>JAZGTL010000019.1:9172500-9537500 GCA_037349345.1 Oemleria cerasiformis | reverse complement strand
ATCTCGACTATCATATCATATCAGTCGGCATATATCTCGACTATCATATCATATCAGTCGGCATCTCTCGACTATCATAACATATCAGTCGGCATCTCTCGACTATCATATCCCTAGCCACCAGGGTATCCCTTGGGGTGTGCTAGTTATGTATCATATCATATCAGTCGGCATATATCTCGACTATCATATCATATCAGTCGGTATCTCTCGACTATCATAACATATTAGTCGGCATCTCTCGACTATCATATCCCTAGCCACCAGGGTATCCCTTGGGGTGTGCTAGTCATGTATCATATCATATCAGTCGGCATATATCTCGACTATCATATCATATCAGTCGGCATCTCTCGACTATCATAACTTATCAGTCGGCATCTCTCGACTATCATATCCCTAGCCACCAGGGTATCCCTTGGGGTGTGCTAGTCATGTATCATATCATATCAGTCGGCATATATCTCGACTATCATATCATATCAGTCGGCATCTCTCGACTATCATAACATATCAGTCGGCATCTCTCGACTATCATATCCCTAGCCACCAGGGTATCCCTTGGGGTGTGCTAGTCATGTATCATATCATATCAGTCGGCATATATCTCGACTATCATATCATATCAGTCGGCATCTCTCGACTATCATAACTTATCAGTCGGCATCTCTCGACTATCATATCCCTAGCCACCAGGGTATCCCTTGGGGTGTGCTAGTCATGTATCATATCATATCAGTCGGCATATATCTCGACTATCATATCATATCAGTCGGCATCTCTCGACTATCATAACATATCAGTCGGCATCTCTCGACTATCATATCCCTAGCCACCAGGGTATCCCTTGGGGTGTGCTAGTCATTTATCATATCATATCAGTCGGCATATATCTCGACTATCATATCATATCAGTCGGCATATATCTCGACTATCATATCATATCAGTCGGCATCTCTCGACTATCATAACATATCAGTCGGCATCTCTCGACTATCATATCCCTAGCCACCAGGGTATCCCTTGGGGTGTGCTAGTTATGTATCATATCATATCAGTCGGCATATATCTCGACTATCATATCATATCAGTCGGTATCTCTCGACTATCATAACATATTAGTCGGCATCTCTCGACTATCATATCCCTAGCCACCAGGGTATCCCTTGGGGTGTGCTAGTCATGTATCATATCATATCAGTCGGCATATATCTCGACTATCATATCATATCAGTCGGCATCTCTCGACTATCATAACTTATCAGTCGGCATCTCTCGACTATCATATCCCTAGCCACCAGGGTATCCCTTGGGGTGTGCTAGTCATGTATCATATCATATCAGTCGGCATATATCTCGACTATCATATCATATCAGTCGGCATCTCTCGACTATCATAACATATCAGTCGGCATCTCTCGACTATCATATCCCTAGCCACCAGGGTATCCCTTGGGGTGTGCTAGTCATGTATCATATCATATCAGTCGGCATATATCTCGACTATCATATCATATCAGTCGGCATCTCTCGACTATCATATCCCTAGCCACCAGGGTATCCCTTGGGGTGTGCTAGTCATGTATCATATCATATCAGTCGGCATATATCTCGACTATCATATCATATCATATCATTATATTGGAGGTTCACCGGGTTCACCGCTAATAACGGATCCTCGTCCCGAGTCCTAGCCTCTCACAAATCAATGTTTATCTTGGAGGTTCATCGGGTTCACCGCTAATAACGGATCCTCGTCCCAAGTCCTAGCCTCTCACAAATCAATGTTTATCTTGGAGGTTCATCGGGTTCACCGCTAATAACGGATCCTCGTCCCGAGTCCTAGCCTCCCACAAATCAATGTTTATCTTGGAGGTTCATCGGGTTCACCGTTAATAACGGATCCTCGTCCCGAGTCCTAGCCTCCCTCACATATAACCAAATCCGATAAACTCATACAACATAGTCAAAACCCAAATCATTGACTCAATAATTTCCACGTCAAACGTTATCAAAATCGAGTCCAAAACCATGATATTTCTCAAATCACACTTTAATCAAAGTAGTGGAAAACATATATCCAGTAATCATTTCTAAATGTCTAGGAAATCATTGCTACAATACATAACAATATGTAAACAAAGATACATTGATGCATGCATTACAGTTTATAAGCAACAGTCCACTCACATACATCAACCAACCCTTAATTCATGGACGCTCTAGCCCAAGTAACACATGCACAATAACGACCCAACTACCTTGACTTCCCGAGCTCAAAACCCGCTAATACGGTCAATCATTACCGCTGGGATTGCACAAAACAACCTCTAAACGACGTCCGATCAACCTAAAACCTGTACCAACAGATTCGGAACGTTGAAACTAGTTACCACGCGCCGCCGTGACCTCAGTCTCGGCTCCACGCGCCGCCACTCGCCGCCAGAATGTCGGCACACGCGCCCACGCGCTCTCACGCGCCGGTCACGCGCCTGCTACAGTGTTCACGCTCCTGAACCGGTCCAACCCGGTTCGGCTCAACCTGACCTGGTCCAACTCGACCCGACCGGTTCACTCAACCCGACCGGTTCAACTCGACCCGACCGGTTCACTCAACCCGACCGGTTCAACTCGACCCGATCGGTTCACTCAACCCGACCAGTTCAACTCGACCTGACCGGTCATCGGTGACTCGCCGGAGAAGACGACCGGACTATCGTCGCCGTCGTCGGAAGTTGGCCGGAGAGATGACCGGACCGCCACCTCCGCCGCCGTCTGGTTCGCCGGAATCCGCCATTTCCGACCGAAACTCCAAGCTTTACAACTTCCTCAAAACTCAACCATTTTACACAAATTTTACGTCTAAATCTATCTACTCAAACCCAGGAATCCAAATATAACCTCAAAACATCAAACACGTACCTGTATAAGCCGGAAAATCGATTGAAAGATCCGAAATTTCCTTTACTCGGCTCGGCTTCCACCGTGGTCCTCTCCTTCGATGGTTGGTACGGTTGTGATCGTGGGAAGGAGTAGAATACGATTAGTTGATCCAAATGGGAAGTTAAAGCCTTGAATCCAACGTTGACTTATGGTTTTTCCTTCGGTATTTTCGCACGGTTTCGGGTGAGTGTTTGTGTTCTGTTTTTTCACATAGTGAGTGAGTGAGATGATAAGGATGAATGAAGATGGATCAGATTACATTGATTTGGGGGTTAAAAATATCTACCCAAGTCAAAAATTACCAAAATGCCCTTGCACATCTAGACCCATAACTTCCGTCCACGAACCCCGTTTCCTGCGTGCCGCCTGTCTACGAACTCGTGAGTTCGAGACCTATGCAATGGTACCCGAAACACCACCAAAAGTGTCTCGAAACAAAACTTGATTTCCAAGCCCTTTACCGACCAAGGATAAAATCGTCATTTTACAAAAATTAATTTCATAAACCCAATTATTAAAATTCCGGGTTGTTACATATTAGCTCTAGAATTACTACGGTTATCCGAGTAGCATATACCATCAAACAAACTATTACTAATTTAATGAGTCATTCGCAGTTTCACAGTCTGAATTAGTTCATACTTACACATGCATGGCTTAATCTTTGAGACAAGCATATAATTACTGGCAGGATCAACCAGATAGCATTCATTTCCGCAGTCGGCACCATACGAGATAGACAACCTCGGAGGGCAAGGAGCCTAAGCATTGGGCAATGACCATCTTTTATACTGTGGCGTAGAGTATTGGGGTGGAAAAGGGATTTAGCTAATTTACCAAGTTTTAGTCCATAAGGTTACACAAAGCAGGAGACATCCGGGTCATAACGCCCAACAATGATTGCAATTTTTAATTGAATATTAGGTTATAAAAGCTATATAATTGCTGACATTTATTCAATTTACACATGAGGTTAATTGATTTATACTCAGTGGTGCTTAAATGAGGATTTTATTAAACCCCAATAACCATTCATCATTCAACTGCCCAACAACAACATAATGTTTATATAATTTGGAGGAGGATTAGAATTAATTTAAAATATCCCTCAGAGACATCCAATGACCCCACTATGTTTAATGACAAAATTACAGTTTGCTGGAGGATGGTGAGGGGAAAACTCAATATCTAGCCGTCTTGTGGTTTTGATAAGGCTATTACGGTGAGACCCTTCAACGTTTGAAGATGTTGCAACATCCTCCTTCTGAATTGATAAGAAAAGCCTTGAATTAATGCAATTCGCCCAAGCTAATCCCAAAGCAGGAGACACCCTTCGCCCATAAGTTCGGAAGGAGGACAAGTTCCCCATTCGTAGTCCATTTATCCCATTAGATGGCCTACGAACATCTGTAACTTCGTTTGTGACGACCACCACCAGATTGAACTGGTGAGCTAACTACTTCAATTTTAAGGAAATTTTGAAAAAAAAGCTCGGAACGACCTTATAGGGCCTTTGGTGTATGGTCAAATTGAGACCGAAACAGGGAAGCAATTGAATCTATGATAATCAGATGCACAATCAATTTCGAATCCCCCTTATGCATAAACGCTTCTATTGAGGGCAAAATAGATAGCATTTGATAAGCATCTTCGACCAACCTTTGGAGTATTTGGGCACAAGGGTTGAACTCCCTTAAGCTTTCATGAGACGCCTTGATGACGTCATCCATTTGTTGGAGGCGACGAAACGGGAAGGAGTATTGACTATGAAGGGAGATGGATGCTCCGGAAAGTCCACCATAGGAGGGAGGGAGTTGTGCTATCAACGTGAGTTAGAGACATATTTGAGTTTTTCCGAAACCGCTCTCTCCCACAATCTCTATTATTGAGTTTGAGATGACACCCCCAGCTAGAGTGCAATCCAAAACCGGACAACCCATACTCAATTTGGTGGTGGGTTTAGGACGTTGGAATAGTGCCCTAACATCCATTTCTAATGGCTGAGTTATGAGTCCAAAACCCTAAATTCAGTGTCCATTTATAATGGGTGTGGATTTAAACCATTTAATTTGAAATTACAAAGTACCGGTTTGAAGCACCAAGAATTTTCTCATGCTGCTCGTAGGGTAACCTTATAGGCCCGTGAGGGAAAAAACAAAATAGGCACAAGAACCAATTATGAAAGTTTACTATAACACCGGCGAGGGGGATCGGACAAGGGCACGTGGTTTGTTGTATTCGGAAAAAACAAAATTGACTTTTGACATAAGAAATAAAGCAATTTTCTTTGATTCAGAGGAGTGGGGACCAACCTGGGAAGGTTCTTTCACATGGAAACCTGCAATTTTCATATGGCAGGTACATTCACATGCATACAAAAGTTATACACACATACTAAAGTTTTTAATTTAAGTAATTGAACCAAATGTTTAATATTCATCTCTGTGTATACATATTAGGAAAAAAGTAATACACACATACAAAAGTTTTATACGTTTTTTTCCACATTTTCAAGTTTTGAAGAACACTTTGAACATTTTTGTCCAATATCGAAATTGATGATTGTTTTTAATTTCCTATGTATTCAAATGCTAATTCCAAGAGAAGTGTGTATAATTTTACGATATATTTTGTTGATTTTTTATTATTTATTTATGACTTTTTAAAGATAAATACATGAATTATAAGAATATATGACGTTTTATTATAAAAAAATCATAATAACTTGAAAATATATCTGAAAAATATTCCAAAAAAATTGTATGAACTCTTTATGTCGTCCCTTTCGATCATAAAGCGTCAAATTGCTATTACAATTTAAAAAAAATTGAAAAATAATAATTAAGATGAGTTTGGTATATAGAAGGAAGAATAAACTTATAAAGGAAATAGTTAGTGTTAGGCCATGAAGGGGCTTTATTATATTTTTTTCTTCTTATAATTTGAAATGATTATATCAATCTATAAGGCGTAACAGCAGTTATTAGTGCCTTTCTTATGGACGACGATGGTGTCACGAGATATGCGCCCCTCCACTGGATTCGCTAGGTGCCCATTTTTCTAGAGTGCCATGTGTCACTCTCTAGCATGTTCTTCTTTATTTATCTTAAAAATTTCATAATAAAATAATAAAATATCCAAAGAATATTTCAAAAATTGCTCCCAACTTGTTATGCAATTTTCTTCGATCCTAGAACTTTAAGTTTATAATACCACATGAAGAAATTGAAAAGTAAAAATTAAAATGAGGAAGATTGAAATTGTTAGTATAGAACTTAGCAACCTTACAATAAAAATGAGTTCAATGAATTATTTAGATTTTCTATAAATTCAAATGCTAGTTTTTGGCGTAGGCACATACAATAAATGTGGACGGTTAAATCAGTCGATTGATTTTGAATATTATTTAAAATCGTTAAATCATCTTATTCATCAAACACTTTAAACACTTTAAGTATATTTCAATTCGTTTTTCGAAGTTTTGGTTCAATCGAAATTCAAACGATCGAATTTTCAAGATTGTGACAGTTTACGTTGTGGTTTTAGGTGCCTATACCTTGCATGTAAAAAATCTCCGGATTTTGAAAAATTAAAGCCGTTCGATCTTCAAAAAATGTTTTGTAACCGTCGAACCGTGTCGCACCGTTATTTAGTCCCGAGATTTTAAAATTGGTTAATTTTTGGCGTAGGCGATCTATGATAATATACAAAAATGTGGACGGTTAGATCAGTCGATTGATTTCGAAAATGATTTAAAATCGTTAAATCTTCTTATTCATCAAACACTTTAAACACTTTAGGTATATTTGAATTCGTTTTTCATAGTTTTGGTTCAACGATATTTAGATGATCGAATTTTCAAGATCAGAACCTTTCACTTTATGGTTTTAGGTGCCTATAGCCCATCAAAAATCTCCGAATTTTGAGGAGTTAAAGCTGTCCGATTGTCAAAAAAATGTTTTATAACTGTCGAATCGTATCGCACTTTTACTTAGTCCCGGGATTTCGAAAGTGCCTAATTTTTGGTGTAGGTGATCTATGAATACGTACAATAAATGTGGATGGCTAGATCGGTCAATTGATTTATAAAATGATTTAAAATCGTAAAATCATCTTATTCATCAAACACTTTAACACTTTAAACACTTTGTATATTCCAATATGTTTCGCTTTGTATTTTAAAGGTATGTACACAAATTTAAACGTAATTAATAATTAGACCCCCTTAATTTAATTAATGCCGGGTCAAGAACTATTTAATGAATAATCTTTAAGTCAATTGGATTCAGAGTCGGAATTCGATTTGAGGAATTATGGGATAGTATTGGGCTGCAATTTTGAAATGGGCCTTGGTTATACATCAGAAACACGAGAAGAAACTGGCTGCAAGGTTCGGCAGCCATCCACCGATACAGGGTCCATGTGAATTAGTCCCCTTGTGTCAACAAATGGATATTGTGGTGGCTTGAGTTGGCCCACTCACTGATATAATACAATATATATGGATTTGGTTTTAATGAAAAAGGGCGTTCTAAAACGGTACCTGGGGCTGGTTGGAGATTACGCCTTTCATCAATATGGGGGGAGTTTAAAGCTTGGACAGTGACACGTGGTGGCGGGGATGGTCACTACGTCGAGGGGTGGGAATAAACTCCCATATTTTACCATTGCTTCTCCTGCATCGTTAACATCTCTACTTCGTTATCCAAGCAAAATTCAAGGGTCGGAAACCTCAAAAATTTCCCAAGCCCGCCAAGATCTACTACTCGCTGCCATGGCAAGAATTAAACCAATGGCTGGAAAACAGGGATCTTCCCGTATTGACGAAATTCCCCCACCCAGTTTGAAGAGGCGCGGTATACATTTGGTTCAGTCCTCATCGAGGGATACAGTATATGATAGTGAGCCAAACTCCAAGGACGCATATGAAGAAGTAGACGCATGCTATAGACCATGCGATATGGAATACCCAAGATGTCCAAATGATTACGACGGAGTTTACGGCGTCAAAGGGCTCAAACCCAGGGGCCGCAACCCCGATGACAAAACCCTACATTTTCAACCAGAGAAGCACCTATTTTTCAAAGTAAGGTATCGCACTAAGCTTTCAACATTATTTAACGCCTGCAGTGAACCCTAATTGCTTATAGAGTTAAGGCCAAGATCAAGGCAGCTGGTTTTGAACTGTATATTACGGTTATTTCAAGAGGACAACAGAGTCAAGAACTCATACATGCTTTGGCAGAACGATGGTGGGACACAACCCACACGTTTCATTTTGACAACGTGGGGGAAATGACAATGACTCCAAATGATTTCAGCGCCTTATCCGGAATAAGAGTATATGGAAAACCTTTGATATTCGACGTTCATGCTCATGAGGACAAGAGGAAAATGATTAAATTGTATGGAGAGAAAATCAGACCTCTGTTGGGGAAAAAGGTGAAAATGAAATCCATCTACAAAGCTTACAAGGACATTGTACCCAAAATAAACGACCAAGTGGATCAGTTGACCAGAGTATTTAGTCTTGTCGTTGTTGGTTCAACTTTGTGTAATGATAAGAGCTAATCAGTTCACTTCTACTTTACCCCTTATCTGGAATTGGTCAATAAGATATGGGATTACAATTGGGGAGGAGCTGCTCTCGCTTGCTTGTATCGAAATATGGATGTCGTGGCAAGAGGAAAGGATAAAACTATATCTTGCTTTTGGAGAGCTTGGGAGGTACGCCTGTATAATTTATTTTAAGTGTTGTGTGCTTTTCAGCTTTAGACAAATAACTAATATGTGTATGTAAATCAATGCCGGTTTTCCCTTTTCTATGTGTATATCCCGTAACAGGCGTGGGCTTCCGAGTACATTAAGCCATTTGCATCTGACAAAGCGGCAAGAAAACCACCCACCTGGCCAAGGGCAAAACGATGATTAGGACAGTCTGTGAAAAACATGAATTTACAACAAATAAGGAATACTTTAAGGTTCCTCACAACCAAAGACGTAAGTTAACTTATTACATCGTATCAGGTTCAATTTCTTGAATTTCTTGTAAAAACTTAATCATGTCACGTTTGTATGCTGCTTGGTTATAATTTTTTACCCTTGTTTTATTAACAATTGATATCAACCTTTTTGTAGCAATTACTTTAGTGTTATAAACTTCATCCACTTCGTTATCCATGTTGTCTGTACTTCAGATTGTTTGGCATCCTTGGGAAACCGACCGTTCACTGCCACCTTAGGTGACGGACATTGAAGATGCAACGAGGCTTCGGCTTTTACTGATAGGGTCCGCTAGACGTGCTTGGTATCTGGGCGAGAGGGTTACTAAACAGAGTTTTCATACCGATGAGCCTTTTATTCCCCACCCTCCACCTTTGACAATGCTTGCCGACTACACACCTACACCAGCAGAGATTAGAGAAGGAGTACAAGGATTGCCTGCTGCACTATTTGCTGATCCAGGCAATTATACGGTTTTTATAGACAAATAAGTATCACAAGTACCCTGAACCTTCACATCAGGTTTGCATCTCACAAGATTTACGTACATATAAGTACTTTAAAAAATAATTCATTAACAGATGTCTTGCACAAGAATTTGTTTGTGTTCACCTTTGTCATCTTCACATTTGTACCAGGAAATCAATAAGATGGGGTTCAGATAGGGGAAATCAGATTGCCTCCACAGACTATAACAATTCCATATTGGGCTCCGAAGTCAAGGAGATTAATGATTGACATACCCACGTATCTCACCTCCCCATATACTAATATCGACTCTTCAATCCATTTTGTAAGTATTTTTTTGTCTTATGCAAAAATCATTTTGACTTTCTTATTCTTTGTTTACCGCTAAATTAACCCTATATCTCTTTGCCTATCTTTGGTTCTTAGTTTTAGAAGTTACCTCCCGAAACAATATCATATACCTTCTGGTCTTTAATGATTTATATGATTTGTTTATTTTTATGCAAGCAATTTTATATTTTAGCATCTGTACAGTACCTTATAGGAAGTTGGTTGGTATTTTCATTGTTTTTTCTTTACAATAAAACTTTATTACAATTTACTTTTTACAATTAGTTAGTCCACATCTTAGGTTCCTGTGGGTGTGGTTAAAAAACTTCTTCATCTCCATGTTGGACTGTATAGTACCATGTATGCTTTCCTCGAGGAAGCTTGCAAGGAAATTGAGAGGTTACAAGATCCCACTACTTCCCGTCATGATCATGTAGATCCTGGTCCGTCAAAAAATTTCCAACAGGAACATCCGATTCCGGTTAGTGCATATCTTTATTTTAATAACAACGTTTTTATATTTATTTTCTAATTGCTTATTTTAGTAGTCTCCAACTCTCAAGTTATAATATGTTCAATTATGGTTCTAACTGTACTACATGGTCTCCATGTCAATACAAATGTGTCATTAGTTTATATTTGATTGTTTGTAGGCAACTCACCCAACCACTGGTCGTCCATTCCAACATGAACCAGTGAACACCCCTCCAGTTCAACAACCAGAACCTCAACCATCCACATTTGAACAACACAAATACCCAAATGTTGTTTTTGGGTTTTTCAATTTTGATTCTGATTCTGAACCTCAACAATCACCAGCTCAAACGCCCCCGGCAGATGAATCCGAAGATACATGCAATGACTCATTTGTGGATGAAGAAGTGACAGAAAATGAGGACGATTCTAATGATGACACTTACAATGACGAAGAAGATTCAGACGAATCTGATGATGAGGTATCTGAACCCATTGAGGAACAAACTCATGCCAATCGAGTTTTTTTCTACCCCAAAGAGTTGCAGGAAATCTTCAACTAAGACTTCTTCCACCAAGCCATCCAAGAACCGTAGACTGTAAAACATTAGCTAGAAGCATGTGTAATATATCTAATTTGAAAACTACTTCATTCATTGTCGCAAACTAAGTATTTGTTGTTACCTAACTTTACATATACCCCCTTTGTTAAGCATTTCATAATTATGTTCATGTCTTCTCCACGGAATAACCTAGTTTATTATTAATCACTTAACACAAGTTCAATTTCGTATTACAACCACTGCATTCCATATATATTCTGTTTTTTTTTATTATATATGAAAATGAAAACCAAAGTTCCAGAAACACAAGCCTAAACCATAAACACATTCCATATATATTCGTATTACCACCCTAAACCCTAAACACAAGCCTCAAGAAGCAGCCCAATAAGGCAGCAAGCAGAAAACCAAAGCATTGCAACAAATGAAACCACAGAGCTGGTGTGACCACAATCGGAAGCACCAGGTATAGAACTAACCACATATTAAACCACCCAGCAGCAGCCCCACACAAGTACACGCATGCATTACTACCAAAAATCTGGAGAGGCCACAACAGAAGCAAGCCAAGAGGAGAATAAACAAAACTGAAAATTAAACCAACTAGGAAACAAAACGCAGAAATCAGAAATACAGAGCTGTAATTCGACAAATCTGGAGAGGCCACATCAGAAGCAAGCCAAGAGCATAATAAACCAAAATGAAAATTAAACCAACTAGGAAACAAAACACAGAAACCAGAAATACAGAGTTGTAATGCCAGAAATTTGGAGATGCCACAACAAAAGCAACAAAAGAACTTACCAAAAATAAACTCACAACATGTCGTATTAATAGCATGGCTTCCTCCTCAACACTTTGCTTGGCCATCACTTCCTATCTTAGAATCAAAATCAAATTCATTCTCCGCATTCACTACCACGGGTTTTTTTAAAGTTGCCAATCTCGAACCACAAGTTCTTTTATTGTGCCCGTACTCATTGCAATAACTACAATGATGATGACTCTTACCAGATTCATATTTTTGAAATCTGCCATTGCTGCATTGTTTCTCACTCTCAATAGTGAACGATCTAATTGTGGGATGCATTCGAATAACTGCTATTCAAACTTTCACACCTTTGGGTGCTTGTTGTTGCTCCCATAAAATGGCCTCTAAAATACCCTGCAGCCCACCTTTCCCGTTTTTCATACAACCCGTCCATGTATTCATATAGCTTCCCTTCAACCTTGAACTTTTCGAACATTCTCTTCCACTCTACTTCGAATTCCTCAATCGTCAATGCCTCATGGAAGCAAACCTTGAAAGTACTATATAATTTTGCATTCTTCATCATTTCTTTGATATTCTGCCCAATATGCCAAGAACACACTCTGTGCCTGCACTCAGGTAAGACTTCATCAATGGCAGCCCGCATTGCTTCGTCACCGTCCGTAACAACAGAAGTTTGTCTCTTAACCTTCATGGCCTTCAAAAACGTGGTCAGTACCCATTTGTATGTCCTAATGGTTTCATTCACAACAAAGGCTAAACCAAATACTACATTCAAACGATGATTGTTCATGCCCACGAACAACACTAACGGCTTCTCATACATGTTCGTCTTGTACGTGCTGTCAAACATTATTACATCCCCAAATCTTGAATAATCCCCTAGTGATTCTGAGTCCCTCCAAAACATATTTGCTAAGTGGTTTTCTTCATCTACACTAAATTTGCAATAAAAACCCGGGTCACTTGCTCCTTTAGCATTCATGTATGCTAATGCTGCTTCTGAGTCGCCATCTACTAAAACCCCTCTCTGTGCATCATCCATCTTGTTGTATAAGTCCTTCAGCGTAAATCCAACTTGATTGTAACCTCCTGCTTCCCCAACCATATACTCTTATGTATGGCAAGTTCTAACTGATGTTTTCCGCATTGACATTGCAAAACTTAAGTCCCCTTCAGAAACTTCATGGTGTGATAACAAAAGCCCAGCTTCACTTGCTTTTGCCAACGTATACTATCGCAAAACAAGCTTTGCATCCACGTCTTATTTCGCCTCTATGGTTTTTCACCCTATCGGCTTTATTCTTCCATTTAGACAACCTTCTCCTTTCTTTCCCACAAACCCATCTCCTCCTCTGAATGTCGCCACCACTCCGCCGTGTTAATGCATCCTTTCTTACGCTAAATCCAACTACTTTTGCATATCTTTTATAAAACAGGTCTGCATCCTCCACACAATTGAAATAACCACCTACAACATCTTTCTCATTCAAATCCACATATTTCTTACCCTTAAACAACAATTCAGATGCACCACTTTCTTCCACGTACTTAGCTTTTTTACATATCTTTGTAAAACGTACAAGAAAATTTCTTTTGAATTCCAATGTTGACCCACAAGCCATAGATGCATCTTATGTCGTCAGTAATTTGCTATGTCGACAGGGGTGTGAGATTTTTAATGGACAAGTTTTCGTGTTTTGAGTATAATTTTGAGCAAATATTAATAGAAATTTAGACATTAGAGTGATTCTTCTATTTAATTGTTTACAAATGAATGACAAAATACTGTAAATTAGTTGATTAATCCAAAGATAATAATCCTTAAATAATTAATAATTTCAATTAGAATATGCATGAAAAATAAATCGTTGGTTAATCAAATAAAAGGGACGAAAAATACTTAAATTAGAATATGGATAAAAAAGAAATCGTTGGTTAATCAAATAAGACGCACGAAGAATACTTCAATTTTTTATTTTTTTGTCAAAAAGAATACATAAATTAGAATATGCATGAAAAAGAAATTGTTGGTTGATCAAATAAAAGGGTCGAAGAATACTCCCAAAATGGAAATGCAGGAATGAGACCCGGACCAAGTATTAATTGGATACGGACCAAATCCAATGGAGTGGAAGTCACCACTCACCAATTCTGAACTGGGCCTTTTGGCTCCTTGTAAAGTCGCCAATTCAGAACTTCTTGTCTATTTTTATTCCAAAGTGTTTTTGCTCCCAAGTTGAGGTAAGTAATTCCTTAATAGACATTAATTTCATTACTAGCATTTTCCTTTTATAATCATTACAACAATGTCTTTTAAAATATAATGTATTTTCACTAGTATTACTAATGTTGATGCAAAAATCGTTCGGATTCGGAATTTTTTTTAGATCCCTACACCATAAACAAGGCAAAGTACGTTAAGGTTGAATCCTGAGATGGGGGGTTCAACCAAGAACACTTAGATGACTAAGTTAGTTTGATCAAGGAGATAAACTAACAAAGTAGAAATATGAATGCTTATTGTGTAATGACCCGAACTTAAAATTAAAGTAATTTGTTAAATTATTTAGCAAAGGACGATTTTACCCCCCGGTTTAGGAGGGGTTCGGAACTTACTTTTTGTTTAGAAGTAGTTTTGGAATTTTTTCTTGGACCATTGTGTAGTTCTCAAACTCACGAGTTAGTAGAAAGGCGGCACGCGGAAAATGGAGTATGTATGAGAGAGTTCTTGGTCTAGAAGTTTTAGGGGCATTTTGGTAATTTTGGGAGGGTAGATATTTTTGGGAAGATTATTTCTTCCTTTCTACAGATTTTTCCCTCAGTTCTCTCTCTCTCTCTCGCGAACTTCTCTCTCTCTTTTTCCCGTGGAAGCAAAAAAACCCCATATGGGGTGATTTCGTTGGGGGCCATTTCAAGCCAAACTAAGGTCGTAGATCGACTCCCCTCGACTCCACAAGCTAGATGATGGTGATTTTGAGACTCGAACATCCCCAGATGCCAGGAATTGAAGGGTCGAAAGTGGGCCGAGCCTTCTCGTTGGATTTCCGGCCAAAGGAGGTAAGTTTCCTCACTGTTGAGCTCGGAATTAGAATCTTGGAGTTGAGTAGATGAATTTAGGTGTGTCGATCGTGGAAAATGACGAAGAATTGGATGAGTTAGGAGCTCGCCGGAGATGGCGGATTCCAGTCGTCTTCTCCGACGAGTTCCGGTTAGCTGGTTTGATGCAGGGGCTGACGTAGTAGCCTGGTCAACAGCTGAGTCAACTGGCACGTGGTGCCTTGTGTAGCCACGTGGCAGCCTAGTCAGTAGCTGACTCAGATGACACGTAGTGCCACGTGTAGCCATATGTGCGACCTAGCAGCCATGCGGAGCCACGTGGCAGCACAATCAGCCGCCCAGTAAGCAGTTAGTCAACCATTAGGTCAACTGACGCCGTCGATGTTTGACGGAATATGCTGAAACGCTAACAACGTTATAACGGAACCCTAACGCCGTTAAGGTGGACGGAATATTATGATTCTGTCAGGATATCCCGTCAGATTTGATGGAATATTCCGTCAAAGCGAAGGAATATTCTGTCGCGACTGTGCAGACGCGTGAGAGGCGCGTGGCGCATGTTCCGGCCTTCCATTTGCACGTGGCGGCGCGTGGCACTGTTCCCCAACCCACGGCGGCGCGTGTCTTGGGTTTTGAGAGGTTCCAAATCTGTTTTTGGTGGTTTCGAGGCTATTTAAATCCCTTTAGAGCCCTGATTGAGTATGTTAAATTTTTATTGCGTTGTTACGGGGAGAGTTTTGATTCGAGGGTCAAGGGAGCTAGATTAGTTGCGTATTTAAGGTTTTCCTAGTACTAATGCTTCCTTGATTGATTTTGGGACGTACTGTGAATGGGTTTTGGACTTATATACCATCCTCGAGTGTCATGGTATTTCTCCGACACATGACATTGAGGTGTTCTTGGTCTAAAAGTTTGAGGAGCATTTTGGTAATTTTGGGAGGGTAGATGTTTTTGGGAAGATTATTTCTTCCTTTCTCCATATTTTCCCTCAGTTTTCTCTCTCTCTCTCTCTCTCTTTTTCTCTCTCGCAAACTTCTCTCTTTCCTTTTCCAGTGAAAGCAAAAAAATCCCCAAATGGGGTGATTTCGTTGGAGGCCATTTCGAGCCAAATTGAGGCCGTAGATCGACTCCATGAGCCAGTTGATGGTGATTTCGAGACTCGAAGACCCCCAGATGCGTGGAATCGTAGGGACAAAAATGGGCCAAGCCTTCTTGTTGGATTTCTGGCCAAATGTGGTAAGTTTTCTCACTTTTGAGCTCAGAATTAGAATCCTGGAGTTAAGTAGAGGAATTTAGGTGTTTAGATCTTGGAAAATGACGAAGAATTGGATGAGTTAGGAGCTCGCCGGAGATGGCAGATTCCGGTTGTCTTCTCCGACGAGTTCCGGCGAGCTGGTTTAATGCAAGGGCTGATGTGGCAGCCTGGTCAACAGCTGAGTCAGCTGACACGTGGTGCCATGTGTAGCCACGTGGCAGCCTAGTCAGTAGCTGACTCGTAGTGCCACGTGGTGCCACCTAGAATCCACATGGAGCCACGTGGTAGCACAGTCAGCGGTTAGTAACGATTAGGTCAACTGACGTCACCGATGTTTGACGGAATATGCTTAAAAGCTAACAGCGTTATAATGGAACCCTAACACCGTTAAGGGGGATGAAATATTTTGATTCCGGTCAGGATATCCCGTCAAATTTGATGGAATATTCTGTCATAGCGACATCGCGACTGTGCAGACCATTGAGACGCACGTGGGGGTGCTTGGCGCGTGTTTCGGCCTTTCGGCGGCCCGTGGCGCCGTTCCCTGACCCACGACGACACGTGTCTAGGGTTTTGGGACGTTCCAGATCTATTTTTAGTGGTTTCAAGGCTATTTGAATATGTTTAGAGCCTCGGTTGAGTAAGTTCAGCTTTTATTGCATTGTTACAGGGTGAGTTTTGATTCGAGGGTCAAGGGAGCCAGGTTAGTTGCGTATTTAAGGGTTTCCTAGTACGAATGCTTCCTTAATTGATATTGGGACGTACTACGAACGGGTTTTGTACTTACACTAGGGTTTTTACTAGGTATACCATCCTCGAGTGTCATGCTATTTCTCCGACACATAACGTTGAGGTGTTCTCTGTCATGAGATCGTTGAGGTTTCTCCGATGATGGCGTCGAGGTGTTCTTCGCCAAATCGTTGAGGCTATCTACGCGTAGTACAGGGATCCACATATCTTGAGGTATATTCGGATATGTGGAGGGGTTTCACTAATGCTGGTGTCGAGGTGTTCTCCGCCAAATCGTTGAGGTTGTCTACGCGTAGTACAGGGATCCACAGATCTTAAGGTAATATCGGATGGGTGGGGAGTTGGTCCCCGGGTTGGACCGCTCGGGCTCTAGCCATTGCTTGAGGTAGTATCGGCGATGGTTAGGAGGGCTTGTTCCCGTGTTGGATGGCCCAGATACCAAGCTGCGGTTCGGTATTATACTCAGGGGATGGTAGGACATTGTACATAGTAGAGGGATAAGCTACTTGTATCTTATATGCCGATGGTGGTGCCAGTTGATAGGGTACGATATACGGGTTGATGAGACATATTAGCCAAGGGTTATGTCGGCTGAGATAAGTTGAAAGAGAACATTATGAGTTAGGGCTCGGAATAAGTGGGACATCGAGCTACGGTTCGGGATAAGACCAGATATCGGGCTTACGGCTTGGTGTGAAGTCAGCGAGTCTCAATTCAACCAAGTCTTGAACATTGAAGTAATTCAAATTATTGAGGCGTGTATGGACTTCTATTCAAGTTCAGGGAAATAGAACCCTGACCAGATTATCATATTCAGGGATTAACTACGATGTGATAGCTGAATTGACAATATGATAGCCGAAGAACTTACCAACTTATATGATACGATGATTACCATCACAGATTGTGACCAGTGTCTGAGATATTTGGCAAGGATACTTTCGTCATCGAGGTTAGTGGGTGGTGTGGCCGGTGACCCGGATTGATGAGTTGTGGCTGGTTCACATAGGCGACATTTCAGTTATTTTGTATTGCTTGCTGAGGAAGTCCTCAGGGGTAGTTTTGTGAACTACTATTGTATCCTTCGTCTGACAGGTGGTTAATGGTCAACCAGATACGGGGGGGGGGGGGGGGGGGGGGGGGGGGGGGGTGTCCTGCCAGGTCTCCCGTAAAATTTCGTACGATGTTTATGAGGCAGTAAAGGTAATTCTGGTATTAAACTGAGGTGTTAGAGGTTGTCAAACGGGAGCAGGGCATTTCTCGGTTTTGAGGGGAAATTCGAGAGGGGTCCTGTCAACACGGTATCAGAGCTCTAGGTTAACTCCCTGTGGACCGTATTTAGTGTTCATTCTTGTGCTTTTGTGATGTCTTCTGGACGTTGTCCTCACCTACGGTCTGTTGTTGAGACGGGAACAGAGAAACGTGCAAGGTTCTTGGGATTTTCCAATTTGTTGTATCAATTCAGATCAACATACAATGAGTTTGTAGAGTTTCAATTGGAAATCGTATCAGAGGTTTGAATTAGGAATTGATAATTAACCTGAGGGACACTGTGAACCAATTGGACTTGGGTTAAGAAGTTTGGTTCGCGTTGGTGGAGGCGCGAGAGGACTCGAGAGGTTGCAGGAAGTTAATTCTTTAACATGCGTTGAGTAAATTTCGAGGAAGAAATTTCTTTAAAGAGGGTGAATTGTAACGACCCGAACTTAAAATTAAAGTAATTTGTTAAATTTTTTAGGAAATGACGATTTTACCCTTGATTTAGGAGGGGGTTCGGAACTTAATTTTTGTTTAGAAGTGCTTTTGAAAGTTTTTCTTGAACCATTGTGTAGTTCTCGAACTCACGAGTTCGTAGACAGACATCACGTGGAAAACGGAGTCCGTATGAGAGAGTTTTTGGTCTAGAAGTTTGAGGGGCATTTTGATAATTTTGGGAGGGTAGATATTTTTGAGAAAATTATTTCTTCCTTTCTCCAGATTTTTCCCTCAGTTATCTCTCTCTCTCTCTTTCTCGCGAACTTTTCTCTCTCCTTTTTCCAGTGGAAGCACAAAAACCCCAAATGGGGTGATTTCGTTGGAGGCCATTTCAAGCCAAACTGATGTCGTAGATCAACTCCATGAGCTAGTTGATGGTGATTTCGAGACTCGAACACCCCCAGATGCAAGGAATCGAAGGGATGAAAGTGGGACGAGCCTTCTCGTTTGATTTTCGGCCAAAGGAGGTAAGTTTTCTCATTTTTTTAGCTCGGAATTAGAATCCTGGAGTTGAGTAGATGAATTTAGGTGTGTAGATCGTGGAAAATGACGAAGAATTGGATGAGTTAGGTGTTCGCCGGAGATGGCGGATTTCAGTCGTCATCTTTGACGAGTTCCAGCGAGCTAGTTTGATGCAGGGGCTGACGTAGCAGCTGAGTCAGCTGACACGTGGTGCCACACGTGTAGCCACGTGGATCCACATGGTAGCCTAGTCAGTAACTGACTCAGTTGACACGTAGTGCCACGTGGTGCCACCTGGAAACTACGTTAGGGCTGGTAATCAGTAATTCGGTTCGATAATTTTGTCTAAACCGAAATCAAACCGATAGGGGGAACTGTATCAGTACCGATTCGGTAACTCCCACATTCCCAATTTGAACCAAAAATTGGATGGACCGATCGGTTCGGTTCAAGACCTATTTTTTTCGATTTTGAGATGGTGGCCTCCTTGCTCGCAGAGTGGGATAGTGACTGAGACCTGAGAGTTATTGAGCGAGATGAACTGATGAAGCCTTCGATTGGATCGAGAGAGATTCGAGATGGAGGCGTGGACTTGTGATGGAGATATCACCGACTCGAGATGGAGGCGTCCTCAACGTCTTCGATATTATTGAAGATGGGTCAGGGAGGAGTCCTCGCGACGGGAGTTATGGAGGAGTCCAAGCGATGGAGGTGTCCTCACTTCTCGCAATTTAGAAGGCCGCGTGATTGTGATGGGTGCGACGGGAGTGAGAGTGATTACTGAGGCGGTGAAGATGGTGAAGGGTTTAGAACTTTGGATCGAGGGTGAGACCGTGAGAGTGAGAGTGAGAGTGATTAATGAGAGATGAGGGTGAGAGTGAGTGAGAGTGAGGTGGCGTGAAGGTGAACTCGTGATTAAGCAGATTTATACTAGGGTTGAAGAATGAAATATCAAAGTGAATGAAGGTTGAAGAATGAAGTTGAATTCATCGATAATATCGAAGTGAGAATGAAATGGCCAAAACGGTGCGTTTTACTCAGTGTAGACTGTGTAGTGCTTGCTTCGGTTCGGTACCAATTTTTCGGTAATGCATTCCTGAAAACCGAAATCGAACTATTTTGGCTTTGGTTCGGTTTGGTTTTTTTGATTCAGTTCAAGTTTTTCCTCGGTTCTATTTTTTTCGGGACGATTTCGGTATGGTCCAATTTTTCGGTCGATTTTTTCATACCTATTAACAGCCCTAAGCCACGTGGTAGCACAGTCAGCCATCTAGTCATCGATTAGTCATCCATTAGGTCAACTGAAGTCGTCGATGTTTGACGGAATATGCTGACGGTGCCACCATAAGCTAACGTTGTTATAACGGAACCCTAACGCAGTTAAGTGGACGGAATATTCCAATACCGTCATGATATCTCGTCAGATTTGACGGAATATTTCGTCAGAGCGATAGAAAATTCCCCGGTAACTATGCAGACGCATGAGACGCGCATGGAGGCGTGTGGCGAGTGTTCCGGCCTTCTGCCAGCGCAGTTCCCGGACCCACAGCGACGCGTGTCTAGGGTTTTGAGACGTTCCATATATGTTTTTGGTGGTTTCAAGGCTATTTGAATCCGTTTAGAGCCCCAGTTGAGTAAGTTCAGTTTGTATTGCGTTGTTATGAGGCAAGTTTTGATACGAGGGTCAAAGGAGTCGAGTGTTGGTAAAATTAGAGAACAAGAAATATGCTTCTAATTCTAACAGTTATAAAATCCTTGCAAGTGCACAAATTGAATAAGATATTGTAGCAGAAAAGCAAGGGTCAATCCCTCGAGGACTTGTGTCAACGTGATATCCAATTATGAGGTTAAATTCAATTATCTCAAACAAGACTCAGTAAAACAAGGAAATAAATCAACAAACGATCACTAAGACTCACACTATTTAGATGGACAAGACACTAATGATGACTCAAGACACTAGTTACTTGTCCATCAAGAAACACACAAAGACTCTAACAAAACACACAAACAAGACACACGGCAGGGGGGGTTTGATACTTTGAATTCTGAAACTTAAGACAAGTAATGTAAATGCAAGGCAAATGAAAACAAAAGTAAAGATGATTGTATTGACTGATTAACTAAGTCGAATTAAGGCTAACTATCCACCCTAACCAATTCAAGTTCCTAACATGATTTCCAAGATCCTCTTACTATGAATTCTCTTAATAAGATGCCCATGCAAAGGTCCTGTTACAGCTCACCCAACACATATTATTCTCTTCTTACTTAGCATGTTCTAGTCGTTTGCTCTACTTAGAATGTCTATCAATCTTAGAGAAGGATTGGTAATCTAAGATGATGCATGAAGTACATAAGGAATTTAATGGCATCACACTACCCCTAGTCTGGTTTAATGATCTAGGTTGTCATGAATTCTGATTACAAGATTGTTTCTTAACCTCAACCTCTCAATGCAATCTCATCAATAATTTATGTAAACAGGGTAGCTAATCATGTAAACATAAAAGAGCAACAATTCAAATAGTAATCATAGTCTATTCGGCATCCATAATAACATAAATCAAGGGCCACAATCACGTAAAAGAACTACATGGTCAGGGCTTCAAGTAGCCCTAATTCTATGGAAAACTACTCACGATTCATATTAATAACAACGATAAAATAAGTCATGATTACAACGTAAAAAGAAAAGGGAAGAAGAATGAAACACTGAAAGCAGAAGCAGGCCAAGAACACGTCCAAGCCTTCTCCAAAACTCCCTACGTTAAGCTCTCATTTCCAAAAAACCAACAAGAACTCAAAAAAAACGTCAAACTGTAAAGAGATCTATGCGGCTGAAGGGTGGAACCCTAATTCAATGTTAAAACATTGTTTAAATAGACCTAGGGCTTCCCCTAAAAACTAGGAATTGAAACTGACAACAAAAAGCCTAAAATAACCTTAATGAAACCCTAAGACTGCTTTCCTAGCTTACCAGGGACACGGGCTGGGCCGCGGGCTGGGCTAGGCCGCGGGCTTCTGGTGTGTCAGGGGACACGATTGGGACTTGGCTGAGAGCTCTGAAGTACTTGCCATGGCTCGTCTGGGGCTGGTTCTTGGACTCGATTTAGGGCACATATGAGGTATCCTTGAGACATGTCAAGGACACGTATTGGCATGAACCTTGACTCACCTTGAACTTGATCTGCAAGTCCTCAAACATGGATTTAGGACCCACATGGCTTGATTCGAGGTTCTTAGTCCTGGCCCTAAATAGGGCGCATGGCTTCAGATTAGGACATGATTTTGGGCCCGATATCGCAATGAAGACAACTTCCTCATTATAACTCCAAATTGAGCCATTCTTTTTGCATTCTCCTTAGAACATCCCTATCTTTCCAATTCTGCACAAGTCTCACAAAATGCGTCACTTTCTACTATGGTTGGCACTAAATCATTCAAAAGACATGTAAAAGGGCACAAAGTGACATCAAAATGTTTATAAATAATGACTGAACACCAGGTTAGTTGCGTATTTAAGGGTTTCCTAGTACTAATGCTTCCTTGATTGATATTGGGATGTATTGTGAATGGATTTTGGACTTACACTAAGGTTTTTACTAGGTATACCATCCCCGGGTGTCATGGTATTTCTCCGACGCATGACGTTGAGGTGTTCTCCGTCATGAGATCGTTGAGGTTTCTCCGACGTTGGCGTCGAGGTGTTATCTTCCAGATCGTTGAGGTTATCTACGCGTAGTACAAGGATCCGCATATCTTGAGGTATATTCGGATATGTGGAGGGGTTTCTCCGATGTTGGCATTGAGGTGTTCTTCGCCAAATCGTTGAGGTTGTCTACGCGTAGTACAGGGATATGCACATCTTGAGGTAATATCGGATGGGCGGGGAGTAGGTCCCCAAGTTGGACCTCTCGAGCTCTAGCCGTTGCTTGAGGTAGTATCGACGGTGGTTAGAAGGGCTTGTTCCCGTGTTGGACAGTCCGAATACCAAACCGTGGCTCAGGATTATACTCAGGGGATGGTAGGACGTTGTAGGTAGAATAATCGAGGGACATGCTAGCTTGTATCTTATATGCCGACGATGGTGCCAGCTGATAGGGTATGATATACGTGTTGATGAGACGTATTAGCCAAGCGTTATGTCGGCTGAGATAAGTTGACGGAGATTATTATGAGTTAGGGTTGGGAATGAGCGGGACATCAAGCTGCGGCTTGGGATGAGTTGGGATATCGGGTTTACGGCTCGGGGTGGAGTCAGCGAGTCTCAATTCAACCAAGTCTTGAACATTGAAGTAAATCAAATCATTAAGGCGTGTATGGACTTCTATTCAAGTTTAGGGAAATAGAAGCCTGACCGTATTATCATATTCAAGGATTAGCTATGATGTGATAGCTGAATTGACAATATGATAGCCGAAGAACTTACCAACTTATATGATACGATGATTACCATCACAGATTGTGACCAGTGTCTGAGATATTTGGCAAGGATACTTTCGTCATCGAGGTCCATGGGCGGTGACCCGGATTGACGAGTTGTGGCTGGTTCACATGAAGGCGACATTTCAGCTATTTTGTATTGCTTTCTGAGGAAGTCCTCAAAGGTAGTTTTGTGAACTACTATTGTATCCTTCGTCTGACAGGTGGTTGATGGTCAACCAGGTACGAGGGAGGTCATGCTGGGTCTCCAGTAAAATTTCGTACGATGTTTATGAGGCAGTAAAGGTAATTCTGGTATTAAACTTAAGTGTCAAAGGTTGTCAGAAGGGAGCAGTGCCTTTCTTGGGTTTCGAGGGGAAATTCGGGAGGGGTCCTGTCTTATTGTGTACCTGATCGATGATATGAGGCCATCTATTTATAGTGGAAGCCTTGGGAGTCACCAGAGCATCTGATTGGTTGAGATGAGTTGCAATAAATCAGTAATTCTTCTTGGAAGTAATTACTTATTATTAGCTTTAATAATGATACGTAGTTTGCGGGGAGATTATTTACTATTGGTCGTAGAAGGCTTGCAGTTAAATAACTCTTTTAGGAAAATATATTATTATTAATTGGATTTTAATAATAACTCTCAAGTAAATATTATTTATTATTAGGCATAAATCCTATTAATTTATATATTTAACTGGTAAATACATTAATTAATGAACAAATATTTGAATGCAGTTAATCCCTTTACCGAGGGTGATTTGGACATTACAAGAATTATGAGCCACGTGGCAACTCAACAATTTTTGAATATTTATGCTCCCACAAGTAATTTATTAGTATTCCTATTTACTGTATAGTGGGAGATCTGAAATTCGATTATCGTAAAGAATAAAGTTAAAACCTGATGTATACAACCTTCATTCCCTATATTCTTATCTATGAAAAATTAAACTATATCGAATTGTGATTTGTCCACCTCATTTTGTAAGAAGGAAGGACTCCATATGACTAAAGAGGGAAAGTTGTTTTTCAATTTTAACATGGTTTGCTTAGAGTTTATCTGGCATAATGCATACGAAAAATAGATGCAGCCCAATACTGCATGCAGTGGTGGATCCAGAAAGTTTTTTCATGAGGATCAACATGTAAATTAGATATATAATTTGAATAGTCACATTATACTTGAAAACAACACATTATGCTCGAATTGTTTGATAAGGAAACTTTCTCTTAATGTTTGAAAAAAAAATGCGTATTGAACTCTATTAGTAGTAGCAACAAGTATTATCAGAATAATGATACTCATAACCACTCTATTATGCAGTGATAGATCTCGGGTTTAACTCTTATAAAGAACAAGGTTGATACTCAATATATATAAACTTCTTCTTTCTCCAATATCTTTATATAAAAAACTCTATAAGAAATAATTCAAAATGAAACAAGTAGCTACACTAATAAGTTAAAAAGTCATAGTCAAAAGAAAAAATTTAATAATTAATCCAACCAAATCGTTTAGCAAATAATAAAAATACTGAGAATTTAGAAATAATTTGATCTTTGAACATACTTTAAATTTAAATATTTGGTAGGGATTGGGATTGGGTGGAGTGATATTGGGGATTAGTTTGGTGGTATTAGAATTGGGAAAGGAATAAAAACAACTATTATTTTGTAACATCTCCCCAAAATTAGGTTTAGGCAGTATATAAAAAATTAAAATTAAATAAAATAAAAAGCAGAAGAGAAAAATTAAAGCAACGTAGCTGCCTATAAGTGAAGAAGTTGAAGAAGAGCAGCAACGCCATCACGAGGAGAAGGCAAGAGCTGGGGTTATGAGGGCAAAATTTTGATGTTTGCAGGGATCAAGATTATTTTTTCGATGGAGCAATCATATTTAAGAGGTAAGAGCCAGTGATTAAAGGGCAAGATTTTCATGCCGGAGGAGGTCAAGATCAATGCTTCAATGGAGGATTCAAGAGGTTGAGGGGGTCAATTGAATTATGATTATTGGATAATGAATTCATTGGATGGATGCATCAATGGAATCATCATCCCAACAAAGATAACAATGTATATCAATTTAAGGAAAATATAGTGAAAGGTCTTGCAAAATGTGATTGAACTTAATAACTATTTGACTAAGCTACATTCTTAGTTGTGACATTACAGTTCTCTTTTCTAATTTTGTGTATATTAAACCGATTTGGGTTGATTTTTATGCTGGAAACAACAAAAAGAAAAAAAAGGAATAACAAAAAAAAAACAAAGAAGATTGGTGAATGGGAAGATTTGAAGTTGATGGGCATGGAACCCACATGGCAATTGCTAATTGGAAAAGGGCAAACGGCCCCAATTGCACGTGAGCTACTTGAAGTTCAGAGAAGAGTAGAGGTGACTGCTAGTTGCTTCTTCTCAAGGTCTCACTCTCACAGGCATTTTCATAAACACATCGAGGACCACCAATATCAACAAAAGGTTGCAAATGCATTATGTATACTCTGCTTTGCTTGTGCCAAATTTCAAGTCCTCCAAGCAAAAATGTGGCCAAGTTGAGCATCGCCCATCCTTATTTGTATTGTTTCTTTCTAATCTTTTCCGTTTAGAAGATATATTAGTTGTGTATGATTCACGGATTAAAAAATAAATAAAACTATATTAATTAAAAATTATGTGTTTCTATTATGCATTTAAATTCGAATTCTCCACACAAATTTAGGAAGGAAATTAATAATAAAATACTAATTTAATAGAAATTTTGTATCATACAATAAAGTATGAAAGAAGTTTGTTTAGAATTTTTTTTGTTTTGTTAGATATGGTTGCTGTGGTGTAGGTTGGTTAGTAAGACAAACACGTCTCAAGGATTTGTGTAGCTACAGTTGCTAGGACCCACAATTACGTTTTTACTGTTTTTACTATGATATAAATGAAAAACTATAAGGTTGTGTTTGGTATGCCGTAATATACACTTATGAATTATATAGTCATCGTTTTATTTAAGTAGCTTAAAGGACCTTATTCGGCCTTAACCCGTTTATTTCATACGGAAAAAAAAAGGCTGTATAATTTAGTCGAACACGTTCTTCTCTCTTGTCAGCTCTCTTCTCCATCGTTCACTATCTCCTCCCTTGTTCTCGATCTCGTCAGTCATCTTCTTCTGCGATTAGGTAATTTTTCTTCTCATTTTCTCTTTCTTCTCTCTGTCCTATCTCTTTCAATTAGAACCCAATCTTTAATTTTTTTTTTTTCTTCTAAGATTAGGATTTTCTATTAATTTAGGAATACTTGATGATTTTTTGTGTGTAATCGAAATTTTGTTATAATTATTTATGGGTGTACGTTCTTGGATTGTATATATATGTTGTAAGGATTGGAATCGAATTTGTTTATTTCTCTGCTCGGTCGATCATGGCAGAGAAGGTTTTGGGTTTTCTATTTTGGATCCGTAGGTCTGCTGTGTTCTGCTTCTGCAATTTCTTTCCTCCCTGCGTGGATGGTGTGAATTTTCCTTGGCTTTGCCGTTTGTTGCCCCTGAGTGGGTGCTGTGTTCCTTGTTCCGTTTATGGTAACCATCATATATACTTTTTTGTTCCTTGTTCCGTTTATGGTCACCATCGTATATACATTTCATTTAATATTTTGTGTTGGTGACTGGTGAGTTAGACATGGATGGAACACGGAGCATCCATAGAATCTAATTGAGTTTGACGGACATGTGTATATGTGAGCGTTTATATGGCCACCTAAAGATTGAAGTGGCCCAACAAATTATCAAGGGGAGATATATGGTAGAGGTATAGAAAAGATTAATTGAAATAGTCAATACAATTCGGCGTACCAAACGAGCTCTAAAGTGTCTAATCTCTATCATTAATAGGATTTTGGATAAGAAATTAATTTGGTGAAATATCCACTACGTCACAAATTAACATGCATAGCATTGTAAAAAAGCTATTAGAAGATTTAATAGCATTATAGAAGACGCTATGTTAGCCGACGGGTGTACATATACTATAGCGTTTTTAAAATGCTATAAAAAGTTATCTATTTATAGCGTTTCCAGAAAGCTATGAAGTCTTAGTTCATGTCATTTCTCTAACGCTATTAAAATCTTCTCATAGCACTGCGAAAACGCTATGAAAAGCTTTCAACAGAACGATGTCATTGTATTTCATAGCGTTTTCAAATTCATGTTCCATAGCGTTTCTAGAAAGCTGTCAAAGTCTTTAAAGAACAATATTGTTTGATCCTAAATTGGACCTAACAGGATACGGTCTTGCTTGATGCTGGTATGCCTTCTTCTCGTCTGCTGGGAAACCTGCAAGACAATAAGAAGAGTACTTGACACCGGTGTGGTGCCAGCCTAGCAGACTCTGATGCTTAAGTTAGTAAGAGAGAGGGAGATCTGACATGAATTAGGCATCATAGAGGCAAGGAATAGTTACCTTTGTGAGAGGATTTGACTTGTATTTATAGTAGCAATGAATGTGGTGGTTGTAATCCTAATGGATGGGACTTAAGCTGTTGTGGTTGTTCAGTCACTATTTAAGCATCATTTGGATGTCACTAAGTACCTCTCTTACATGTCTTTTGAATGATTTCATACCATCAATAGTGGAAAATGATCAATCTAGTGAGACTTGTGCATATTTGGAAAGATAGGTGAATTTCAGAAGAACGCAAAAAGAATGGCTCAAATCGGAGTTATAACGAAGAAGTTATCTCAAGTTGAAAACCGAGTCCCTATCATGTTTCGTGACATGTCCCAAGCCTGCCAACCGAGTCCATGGCTTGTCCCTACCGAGTCCCAGATTGCGTCTAAACTGTGTCCCAGGACATGTCCCTGGTCCGCCAACGGTGCACCGTGTTGTACCTTATGTGCCTGCGACGTGCCAAGTGCGCCTACCTCAGACCTTATGCGGTTGTGATTAGCTAGTGATGCGCCTCATAAGTGCATTACCAGAGTGAGGATTGGAGCGTGTCTAGATCGTGTCCAGAACGTGCTTCAGGACGTGTCTGCGCCCTAGGGCACAGTTTTGTGATCAGGTGTCTCAACCAGCTTTTGAGTGAGCCCTGGGCCATAAACCATCAAGTTACATTGCAAACCAGCCCATTGCTTGACGTCCAAGAAACCCTGGAAGGTTCCCAGACGCAGCCTTGCCACACAAGAAAGCTCATAAGACAAATCCTAAGGGGTTGCCGCATGGTCATAGTCCTTGTTCTAAAAGGATTCCCTTTTTGAGTCCTTCTTCTTGTCAAATTAGGATAGAATCTTGTTGTCATTATTTGACTGGGTTTTCTAAGTAATTTCCTACATTGTAAAGGCCTGGATCTCCTATAAATGGGAGAAGAAGACACACGGGCCAGGGGTCCCAACTTTAGACCCTACTTTTAATCTTAGCAACAATTTTTGGAATTTTAAGTTGAAAACACTTTTAGTTTTTAGTTTGGAGCAGAACAGAGCGTGGAGGTCCCTTGGAGTTCATCTTGGCATGTCCCTTCAAGTTCTTCTGTCGTTTTTGTTCTTCCATTACTTTATTCAATATTGTTTTGATTATGATTTCAATTATGTTTTGTTTTTCAATTATTCGTGAGTAGTCTTTATAGGATTAGGGTTGCTTGAAGCCCTAGCCATGTTAGTTATTTAATTGGATTTCTGGCTCTTGATTTTAATTACTTTGAATGCTGAATTTGTTGGATTACTTTGCTTAGTGACCTTAATTTATGCCTATAAGATTGATCACCTTGTTTGCATATGATTATTGATGTAACTGCTTGACTGACCGTCATATCAGCTTGTGATTTGTAGCATCACATGTAGGTGGAGGGACACCTATTCATAATCTAAACTCATGACGACCTAGAATTGCATGCCACTTTTCTAGGCTAGTGTGGTGTCATTTAATTCTCTTCGTACTTCATGCATTATCTTAAACGGCAGGTGATAGACGTCTGATCGTTCACCTCGTATGGGCATGCCGATCGGAGCATACTTCTGAGAAGACACCTCGAATGATGCGTCTGATCGTTCACCTCGTATGGGCATGTCGATCGAAGCATACTTCTGAGAGGACACCTCGAATGATGCATCTGATCGGTCACCTCGTATGAGCATGCTAGTCGGAGTATAATTCTAAGATGACACCTCGAATGATGCGTCTAATCGATCACCTCGTACAGGCATTTCGATCGGAGCATACTTCTAAGAGGACACCTCAAATGATGCGTCCGATCGGTTGCCTCATATAGGCATGTCTATGGTAGCATACTTCTGAAAGGACACCTCGAATGATGTGTCCGATCGGTCGGGCATGCCGATCGTGGCATTCTTGTATTTGTATTCTTCTGTTCTTTTATACATATTTGTATTTTGGTGGAGATCTGACGCGTGTCGGCTTCCTAATGGTTGTTCAGATGAAGGGTTGCGAGCCATTAATGATGAGGTAGTACGGTTCGCGTATTGAGGAAGCTTTGTCGAACTGCCTTGAGAGCCTATATAAGGTTCTTGAAATCATTTTAGCGCAATTTTCTCAAAACTTTGCTCAGAGCTCCGATTGTGGCCGATCAAAAGCGTAGGCGACCGATCGTGTTTTCATCCGACCACGCATCAGTCTGATCATATTTGTGAAGAGTTCAATCGCCTGATCAGAATTTTTGAGGTATGTTGTTTCTGGTATTCCCCTATTTTTCTCTTCCCTTTGTTCTAGGGTAGTTTGATTCTTAGCGTAGTTTTCCTTTGTACTTATAGATGTAAAAGTCAGAGTCTACGAACGGATCTAGGGAGGTGTCCCCTCAAAATTTTGGTGGTGAATCACCTTCTTACTCGGTAACTGACGCATCAAGTGAGACGAGTGCTTCATCGGTCATTAGTGGGTCCTCGTCGACCAGTAGTGAAACCAGCAGTGGGTATTCTTCTACCTCTTATAGCATAGAAGTACTTGTAAGGGGGCCGATTAAGGGTGCCGATCAAAGGGAAGGGCAAGTAAGTGTTGGTGAAACATCTACGTCCAGTCAGCTGATTATGGAAGCTGATGAGGAGGGGGCCGAGGAAATAGAGGTCGAGGAAGAAAAGGCCGAAGACGAAGAGGCCAAGGAGGGAGAGAAGGCTGATCAGATCCCGATGGAGAATCCTCTGAACAACTCTCCTTATGCGGTGGATCACAAAGTGACCACGCTTAAAAAGACTTACAAAAATTTAGGGTTTTATATAATGTTCCGTCTGACATAGTTTGTAGTCTTCCTCCTCTTGGTGCTATGCCGAGTGAGCAGCCAGAGGGGTCTTTCTTGTTTATATTGACTGTTTTGAACATGGGCTCCGTCTGCCCCTCCATCCATGGCTCCAAGATGTGCTCGCGAGGACGAGGATTACATTTGGTCAACTGAATGTAAACGGTTGGATCCCGATGATCAACCTGTATACAGTCTTCCGGCTGTGCAAGGAGGAAGAACATAGCTAGGGCCAATTGTGATATCTTTATAAGTTTCGGAGGCAGCATCATGGGCCAGGGTGGTTTCAAGTTGAATGCGTAGGGAAAAAGGCAAGAAGGGCCTTTATTAATGATATATCGGCCTCGTAGAAGGATTGGAAGCACATGTTTTGTTGGGTGTCTAGCCCTTGGGAAGGGGAGCCTAGTTGGTTAGAAAGGTGGATTGTCCATCACTTCTAGTCGGAAGGTTGTTAGTGCCGATTAGCGAAGATTTATCTAGGAATTGTATATTTTTGTGCATCAAGTGTTAGTTGGTTTGCCCATGTAGGTGATCTGACCGTGCAATGTCTTATGCATGTTGCTTCAAATGAGGTTTTTCTACTGCTGAGGAGAGAGTTTATGATTCCATCCGAGAAAGGCTTTTGGGTCTTGAGAGGAGTCGGTGTTTGCTCCGTCTGTCTGACAATTTATGGGTCGTCGGTCTCATCTCTGGTCCTGGTAAGTTTATTGTTCTCTCAATTTGTTCGGTCAGATGTGCATTGTATTCTTGCCGACTGATCTTGACTTGTTTGTTTTTGTATGCAGTGCATCAGGACGTTCAACTTGCTACGGCCAAGAAGATGGAGGACACCATTGAGAAGTATAAAGCGGCCGAGGAGGCGGCGAGGAAGGCTAGGAAGGCTTGCTAGGCCGGCTAGGGTAGCAAGGATACAAATAAGAACATCATTGCTAATCGGTCACGGCCGAACACTAGCGCGAACAAGGAGACGTGGAAGGAGGTTCCTCAGGCTTGATCAGAGGTGGCGACCAAAGAACAGTCGACTACTGACAGCCAAGTCCCTACCGAGCGGTCGGTGCCTAACACTGGGGAGGGTAGTCAGACACGGGCCATGTCATCCTCCGTTGCTGCTCCCTCACTTTCGTCTGCTATGAAGCGGTCAGCAGACATGGCTGGCCTGGATCTATCGGATGCGCGCCAGATAAAGATGCTAGTGTTTCAAGCTAAGGTCTCTTCAACTGATCATGATACCGAGCGACTTAAAAGAATGAGTTGAAGATCCGAATAATCGATCAGTCTAGAGCCATGGTGACGAGTGAGCCTGCCCTGGTGCTTCCTCCTCATATTATTCCAAAGCCATTGAAGAAGCCCATTTTCAACCATGGTCAGAAAGCTTATTTTGCGAACCCTAGTGATGCCCCTGATGTGGTTCGATTGTCGGTCGTCAATAGAACATGGCCACAGATTTCTGAGTGTATGCATCCGACGATGGTGCTTGTGGTCAACTCCTTAGTGCTCGGATCACAGAAAAAGCTCACAGAGATCAATGAGATAAGCAAGGCGACCCTCCCTGATCGGTACACCAAAGTGATGGCCGAGGGTACACATGTAAGTCAACTGTCCCTTCAAACTTGTTTGTTGTGTGTTGTTTGGTTTTTTCTAACCTAAGTGTTTGTTTGTCGGTAGTACTATGGTGAGGTTTACTCGGCCCTCCAGAAATCTGCGAAGAAGGCTGAGCGATTGGAGGAGGAAAAGGCGAAGTTGAAGCAGAAGGTTGACGACCTTAAACAGAGGGAGCGGGATGCCGAGATTGCTCTAAAGAAGATAGTCGACATGATTATGGAGAACAAAAGGCTACAGACCCACCTAGATATGTCTAACAAGGATAGGGCATAGCAGACGATGAAGATAATTGATATGGAGGCTGAACTGGAGCGGACGAAAGCTGAAGTTGCGGCTGCTCGAGCTTAGGCGATGGCTGAGTATAAGGAGTCCGACGAGTTTGTGGATGTCGTGGACACCCAGCTTGCCTTGGTTGAGGAAGAGTGTATGCAAAAGGTGCTCTTCTTCAACCAAGATGTTCCGATTAGATTCCCGTGGCTGAGCAATCTGCCGATTTTGAATCAATCCTTCAAGCTTCCTCCAGAGCGGGAGGTTGCGCTATCAGATCATGCGTTCCTCCTGGGCCTTGAACCCTCCACGCCAGTGGTCGAACAAGTCAATCATATCCCTGCCGAGTAGCCTACTCCTCATCCCATGCTAGCGGTCGAACAAGTCAATCCTATATATGCAAAGACTTTGGTGTTTTCCCGGAGGAATTGGATGAGTGCATCCTTGGTCTCCTTCAGGATCTTGGTTTCGATCTTGACCTGTCGGTATGGATGCTCAGTGTCGAGCGTGATTGATTCAGTCTCCTCAACTGGTTGAGGTTTTGGCGTAGTAGATTGATCCCTTGGGTCCTCTAGAGGACTAGACTGGATCTACCTGACGATCTCTGGGTTGACTGGGTCAGTCTCATACGCTGAGTCTGTGATGGACATCATCTCCTTTCTAGCACCAGGTTTGACCTTGGTTAGGGCTGATTGGTAGCATGTTCGAGTTGAGAGTTGGTCTCCTCTCACTTAGCCAGTCCCCATGACCGTTGAAAACTTCATTAAGAGAAAACAGGTAGAACATACCGCGTTGATTTGGTTAAGTAATCCCCTGTCGAGGATGACATTGTACGCCGTGTGGCAGTCTACCACGAGGAAAGTGATGATCGTCTTTGCTATGCGTGGAGCAGTACCTACCGAGATTGGTACATATATGGTTCCAATAGGCATCACTGAGTCTTCTGAGAAACTTAGCAATGGTGTGACCATCCAATTGAGTTCTTTGTCTTCAATCCCTAGCTGGTTGAAAGCTTCCATGAAGAGGACATATACTGAACTTCCCGTGTCCACAAGAATCCTACAAACGTCAAAGTTGACGATTGTCGCTCGGATGATGAGGGGGTCATCATGAGGGAAGATTACGCCTTGCTCTTCCTCTTCCGAAAAAGTTGTGGCCTTCCAACCTGCCTTGCTGACCTTTGTTACCCTTCCAAATTCAATGTTGAATATCTAATTGTTTTTCCTATATCCTTGATTTTGATTGTAGTGTTTCTCTTTCTTTCCCTTGTAGTTGTTGTCATATGAGCCTTTCCACTTACTTGAGTAAGAGTTATTCCCATATTTTTGGTTTTGACTGCTAGAATCATAGTGAGACTTGTTATTTTGAGTGTTTTGGGGGGAAGAGTAGACCGGGGCAACATTCTGCTTGGTCTCTGCTCGTGGAGCGTTGAAGTATTCGACTTTTGCATGGATTGCTGCTTGTCTCATCAGCTCGTTGTAATCTTCCCATCCTTGGGTGAAAGCATCGTATTTGAAGGTAGACTCCATTAAACCGCTGCGAAATGCTCTGAAGGCGGCCTTGTCATCAATCTCCTGAAATTTTGAGTATTCAAGGCTGAACCTGGCGGCGTACTTTTGTAAGGACTCGGTCTCCCCTTGCCTTAGTGACCCTAGGTCTTTCGTGGTCAACAAGTGATCCGTCTGAATCATGAATTGGTTCAGGAAAACTGTGTGGAGCTGATCGAATGAGTCAATTGTTCTTGGTTCTAGAAGGTTGAACCAATTGAGTGCTGCTTCGGCGAGAGTAGTGCTGAAGATCAAGCACTGTACCTCATCTGAGAGGTTTTTGAAAGCTACAAAAGACTGATAATTATTCATATGTGTTACCAGGTCACCCTTTCCAGTGTAAGGCGTGATCTTGAGAGGCTTGACTTCTGTCTCATGGCGATATTGTAAGATAAGATCCGTGAAATGACCGATGTTGGTCTTAAATTTTGTTGGAGATTTGGTCTTGCCCTTTTCGGCCTCCAACTCCTGAACTCGGTGTAAGAGTTCCTGAACGACGTCATTTTCTCTAGGAGGTTTGGGTTGTGGTCCCAAGCTGTCGGCCACGGGGCGGTGCATCACATTGCCTGTGCTCTGCCCCGGCCGTTCAGCCGTTCTTGTTCTTCCTCCAGATTTTCTACCGTGGAGTCTGCCACATCCTCAACATGCTGTGAATTTGCTTGCAAAATTTGATCGTCCACTGGCACCATCGGACCCTTCTGCTGGTTTGCTTTGATCAGGGCTGACCCTGATAGGGAACGACCGCCCTGAGATAGGTTGGGAAGAGGAGGTTGCTCTACGATTCTGGTATCATTTGCTGGATATGTCAGTCGGGTACGCTCGACGGGAAATGTTCTCCTTTCCAGTAACTCGCGGGTGTCCAGGAAGGACCAGCGCCATCAATCTGGCGGATGAGTATTCTTTCGGAGGGTTCTGGTATGGGTTGTTCTAATCGGTACCGGTCTTGCTAGGCTCGACCGACAAGTGCCCTTTCGGTCGCTGCTCTTTGTTCCTTAAGCTCTTCTCTAATATCGTGGAATAGAGCGAAAATGTTCTAGTGTTGTTCTCCCCAAATTTGATTTTGGCATTTGTTCGCCAAATTGCTCTTCTTGAGATATGCGATCTCTTGTTGGAGCTTTTCCAGCGCCCTGATCATCACCTCCGAGGTAGGGTCTAATTTGTTCTTGTTTCGCTCTCCTTGGAGAGAAGTATTCTTTAGCTCTCCATCATCTTGCTCAGCCTACATTGTGATCGGTAGGGAGATGGTATAGTGGTATGTGAGCTAGTGGGAGTATTTACTAAGAATTCCCACAGACGGCACCAAATGTTTGATCCTAAAATGAACTTAACTGGATACGGTCTTGCTTGATGTTGGTATGCCTTCTTCTCGTCTACTGGGAAACCTGCGAGACAATAAGAAGAGTACTTGACACCGGTGGAGTGTCGGCCTAGCAGACTTTGATGCTTAAGTTAGTAAGCGAGGGAGAGATCTGACATGAACTATGTAGCATAGAGGCAAGGAAGAGTTACCTTTGTGAGAGGGTTTGACTTGTATTTATAGTAGCAATGAATGTGGTGGTTGTAACCCTAATGGTGTGAGGTTCAAGCCACCGCAGGAGATGCTGACATGTGTCCCGAGAATTTATGATGATGAACAGGTGGTGGTGGACCTAGACGTGTGTCAGGTGCGACTGCTGTTTTTAGGTGATGGTGCCGACCGGAGGTGCAGACCAGGGGTGCCGTCTAGTTGGGACTTGAGCTGTTGTGGCCCTGGGTGAGGGGCATATCAAGATGGCCGACTAGGGTTTGCCCGATCGGTAGTCATGCTGTATCGGCAGTAGTGGTTCATGTTGACATTGATGAGGGTGTTGGTTTTCCTCCAAGTGGTCTGTCGATATGGTATCAACAGCTATCAAAGATTTTCCAGATTTCAAATTCTTGTTCTATAGCGTTTCTAGAACGCTATCATAACCTTTTCAGAACGTTATCAAAGCTTTTCCCGATGGGACGAAAGTGAAGAAAGAGAAGAGTGCAGCGAAGTATTTGGGGGCTGGGGGGGGGGGGGGGGGGGGGGGGGGAGGGATGTGAATAGGTGTCATGGGTTGTGGCGTGGAGGAGAGTGTGATGGAGAGAGGAAGAGGAGAGAGTGTTGAGTTTGCAGAAGTTGGTGGGTGATTGGGGTGGGTTGGGTAATTTTAGATTTAGTTTTAATTATTTTCAAAAGAAAAAAATAATATAAAATTTAATAAAATGCTACAAATGTTTTAATTGCCAATTTAAATTTTGTTATATTACTGTCACATAAGCAATTTTAACGGCAACTAACATTAATTGGATGGGAGTAAGGAATTGGTGCAACGGAATAAACAGAAACCCTGTTATTGGTTCAAAGTTACACAAATTATTGTTTTGAGTGCAAATTAAAATTTCGTGTCTTATTCTGAGTGCATTTAAAGTAATAAGCCTATATTATAAGTGGTTGGATTACAAGCTAGCTTGATAACGAGGGTAATTAAATGAGACAAACTTAATTATAATGAGCATATAAAAAACAAATATCAAAGACCAAGCCTTCAATAGAGTGAGCTTAACTTGACGTTCACCCTCTGAATGTCACGATACAAATACAGCAATTTTATGTCAATAGTTCCTATTTTTAATTTTTTATTTGTTATGTGATAAATTGATAATATTGTGAGAGTGAAAATTGGATCAACTAAACAAAGATATGGTCAATTGAAATTAAGTTCACAAAAATATATAAATTCGTAGTCTACTTACAAGTAAATAAAACTACCACTACATAATAATGTTATTAGCGCCACTTAGTACTACAGTTTAGTGGTATTTCTTTCTATATGTTATGTTGAAGGTATTGAATTCGACTCTTGTAAAAATTAAGGTCGATATTCAATATGTATAATGTAATCTCCCTTTCTTAATATGTTTGTATAAAAAGATAGTGTTATTAGCAATTTTATGACAATAATAATTAGATTAACCCATAGTTGAGATTAGCTCTTTCGGAAGCAATGGGTAAAGGTCGGATGTGTTACTTCCAATGCAATTCAAAAAATAGCAACTTTTAATCATGAAAATAATCATATTTTTAAATGAGACACTAAAATTTATGAATAGCAAGTTGAATTTTTAAATTGAATATCATCTTGGTTCAAAATGAAGTTGCATAGTTAAAAAGAGACTGATACCAACCAAACATATATATTACTAGAGATAATCGGGTCTAATATTGACATCACTTTCTTAGGTTACAATACTAAGAAATATTTGATAATGATCCATCCATCATTCTGTCATTTCCTTTTAACATTATCAAGAGCAGAATTAGATGTCCCTCGGAAGTTTTTTTTTTTTTTTTTTTTATTAAAAAAAAAATTCACTAAATAGAATAAACTTCTTACAAATCAACACTAAACTTTTATTGCCACTTAGTGGGATTGCCTAGGAGTATTCTCCTGCATACGTTCTATGGGAAGCCTCGAATTTAACTCTCGTAAATAACGAGGTCGATATTCAATATGTATATTGTAATTTCTCCTTCCCCGTATCATTGTATAAAAAAAACACTGACTTCTTATTTGTCTAACAAGTTGCACTAAGCTACTATGTGTAAATGTGATTTATCATATTAATGCATCTAATATGAAATTATATACAAATGTGATTTATATACCACCATACCAACACTAAACTTTTATTGCCACTTAGTGGGATTGCCTAGGAGTATTCTCCTGCATACGTTCTATGGGAAGCCTCGAATTTAACTCTCGTAAATAACGAGGTCGATATTCAATATGTATATTGTAATTTCTCCTTCCCCCGTATCATTGTATAAAAAAAACACTGACTTCTTATTTGTCTAACAAGTTGCACTAAGCTACTATGTGTAAATGTGATTTATCATATTAATGCATCTAATATGAAATTATATACAAATGTGATTTATATACCACCATACCTTAAGTAATATGACGTAGATCCATTCAAAAATTTCTTTATCAAAATCTTGTCATAATTGCGTAATCAATAAAACAGCTTTATAAGTGACATTGCCTTTTTCGACTCACATGGTATTGCGGAGGCGAGTATATTATTGTTCCTTTTTTGTTATTATTTTGGTTTAGCAATTATTATTTTTACTATTACTAGCTCCGATTCATCCATTTTTATAGTAAATTAAGTAATATGACTTAGATCTATTCAGAATCTCTTTATCAAAGTCTTGTCATAATTGCGTAACCGATAAAAGAACTTTATAAGTGACATTGTTTTCTTTGACTCACATGGCATTGCGAAGGCGAGTATATCATTGTTATTCGAAATTGATTCTCATAAAAATAAAAATAAAATATATTTTAAAATATTGATATTGATCTAACAACTTTCTCCTTACTCAAGTTTAGGAGTTCCTGCAGGTTGAATTATTTGGGGAGCGATGCTAGTATGGTTGGAGCACTTATTCTCTTTTGGTAATATATTTCTCCACATTATTGGTTAAGAGTTTCTTTCAATAAGACAGTACTAGTAGGCATAAAAAACGATAAATCATCGATCAAAGCTATTTTCATAGTCAAGGGTTTAGATGTTAGTAGTGTGCTAAAGTAATTAAAAATTTATACTTGCTTTAGTCTTGAAAGACACATCATATTCATCGTATATAAGTAGTAAATGAAGTTTGAAAAAAAAAAAAAAAAAGTTTAGAACTGTATTTATCATTAATGCCGAACTTGAGACTCCTACAAAATATAATAAAAAATATAATGAAGAATATTACTAAACTGTAATACTAAGTGGTAATTTAATTGGATGAAATTTTATGAGAATATACTTGCCTCTTGGATAGGGATTAGGGTGGAAATTTTCTGTACATTGTTGGAGAATTTAGAAATTGGGATCATATGGGAGGAGCTCGAAGATTCCCAAGCGTAAAGTTACTCTTTATTTACTCATGAATTATTGAGAGCTTATTTTATTTTACTTTATTATAAACAAATAACAGGTGGCGTGCGTCTAGCATTCCTCAACCTCACGAAAAGGAAAATTAAGAGGAAAAAAGACGGAGAAAATGATGCCTGCGGAATGAGTAGCCCGCGGAGGATATGGAAAGACGAAATGCCCCATCACAACATTAAAACGACCTGCCTAACGCCGCCATCCAAATCTGACGTGTAAGGCTGGGAGCATCACATGAGAAAATATCTTCAATCCCCACCGTCCAAACAACCTTGCATACATTATTTGGATCATATATATGTGTGTGTATTTTTGTCACAATTTGGTAGCTTGTGTTCAGTAATATATGTTTATCAAATATATGCAATATTTGTGTGTGTTCATTGTTTATTTAGAGTGTTTGTCCTCTATGAAGAAATTTTCTGTCCAATAAAAAAATGAAAACATAAAAAGATATAGGACGGCATGATTAAGAAATTATTTTGAATTTTGTAGGTATTGTTGTCAACCCAAGAATATAGAGCGAGACACGTTGTATAAGATGCTTTCGTTGGTACCTAAATTGGACACATTTTATTTGCAGGCCATTCATTTTTTTTTTTATAGGTCAAAAAGTATCATTAAAAAAAATTTAACACTACAATTTTACAATGAGCATTCTCCAGAAAAAGCAAGAAACTTAGTTTATACTCCCAAATGAACTCATAAAACCAAAGCACTTGGCTTAACCTGAATCAAAACACAACATTAATCCAAAACATAAATTCAAGCCCATAACAAAGTTTAAACTAACTAAAGTCCAGCTCAATTGCTAGACAAACTAAGTCAAACTCCAAGCCCAAACTAGGCCAGAGAAATAACAGAACCAAGGCCCAGCCCAGAAAGGGTTGGACCGACACTCGACCTAAATACCATATAGGCCCAAACACTGAGCAAGACTACACGACCACCACCTACACCAACACGCCATAGACCCAAACCTGACCCACACCCTTGTCGCTGTCACAGCCGTCGCCGGAGCCATCGTCGTGGCCACCGCCGGAGCCACCGCCGCAGCAGCCTTCGCTGCCGCAAACGCAATCACCGAAGCAGCCGCCGTCGCAACACTCGTAGCAAGAAGATCTGAGAAGAACCGTTGCCGGAGCACATACAGCAGTGCATCAAATCAAGGAAGCCCTACCGCAACCGCAACAACACCGCCCCAAGTGTCGTCGCAGTCGCAGCAACACAACGCCCACGCCTCGCCGCAACCACAGTAACTCCTCGCACCACATCCATCGCAGACAGGAACCACTTCCAACGTAGCGTTGCTGCAAACACCACATCAAAACAGTAACCCCGTGCGCAACCACTGTCGTCGTAGCTCGATCGCGTCGTCCACAAAGCCCACAGACAGATATGGATTTCCATCTCGTCCGACCCAACATCATGACTCACGCCACGAGTCCATCGTCAAGTCGGCCGAATAGGCCACCTTAGTGGCAAGCCAACCACCACACCCAACCGCCGCACCATCATCCAACCGCCATAGGAGCACAGCCGAAGCTGGTCCAAAGTAGAGACGGTGAGTTAGGTCAGGTCGAGACGAGGGGGGAAGAGAGAAAGAAGAGGAGAATAGAAAGGAAAGAAGAAAAAGGAAGAGAAAGGAAGAGGGGTTGCCACCGACTCCAAAGGGGATCGGTGGTAAGGATTGAGGTTCTCTGGTTTTTTTTTAGAGAGAGGGCAGAGCAAAGAGATGAGAGTGAGAAACTAATGAATTACCATGACATCAAATTCTTTACATGGAGTACATTACATGCAGGCCATTCATTTCATGGAGTACATTACAAACCCCATTAATCCTAGTCAACTTTACATTTAAAACAATAATAATAATAATAATCAATTTATTTAGTTTTTCTTTTCATATCCTCACCAAAAACAAGTTCTTTAGTTTTTGTTTTCTGTGTGGCCTACCAATCTACCATCTCCGATATGTGTCAAGTGCAGAATGCCTTTACGGTTGATGAAGATGTCTAGTTTTTTTTTAAGGTGCCGCTAGACGCTGTGTGCACCTACTGATGAGCTACATTAGAATACAAAACTGTAATCAATTGCGTGCAAACAAGTGTTAATTAATCAAAGTGGTTGCTCATCGTTGGCCCCTGAAAGTAGCCAGGGTTATTATAATAAACTTCTCTTAATGATGATGTAGATATTGAAGCTTGGATTATGAAGACTTGGGCATGAAACCCTCGAACACACGAAAGTCTGTCCCTCAATGGGCTGACCTGATGTTTTTCTGGATTCATCAACTACCTTCAACAGAGGCGTACCACTATTAGAGACAGGTAATAGACAAAGAAAGTCGATTTTCTTGCATCCCAAGAAATCGACTTTAATCAAACAATTGTTACATAAGTGGGACACTGGCTTAATGTTGGTTATTTATTTGCCTTTTTCTTGATGTATCTAAGAACTTTAAACATTTTCCTCTAAGCTATCAAAATTTAAACAACGACTTCGGATACTACTACTTTAAAACGAGTTCGTAAAGGACTACGCTATAGGAAGCTTTTCGTCGAGATAAATGACACTGACTAAGGATACATATTGTTCTATGATCTTATTATGATCATACAACAAATATGGTTAATTTTCCTAGAATATTTATCCTCACGATAAGTACCTAACTGAAAATGAACATAATTAATGAGATTTAAATAGGACATTATAGGCAATACTATCGGCGAATATCCTTAAAGCAGAAAAGAGTAGGTAAACACAACTTTTCAGACGTCTTTAACTGAGATAAACGTAAGTTGGATCATACCAAACAGTGTCATAGAAAATTCAAGATTCAAAAGTATAGATTTACTCTAGGACGTTGTTCTATCCCGAGTCGGGATACACAAGCTAGGCTAGGCTTGTTTATTGCAGACTTTAATTTTCTTTCAAACAAGTGTTTATTTGTTTAGAAAGGGTTTTTTGTTGTATTGATTGATTGGTCCCCTTGAAAGAGCTTTGCTAACCTTTTTTTTTACAGCTTTTTTAGACGAGCACATCTTGACAAGTGACCATCCTTATAACCGACCCTTAATTCTTCGGCCGTTCTACAAATCTCCGTTTTAACATAGTTTGGCTAGCGACCTGACACCGCCTTCCTTTTTGTCCTTTCTAAATCCTCCTTTCGGGCAAATCTTGCTTTTTGGGCCTTTTAATAACGCAAGCTCTTCCAATGCCCAATCTTAAGTGTTTTTCGAGTGTAAACACTCATGTATTACCCATATACATATTTCATAAGTGTATTTCAAATTCCCCAAGGTCTATAATAAGACCCCACAATGGCAATAGCAAAATATGTGTTGAAGCACTTGGTCTAGTCATCGGCTCAGTTGATACAAGCTATGCCGACCAAAGTATTTGGGAGGATTGATTTTCAAACTTCGAGGGATTCAATCGTGCAATGGTGTTCAACCAAGGCTGGTGAATACTAGAACGTTCAAATTCGTTAATATTCAAAATTTTGAAAACCACCTATTTTTCCTCTAGGTGATTCCTTGCATATATTCTGAATTAGGAAAGTCTCCATCAATAGTTTGGAGATCGATCCTTTGGGATAGAGGCATTATCAGGGATAGTCTAGTGTGGAGAGTGGGAGATGGATCTCACATTCGAGCTTTTGAAGATAAGTGGCTGCCTAGACAGCAAAGCTTTTTTTTTTTTTGGATAGGTAAATAGTATCATTAAAAAATCTGAACTACAAGTTTACAAGGGGTATACCCCATGAGAAAACAAGAACACCTTAGGTACACCCACAGACAAACTAATAAACAAAGAGTACAAGCCTCAACCTAAATAAAAAACTTGACCCAAAATAATTCTAAATGAACTAAATAAATTGAAGGTAAGTGGAACCCTCAAAACCCATGAAAAAACCCAAAACTTCTGGATTTAACAACACAAAATCAGCAAATCCAAAGGGAAAAACCCAATGAATAAAATCAAAGTAAACCCACAAAGGGTAACAAAGAGCTTAACAAGCCCAAACATCAAGTTCGCACCCAACCGCCATCACCGTAGTCGACGCCTCAACACCAGGAGAGGGACCAACATCACCAACAACTCCATCCATCGAACCGAGCAACCCATAGGCTACCATGAAGACAACAACCCCCTCCAACAGCGGCATGGATAGATCTGAGAAAGAATTTCTGGATCTATCGGGTGGGTAACATCAACGGAACGAGGAAGGAAAGGAAGGGGAAAGAGCAGGGAATCGCGAAAATGGGGATTTAAGAAGAAGGTTGGAGAAGAAAGAGGAGAGAAATAGAGGGAGGGTTGCCACCGACCCTAGCCAAGGCCAGGGTCAGCGGCTAGGGCTTGGCATTCTTGTTTTCTCTCGCTTGGAGAGAGAGAAGGGAGGGTTGGGGGGAATACTTGGATTATGTGGTTCACCTAGACAGCAAAGCTCCAAGACCTTAGTGAACTGACATTTAATTTTGGATAAACTATATAAAAGTACCTAAACTATAGGGGTCATTTCAAGTTCATACCCGAACTATGAAATTTTTCATCTAGGTTCCCAAACTATCAAAACACAACATCTAGGTACCCATTGTTAGCAATCTGTTAAAAAATATGTGAAGTGCTTAAGTGGCACTTGTGGGTCCCTTTTTTTATGCTGACATGGACTCTATGTAGATAAAAATAATAATAAAATTTGAATATATAAAAAATAATAAATAAAATCTTAAAATAAATAAATTAAAAAAACCAAAACAAAACCCATCCCCCCACCGAGAAAAAAACCCTATATGATGCCGCCTCCGCCTTGATTCCATTATTTACAGAGCCAACGATGAAATTGCCCACCCCCTCACTAACAATGATGAAATTGCCCCAAATTCCTTAATACCCATCCTCTCTCCCTTCCTCTCCATTTCCCTCTCTCTCTTCCTCTTCATTTCCCTCTCTATCTCTCTCTCTCATCTGCAATTTCATGAGTAAGAACCCAGAAAATCTGCAATGACCATGGTGAAGATGTTGTTACAGAGAGTCTTGACCTCCACGATTTCCTTCATGAGTTGCATGTTTACCTTCCTCAGCCTCTCGTTCTCGTCGATGAGGTCCAGCAAAGCTCTGTTCGGAGACGAAGATGACAACAATTTTGACTAGCCAGATCTCGACCTCGATGAGGATGATGACTTCGACGTGGGTTCCTCATGGATTTTGAATTGGGTATGATTTTGGTGAGGTTATGATGGTGGGTTTGGTGATGGTGAGTGATGTCTCTGTTTGGGTTGCTTCGAAAGGATCAACTAGGTCATTTGGTAACATGTGGGACAAGCAAAGTGTTGGACAAATCGGATTTCGATTTGGAATTGGAATCGCTTTTTATTTGAGATTTGGATTTGAATTTAAATCTGGAATTGGAATTTCATAGAAATAATCACTGTGAGTCTCTATGGCTTCTGGGTTTTCTCAGATTCAGAGAAATTGGTGCAGTTTTTCTCATCTTTTGTTTGAATGACACTTTCAATGTGAGGAATTTGGTATCACAAATAATTTCAGAGTCCACATTTGAAACTGCAGACTAATTGGAATCTTATTAGGTTGCCAATGTTTGTAGGATTCATACATTCACGAAAAGGATGTGAATATGTGATGAATTTATCATTCTGGGCGGTGGGCAGTGGGCGATGGTCCAGAGCTGAGAGGGAGACGAGGGTGGTTGGGGGGATTCATCTTTCCTTTCCTTTTTTTTTAATTGTTTAGTTTGTTTATTTTAATATTTTATTAATTATTTTTAATATATTCAAAAGTTTATTATTTTTTTGTCTACATGATGTCTATGTTATCATAAAAAATGACCCCACAAATGCCACTTAGGCACTTAACATATTTTTTTAACAGATTGCTAACAGTGTGTATCTAAACGTTGTGTTTTGATATTTTGGATACCTAGATAAATTTTTTTTATAGTTGGGGTATGAATTTGAATTGACCCTTATTATTTGGGTATTTTTATATAGTTTATCTTTTAATTTTTGGAGTTTCAAGAGTTGGAAGAGAGGAAAAAAAAGTAAGGAGATCTCCTTACTCTTGAAAACTCCAAGAATCAAATGCTGAGAAAAATGTTACGAGGTTGGAAAAATCACATATCTCTCTTTCCATCTCTAACAATATTGTTTGATCTAGGTGTCAGTTATAGTCAGTAGCGTAACTAATATTTAATTTGAGGCGGGTCTTTCATAAAATACTTCATAAAAAGATTGATTTTTTGAATATAATTAAACTCACAATACATACAAAATAATCAAATGCTTTAAATCAACACAATGTCCTAACTGAAAGATCCAAAACATGCTATCATATTACTAACTTATTACATTCATCGTTGTCCTATACGAGTTCTCATTTTTTATAATTGTTACAACTAGATCAATATTTGATTTTCTTTGGAGATATTTTTCCATACATATGATATGGCCTAAGTTTATATTCAAATAATTCGAATAGTAAGAAATCACAAATGATAATCTATTTAAGAAATTAGAAATTACTAGGGAAAGAAAAATAATTAAGGAACACACATCCATCATAGGCTGTAGGTATTGTTCTCAAAGAACAGACAAAATAATTAAGTACTAATATTATTATTAAATATTGTAATTAGTAATATTATTGGCTTTATATAAATTGTCCTAATCGACGGCCGCTGTTATTCCCGCTCATTCGCAGCGGTTTTATTTTTCGAAGTCCAAATTATTTTATTCAATAATGCGCGCGGTTGCCTCCTCTAAATTTAAACTAACTCGCCACGTCACCCCAGTAACTATTCATTTTTTCAAATTTTATTTTTTTAATCTCCTACCATCGTTCTCACTCTCACTCTCACCACTCACCGGTTATTAGTCCCTCTCTTTCTTCTCTCTCCTCTCTCTGTGCGACTCCCTTTGGCTTAAAGAAGACGAAACTCTCTCTCTACTCTCTACAGCTCTCTTTCTCTCTCTACAGTCGTCCAGCACACACAGTGAGAAAGAGAGAGTAATAGCTTAACTTAAATCTTTAATTAATTTAAAAAAATGGAAAAAACAATGTTCTTCGCTTTTGGTTCGCAAGCCATGTGACCACTCTGACATATTCTTACTCTCTTTGCTCTTCTTTTACTTCTTCTTCTTCTTCTACCTGTTTGTTTTTGTTTTTGTTTTTTCATTGCTGCATTTGGCTCCCTCCGAATCATCGTCCGAGTTGACTCTCCTGGATGGCCTCGTCCTCACGAGCCCGCAGCAGCTCACCGTTCTCCTACCGCAAGCCTTCCAGTCCCTACTCCTCCACTTCTTCCTCGTCTTCGTTGATCAACGGTCGGATCATTCCGCGCTCCTGCTCCACCTCAGCGTCGTCCTTTTACAACTCGGGAAGTGGAGTCGGTTCCCGATCCATGACGCCAAGTCGCGCCCGCTCCGATTCAATGCAGTATGCTTCGGGAGGTTATAGTGCTCGCTCGCCGGTTGGGTTCGCGTCCGAGGACCTTTTAGCTGAGATGGTTGAGGCGCCGAGGGGTGGGGATAGCATATCGGTAACGATTCGTTTCCGGCCGCTGAGGTATTGATGCTAGATCTGAGCGTATTGGATCAGATCTATGGGCCTTGGGAATGGGAGATTATGAGCCTTTTGATTCTAGGGTTTTGTCTTGAGGTAATGTGATTGAATTGTTTGGTTTTTGGGGCTTTTGGTTGCAGTGATAGGGAGTATCAGAGAGGGGATGAGATCACTTGGTATCCTGACGGCGATAAGATTGTGAGGAATGAGTACAATCCAGCTACAGCATATGCATTTGGTAATTGTCTTAAATATTATTAGTTATACTTGGAATTTGAAAGTTTGGATGTGATGCTAATTTCGATTTTGGTGAATTCAAAAGAAAATGTGTTAGAATTGATTTGCATTTAACCTAGAAAATGATTGGATATGCTGTGGCAGATAGAGTTTTTGGACAGCATGCCAATTCACCAGAGGTGTATGAGGTTGCAGCTAAACCTGTTGTCAAAGCTGCCATGGAAGGTATCAATGGTAAGACATACTGCTCTTGTAGACCGGAGAGTTCATTAATGCTTTTAATGGACATTCTATTGCCTTTAGTTGACAAATTAAATTAAGTAAACTGCATTCTTATGGTGTAAACTGAATTAAGTAAAATTCATTTTCCATTTCTTATGGTTTGGTTAATAACGATGCAGGTACTGTTTTTGCTTATGGTGTGACAAGTAGCGGAAAGACACACACCATGCATGTAAGTTTCACTATCTTTTCTTGGGATTTTGCTACTGAATGTTTGAGATTTCTAAAAACCTTGTCAGTAAATCACTGCTTGTGAATTGTGCTAATGGGTCATAGTAAAAAATGTTGACTCTCTGTCTAGTCGGTTCCACAATAGGTAATTAGGGTTAAAATTTCTTTGTATGGCCCTGAAAAAATAACGATTAATGATTAATGATTAATTACATTTATGGAACTTCTTACACTGTAGAGCAAGTGCTTGCTGTTGGCGTCAAGGTTGAATCCTCTTTTTTTCCTTGACATGAATTTTTAGATTTAGAAATCTTTGATGGTTTTGTGCTCATTTTGCTTGGATTTTCAACTTCATAACAAACTATAGCAGCACCGACCTAAGACTGATTCTAGTTTTCGTTCATGAAGAATAAGATACATAGAATAATAGACTTGTTGTACAACTCGGAAAACCTTTACAGTATTTATTGGCAGACTCTTAGGGAGTGAACCTAAGAGTGGCCGTGTTGGGTCCCAATAACATGATAAATTTTGATGCTGTCATGTGTGCTTTCTCATCTTTATCAACCCTTTGGAAAGCCATCCTCGTTTAACCTGATAAAAAATCCTGCACCGTATCTTATTTCCCCTCTGCACCTTTAGATTCAACATGCACATGTTCATGAATAAAATGACCCTTATTATAGGACAATGATGCTGCATACATGATGCATATCCTAACCTATAAGAACAAGCTATAACTTAATCAAAATGGTAGAAACAGCCAACCAAAGTTCCATTAAACCATCATGGAGTTCCACTCCTTCGAAAGCTCTTCATGTATCTCAACTTCTCAAGCCACAAGAACCACATGATACTTGAAGGAGCCAGTCCCCAAACAGCTTTTGGTCATTACAAATTTACCATGTTACCCCAAAACAGACTATAAACAGTACGTGGCAATAGTGCAATAGTAAACCCCAACAACTCTCCCAAGCTATAGGACAGACGAAAGTGTATAAGAAGGTTGCTTAGACTCTTCTGCATTCTTACAATATATGAAGAGACTTGCCGCAAGGCACAATCCCATTGATCATCAAATTATCAATAGTCATTTATATCTACTTCTTTGAGCAAGTGGTGACACCCGTCTAAATAACTATCAATATCTAGTTTAAGGTGCACTTGGTTAAGTCTCTGGTTTGGATTTAGCTTAGCAGAAACGTAGGTAAGCAACTTATTATGCGTTAATGTATAGTTATGTTTAACTCATATATATTGGAACAGTATTATGAGTCAAATTTCAATTATAGATTCTTCCTTTTGGAAGGTCACTGTAGATTCTGCAAGTATACTTTCTTTTGAACTCATTTTTAATATTCCATAACTTTTTCCACATGTTTGAGCCTTACTGTATATTTTTTTTTCTATATGAATGATTGAATTCCCTACTGGATGTTTATTGTTTCTATTCCCTTACTCTTGTGTAAAAAAATTCACACTGTAATGTTATATCTAGGGACAATAACAATACTGTTGTTCTGACTCATTTCTTATCTACACAGGGAGATCAAAACTCTCCTGGTATTATACCATTGGCGATAAAGGATGTTTTCAGTATTATCCAAGATGTAAGTGTTCCTCTGATCTTCTTAGTTTTGAAGTATGACAGTTAAATGTTAATTTTTCTTGTTCCTCAATCCTCTCGTTCAATTTACACTGTCCCATGGTATGTCGTGTAATTTTTATTTTTGTACAGGAACTTATCCCATTCCAACCCCACCCCTCATCCCCACACTAGGTTAGTATCTTCTAGGGTACCACGTCAATGTTGCACTTTAAGATTTGGTTTAAACCATACACTTCCTGGTTGAAATATGTTTTATTCAGAAAAATATCATGGTGATTTACTTCATAAACTTATAATTGCATCTCCTGCCTGACTTTCAGTACAAACTAATTTAGTACAGGCACTTATCCCATTCCAACCCCACCCGTCATTCCCACACTAGTTTCTTAGTATATTCTGGGGTACCACGTCAATTTTGCATTGTATGATTTGATTTAAACTATACTGGTCCTGATTGCAATATGTTTTATTCAGCAAATTATCATGGTCATTTACTTTGTAAACTTATTATTGCATCTCCTGCCTGACTTTCCGTGCGACTATATGGTTTATTGAACCAATATAATACTTAACAAAGCCGACTCCTATATACTGGTATTACTGAACTAATTTAGTTCGTATTGTTTCTTTCCTGCCAATAGTATATGACTACTGGCCTTGCCTGTATAGTCATGGAAGGTTTTATATTCTGTGTTTGTTGGTACTAACAAATGACCGGCTTGAGTTTCCTGTTGTGAGGAGGTACTGATAGTTGCTTTCTTCTTCAGACTCCAGGAAGGGAGTTTTTACTCCGTGTTTCATATCTTGAAATCTACAATGAGGTTAGTATAACTATAATTTTGGAAGTCACATTTTGAGGCTTCAGATTTTTATTGTAGCTCATTGTTTTCCTCCTATAATGTATTTATCATTCGTTCTTTATTTTTGTTATGAATATTCATGATCTAAGTGTTTACTTGACATAAGTCTCTTTTTATCCATTTTAGTTTTCGTGTTTATCCTTAACATGGAGACTATCATGGTTGTCTGAGTAAAATGTTTCTAAGTTCATTATTCATTTTTGTATTGATTCTGGTGCTATTGGTGCATCTGATATCAGGTGATAAATGACTTGCTTGATCCAACAGGTCAAAATTTGCGCGTTAGAGAAGATTCGCAGGTTTGTTACTTATCTTTTGTTGGAATTCCTTAGTTAACTGTATAAATTTTGTTTCCTGGGCCTCTATAACCTCCTTATGGCTTACTAGAAAGAAAGTTTGTACTTAATTACTAATGAAATTGTATTTTCCAAAGTAGTTTAAATTTTTGCTGGATTTATCATTTTCTGTGTCATTATGCTGGTATTTTCAGGGTACTTATGTGGAGGGTATTAAGGAAGAAGTTGTTTTGTCTCCTGGGCATGCACTTTCTTTTATTGCTGCTGGAGAAGGTACTTGTAGGGATGCTTTTGTTAGATTTGCCATTTCTTTTCTCCCAATTCTATTAGGTTAGAAGTGATTTTTTACTGAGGTTTTAATTGGTGAATGGTATTGGCAGAGCATCGTCATGTTGGATCGAACAATTTTAATCTGTTGAGTAGTCGGAGTCACACCATATTTACACTGGTAAACATTCTTTGCACTGTATCAATGTATTGTACTGCCTTGACCATGATAAGCCGACAATTATTCAATCTATCGTTTTGAGCTTGGTTGTTCTATCATTTTTTCAATCCTGATGGACCAATTTGTGCACACACCAAGATATACTGCAAAATGTAATTAATATAAATTGTGTTTATGCTGTTACTTGTTTATTCCTTTTGGAACACAGCATTAACTTTTTGGAGTTCATTTTTGTGAGTGAAATGATTTCCAAAATGTTTTCCTGGGCAATGCATGGCTTACAGATCCATATAAGTTTTTGGGCAGCTATTGTATTTAGGAGTTACCAACTCTTCTTTGTAAATTTTCATTGTGTCAGAGACTCAAGAGTAATTTTTTATTTCTTTACTTTTGCTCATGGCACCGTGAATGCGATCAATTCTGCAATCTTCGTGCTAATCGATATTTAACTCACTGATACATTTGCAGATGATTGAAAGTAGTGCCCATGGTGACGAATATGATGGAGTGATCTTCTCTCAACTTGTATGGCTCAATTAAATTGCCGTTCCCAAATATTAGATTGTTTATTTTTATATAAAATTTTGTTTTATTTTTCCTTTGTTTTTTTTCTTTAGAATTTAATTGATCTTGCTGGATCTGAGAGCTCAAAAACCGAAACAACTGGACTAAGAAGAAAGGAAGGGTCATACATAAACAAGAGCCTTCTAACTCTTGGAACTGTAGGTGCCTTACAATTTGATTATATTACCAAATGTAGAAGTTATGTTGGCACTTTATTTTCTCTTTTAATATTATTTACTACATAATTTGTACTATTGATGTTCCCAAGGCTAACCAAAGACTTAATGATGCCCTTCCAGCCATGTGCAAGAATAGATTCCATGAAAATTTATTCTGCACCACAATGGTGATGACCTTTTCACTTTTAGCTGAGAGAACTTTATGTTTCTTTATTGTTTAAGGGTCACTCCATTCAGTTTTAGCAAGCAAAATGGTTACTCCAATTTTAATAAATCAATTTGAAGTTTCCGGTGGAATGATAAACAAGCTAATCTTTTGTTATGGTTACTCTATATTTATAAATCATTTTGAAGTTTCTGGTGAAATGATAAACAAGCTAATCTTTTGTTCTGAAGTAAATTGTATGGTTGCAATGAAGGTTATAGGAAAACTGAGTGAAGGGAAGGCGTCCCATGTTCCATATCGAGATTCTAAGCTTACCCGCCTTCTACAATCTTCGTTAAGTGGGCATGGACATGTCTCGGTGAGTTTAAATACTACAATGCTAAGCTGATATTACTTTTTTGTTGTAAATTATGTAATGTATAATGTAATTAAATTTTTCACATGACCTGTTGGATTTTTCATTCTTTATTATTGTAACCAACGCCTTCATTTTCTATTATTGGTTTTAAACCCTCTATGATGTGGATTTTGGGAAAAAAATGAAATCCTTTACTAGCAGATAGGCTTTTAAATAAAGTATTCTGGATTGTTAGGCAATTAATACTATTATAGCTTGCCTTTATTTCTTTTACACATTCGTTTCCAGCTTATTTGCACGGTCACTCCTGCATCAAGCAGCATGGAGGAAACTCATAATACATTAAAGTTTGCAAGCAGGGCAAAGCGAGTAGAAATCTATGCATCACGTAATAAGGTGTGCTACAATTCATTTTGCATGATTAATGCTTTAAGGCAATGCTCAACATTAAACATGAAGCTCACTATTCTGCTCTTTGTTTTCTGTTTTCTTCTTTTAAATTATTTCTAGCAGATTATTGATGAAAAGTCTTTGATTAAGAAGTATCAAAGAGAAATTTCGGTTCTTAAAGAAGAACTTGATCAGCTAAGGAAGGGGATGCTTGTTGGCATTAGCCATGAGGAGATTATCACATTAAAACAAAAGGTTTGGTTTCAAATGATATCAATTTTGTTTGATGGTGGCAATCCTTGGTATGAGTTTGACTAAGATTTCCATATGATTGTTGCTGTTTGGAAATAGTTGGAAGAAGGCCAATTTAAAATGCAATCAAGATTGGAGGAAGAAGAGGAAGCGAAGGCTGCTCTGATGAGTAGAATCCAGAGGCTGACAAAGCTCATTCTTGTTTCTTCAAAAAATACAATTCCTGGATGTTTGGGTGATATTCCCAGCCACCAACGTAGTTTTTCGGTTGGTGAGGATGATGTGAGTTACTTACCCAATGATGTTGTAGATGATGGCTTGTGCTCTTGTTTTCTTCCTCTTTCTTTAACTTAGTTGCTTCAGCTTTGAAATCGGATCATATTTATTTGAATGAGAAAAATCAAAACCGAGGAATGAGACCGAGGAATGAGAGGTTATTTTGCTGAGTGAGAGCTATGCGGACAAGATTTTACATGTCACTGTTTGTTTGTTATAGATTTACTAAAGAAGAAAAGGATTTCATTTCCTATCACTTCACCTTTAATATTGACTCATCATTTTTTTCCCTGATTGTTTTTCTAGTTAGGCTCTTAAAGAATTTATTGTGTCATCAGATCTTTTTTACTTACTGTTTTCTGGTGTGAAAAGCATAATGCAATGCTTACCTATTGTGGCTTTTCTCTGTCAGAAAATAGAAGTAGTGCGAGATGGGCCCTTGCTTCTTGAAGGTGAGAACAAAAAGGAGTCACCGTCTTCTGCCTCTGCTGTCCAATTAGATCTTTCTCATGATTCGAGACACAAAAGATCTTCCAGCAGATGGAATGAAGAGCTCTCACTAGATAGCAGTACAATTACGGAGTCAACTCAAGCTGGTGAACTTATTCGTTGTTCGCGAATGCCTATGGTAAAATGTTCATATTCTGCATAAAGAGCTTGAATACCTTTCCTGAAGTCACATACATTTATTTTTATTTTATTTCATCGAAATTGGCTTTTGAATTCAATTTGAGGAAGAAGTTTTTTTCCTGAGAGGTATACTATTGAGGAGGGAAGTGAACTTGCTCATTTCTTTCCCACACGTGTGCATGCAAATACATCTGTATGGGCTTATGCACACTGCAGATTGTAGACATACAAGCATGCAGTATAGGAAGTTGATTCGCCAAGAAGATATCTTTTCTATTGTCCAGAATTTTGTCAATTCTTCCTTTATACATTTTGTCTGCTGGAAACTTACTCGTGCAATTTTCAAATTCGGAAGCCTTAGTATAGTTATGAAATAAAATAAATTTTAAATCAGGATGTGGCATGAAGTTTTTCATTTACAGTATTTTCTTTAAATTTTCCACCTAGTACAACTATTATCTTTTATTAACAAACTTATGGTTAATTTTTTTTTTTGTTTTTGGGTGAGTGTTGTATGATTTATTTAGTTGGCTAAAATAGTCAAATTTTCATTTTAAGTACTAACTTGTTGTTATTATGATTTCTTGTTTTAATGTACTTTAGGGAGAGATGACAATGTCAGATCATATCGACCTCCTTGTGGAGCAAGTTAAGATGCTTGCTGGAGAGATTGCACTGGGCACCAGCTCCTTGAAGCGATTGGTGGAGCAGTCTGTAAATGATCCTGATAGCTCAAAAACTCAAGTATGATTTCCGCCTATTCTTATTGATCCTATCATGCATTATTACTTTTAGAAGTGCTGGATAAAAGAGAGGATAATTTACACCCGTCTGGTTCATGATTTCCATTCAGTAGCCACACATTGTTTTTTAAGCAGAGTTGCCCCTTTTTGGATCAATATTGGTTGGTTAATGTAATAGGGGATGCAATCCATTTTTAGAATTTAGCATTCACCATCCTAAATAAATTAGCAGCTTACAGGTTCATTGAGTAGCCGCAGAAGTATCTTTATTTTCCCCATAACCACCTTGATGAACTATTATGCATGCTTACAGATTGAGAACTTGGAGCGTGATATCCACGAAAAAAGGAGGCAAATGAGAGTTTTAGAACAGCGCATTAATGAAAGTGGCGAGGCTTCAATTGCCAATGCATCTTTGGTTGAGATGCAACAGGTTTTGTGCTCTCATCATCTTCATTATTATAGCTAGTTCTTCATCCTTGGTTCTCTTGTTGTCAACAGATAGCTAGAACTTTCTTTTAATTGCTTTCATTTTTCTGCAACAGACAGTTAAAAGACTGACAACCCAGTGCAATGAGAAGGGTTTTGAGTTGGAAGTGAGTGAATGTATTACTAATTCGTGTTTGATGGACACTAGATGGCCAATGTTTCATTTCTAAATTTCATGCAGCTCTTAAATTGTGATATTTTTTTGGTGTTGTAACGTTTTCCAGTGCACTGTAATGGGTCAAAAATTAATCTTGTAAGTGTAACTACCATGCAGATAAAATCAGCAGACAATCGTATCCTCCAGGAGCAATTGCAAAATAAGGTTAGAATGTTAATCTGTCTGAGTTTCTTTCAGTCATTAATTTATATTACATCCACTTATTTAGTTGAACCTTCATTCCATACTTCGGTGCACACTTTTATTTCCTTGTATTATATTTCTGAGTTATCTTTGCTTAATTGCAGTGTGCAGAGAACGTGGAATTGCAGGAAAAATTGAATCAGTTAGAACGGCGTTTGGCTTTAGTTTCCAGTGAAAGATCGTCAGTGTCTTCTGAGAACTGTGTATCTGAGGAATATGTTGAAGAGCTGAAAAAGAAAATTCAGTCTCAGGTGATCATTGGAACTTTCTAACTTATCTATTTATAGAGCTTGATAGATTAGTAGTTGGTAGCTGTTACCTTTAGGGTATGTTTGGATGAGGAACTTCAAAGTACCCAAGGGATTTATACTTAGTTTTAAGTAATGAACTAGAAACAGTTAAGTAGAGGAATTTGTAAGTTAGTTGAGCAACTACCAAGGGAGCACATGCACCACATGAGCAAAGAAAAACCACTAAACAAGGGATTTTCAAAGTAACACCTTGATAGGTGTAACTTACAAATCACTCTAAATGCTTTGCATCTAGTCATTTGCAAATTACTCCATCTAATGATAAGTTCCTTAGTTTTAACTAATATAGCCTAAATCCGTCTAAATTCTTTGCATCTAGTCATTTGCAAATTACTCCATCTAATGATAAGTTCCTCAGTTTTAACTAATTTAGCCTAAATCCCTTGGTGCTTTGAAGTTCCTAATCCAACATACCCTTAGAATGGTGTGTGTGTGTGTGTGTATGGTATCAGAATGGTGCAGTCCATAGTTTTCTAGTCATATTTTCTTCAATTTTTGCATGAAGTGGTTATTATTACCCTTTCATCTTTCTTGTATAATGCTTGAAGATGTTCTTGTGCTAATGCAAGAGTTTGCTTCAGATTTCATGGTATACTTCTAACTTTCTGATGCTTTTGTTCCTTCACTTAGGAAATTGAAAATGAAAAGCTAAAGCTGGAGCACGTCCAGTTCTCAGAGGAGAACAGTGGGTTACGTGTACAGAATCAAAAACTGGCAGAAGAAGCTTCGTATGCAAAGGAACTGGCATCTGCTGCTGCTATGGAGTTAAAGAATTTGGCCGGTGAAGTGACAAAGCTCTCATTGCAGAGTGCAAAACTAGAAAAAGAGTTGTTGGCTGCTCGAGAGTTGGCCAATTCTAGGAGCTCTGTCATGCAACCTGTTAATGGCACTAACCGCAAGTACAATGATGGAGCAAGATCTGGTAGGAAAGGGAGGTTCTCTGGTCGTGCTAATGAAATGTCAGGGATGTCTGGTGACTTTGAGGCATGGAATCTTGATTCTGATGATTTAAAGATGGAACTCCAGGCAAGGAAACAGCGAGAGGAAGCTCTTGAGGCTGCCCTTTCTGAAAAGGAATTTGTAGAAGAAGAATACAGGAAAAAGGTTGAAGATGCAAAGAAAAGGGAGGAAGCCTTGGAAAATGATTTAGCAAACATGTGGGTGTTGGTTGCAAAATTAAAGAAAGAGGGTGGATCTATCCCTGAGACACACACTGAAGACAGGCGCCTTGATGTGATGGAAAATAGTAATGGTTCGAAAACGTCTGTGAGTGAGAGCAACCATGTCCTCAAAGAGAGACAAGTTTTGGAAGTTGCGAAATCAGCTGATGATGAAAATCCTACCGAAGAACCTCTCGTTCTTCGGCTTAAGGTAACCCAAGAATCTGCACTATCTTTTTATTTTTTAATATGAGTGTTCTAGGAGAGTTTTGGTATTCATTTACAATTTCGACTGTAGACTCATTAGATTTGTTTCGTTTTTAATTTTTAAATCACACGAGACAAAAGCTCCCAGTCATGTTTCGTTGGCTTTGAAGATCTAAATAAAATTTCTTTCATTTCATCTTAAGAAAGCTTAGACGTTTTAGCTACAAGGGTGTTTGATGGAGCAGCTGGAGTGTGGTGGATTAATTTTTGCTTAGTTGGCTAGGCGAATTTATGTGGAATGGGGAGGGAGGTTCAGAAATTTTTACTTTTTCTTCCATACCTTGCACTGCGTTACAATGCACCCAAGCCTTCCTGGCTGTGCTATATGTTGTATAGGTTAGCAGTCATTTCAGGGATCAGCCATTTTTTCGCGTGGAAAATTATGTGGAGATGGAAACTCTGGAATGCACTTAAGAAGAAAAAGATTAATGAATCTTTGTAAAGTAGTATGCTTGAAGTTGTGGGGGAAAACCTACAAATGTTATAATTAGAAGATTTGATGGGTTTTGTTTTACGGACCATTCTTGTATGTTTTCAGGCTCGAATGCAGGAGATGAAGGATAAAGAGCTCAAACAGCAGGGAAATGGAGATGCCATTTCCCATCTGTGTAAAGTATGTTTTGAATCACCAACTGCAGCAATTCTTCTGCCTTGCCGGCATTTTTGTTGTAAGTGATTCCTGAACATCCTTGTTATATATATTAAAAAAATGTAAACAATTCTACCTTATATAGTCATAAATTCTTGTATTAACTATGGCGGTGCCTTGTGTGCAGTGTGCAAGTCTTGTTCACTTGCTTGTTCCGAGTGCCCTATTTGTCGTACAAAGATTGCAGATAGGCTTTTTGCATTTACTTCATGACACTGTTTTTCTGCCCGCAAATGAAGGTAATGAAACTCATTTCGATCAGTTTGTTGCGTTGGATTGCAATTTGTTTGGATATGAATTATGATATGAGGGTGGTAATGAGTCAGTCATATTTGAACAAGGGTGGTTTTACATTTTGTTTTCTACTCTTTTCATTTTGCAGGGTTTTTATCTCTATCATTCTGTTAAATATGAATTAGCGGGTGCGATTCTTTAATTAGTTTGGTTGTATGTAATTGTGTAAAAGGTATATCGATATTTTGTTTCTTTCTCCCCCGGGTCCTGTAAAATAAGGGACAAGGATCGGAAAAAAGAAATGAGAAGCACGCACATTTGGGAGTCTGAGTCTGAGATGCATTGCATTGCATTGCAGGATGTTGATACTTTGTTTTTGAAGTATGCAGCAAACTATTGTTTCTTTGCCGTTCGTGTATAGAACAAACACATTACATATGCTTGCTCAACTCAAGAAGCAATATTCTTCTTCCACTGCAATTTACATTTATTATTTTTACTGCTTTTAATTAATTTATTTATTTTTAATTTTCTATGGTTAAATTAAGCTACGTACTGTACGCTGTCCCTTTATTACTACAAACGTATAAATTAAGACCAACGAGTTTAAATGACGAAACACAATTGCAATTGAAAAGCCAAGTCATGAAAATGTTGTTTTTAGCAATGTAGTAGAAAATGTGTGCAAAATGAGAGGGGATGTTCGTTATTTTTATGGTGAAGATGATAAATGTGTATTTTACATTTATGTATATTATCATTTTCGGTTAGTAACGATCTATCAAATATTTACAGATGTCATCCATCTACATTTCATCATATTCACCATTAAATTGTAAGTTGCTCTTTGTTTTAACGGTGAAGATGATGAATGTATATTTTACATCTATATATACAATCATTTTTGCATATTGTGTTGGGTTTTCGTCGGATCTGGGAAGGAATGTCAAATTGGTGCAAGGGTAGTGTATTAAAAATAAAAAGTTGACCGGTGATCGGATCAGAGGTTATGGTTTGCAGCAAACTTGGGAAAAATTCAGTATTGCAGGCTGAAGTCCATTTCCTATGTTCGTTCTTATTGCAAGCTGTAAAGGGATGATAAATGAAGCTCTTCGGCTATGTTTGGATGAGAAACTTTAAAATACTAAAAATTTAGGTTAAATTAATTCAAAATTAGGAACTTCAAGATATTAAGGGATTTCATAATGATTAGATGTAATATGTTTAGATGGATCTCAAAAATGGTTAGGTGTTAATTTGGAATCCCTTGTGTTAGTTGGTTTTGTTATGCTCATGTGGTGCATGTGCTGTATTTTTTCCTAGTTATTTAACTAGTTATTTACAATCTCTTTATTTAATTGTTGAAGTTTCTCATCCAAACATACTCTTACACTGAGCGAAATGCTGAGAGAGCAATTTTAGTGCAAGTAGCCTTGCATATGTTGGCTGTTTCAATGTGTAGTTGGGGGTATCATGTGTTAAAAGAACGCGGTCCATTTGCTTTTGGCTTTTTTATCAATACTTCCGGTGTCTTTTTTAGTCTCATTTTGCCTTTATGTTATTTCAATTGCCTCCCCCATACTGGCTTGTACACTTTCCTCATGTCTCAGAGTCCCATTTTTTCCGTTTGTTTTGACAAAATAAAAGTTAAATTCATGATTTGGCATGTGTATTTTGGTACGGCTAACTATGTTGGCGTTATTAAGAGTTGGCGGGAGCAAGCGACGTGGCAAATTGTGTCAAATAAAAAATCTTTTAGTTTCATTTCGCAGTGTAACGTTGTTTTTGTTCTGTTTATTTTCTTCTTCTAGTCGTTATCTTTTTTATGTTGTTTGCTTGGTCACCTAATGTGTTAGGCTTTGAGCCTTTGCCTTTGTTGGTTCCTCTATGGCCTTTGGCCTTCTACTTAAGTGCATAAAATAAAGTGCAATTACGGGAAGAGATGAAGAAATTGAGGGGAAATTGGAGGAAAGGGCATTATTGTCGTGGGAAAGGGATTACTGCTGACACCATAGAGTTGAAATGTCTAAAATGCCCATTTCCTTGTTGCCCCATATATGTCATCTCATGGATTTAACGTTTGTTCTGTTAATACAAACAAAAGAGGGGGACTTTGAGATATGGAGAAAAAGTATAGGAGAAATAGTAAGACAACTGAAAATATAGGGGGTAAAGTGTGACTAAGAAAAAGCATAAGAGGTAAAAAAATAAATAAGCCTTTAATTTTTGAAGATCATAGTAAGACTTCTAGATCAAAATTGTTATTAGGAAATTAGCTTATCAAAGTAAGAAAAAAAAAATAAGCATGGTGAATAGTGTTATTTACATCCATTTTTCATAATAAACGAAAAAAATTCTTATATGTAACGGCCGCATTTTTCAAAGCGTGTCATCCCCCTAGAGAAGTTGAAGTTGCGGTTCAACCACTGCATTCAAAGTCAATTACTTTGTAAGTTTTCTTTCTTAGTTCCCGTTCTTTAGGAACTCAAACTTGGGTTTGTGTTTTTATTTATTTTTGCTACCCATCCATGTGGATTATAAGCACTTGCATTAACTTGCAAAATTGAAACCACATAATTAAGATACTAATATTCTGTGGTGCACTGAATTTTCAACGACTGAATTTTGATTTTTGAATTAAATAGCTAAAAGATCAAAATCTAGCGCATAATTCTCGTAGTAGGATTCACAAAGATATAGCTATGAGCTTAAACAAACAATTTCAAACAAAACCTTAACAAAATGTTGTACAAAAATACAAATTATCGACAATGGAAAAAAAAAATGATTTGAAACACATCTGCTAAAGTGTTGGGATTTCTTGAGACTTGAGAGATGGAAATGAGGTGAAATCTGAGATACTAGTACTACCGCATGTGGCCAAAACCCAAAACTTCAGATGTGAAAAAAAAAACTCATGTTGGCTTCAAGATCTTGCTTCATTAAAGGCAGCAAATCCCAGAAGCAACATAAGCAAAAATTGGCACTATAAATGCCAAATATACATCACCAAAATAGGCCTCTTTTCTTCCTCTATTAGATATTGTAAGGTGTAGTTGCAACCTCACAGAAGCCATTGGAAGCAAATGAGAAATCAAGAATGTCTTCCACATGCCACCCGGGAAGCGTCTCGATCAGATACTCCGATATGCTGCTTGTTGATCCTGAGCCATTGTCACTCAGGCAATTTTCTTCCAACTTATTGTAAGATGAAGATGACATTGTTTGTTCTATAATTATTGATAAAGGGCAAAAATGGAAGGTGTCATCCGAGGGTGTTCTGAGTCTCTTTGTGGAGGACTTGTTGGTGGTCACTTGGGAGAAGTCAGAGCTTGATGACGATGATGATGATGAGGTTGGATATAAAGAAGCAGAAGCCGAAAGCTTGACACCGGGGAGAAGAAATCTGCTGTGTTTCTGAGTGTGTTCATTTGATTTGTGAATTGAAAAGTCACATTCCCTGCAAAGAATTGCTCTGTCTTCTTGACAAAACAGAAATCCCCGCCTTTCCTACAAAACCCCACCAACAAAAAGGGTTAGGATTTGAAGCCTTGCTACTTTTTTGTGCTTAGAAATGAGTGTTCTAAAGTTCGATAGGCGGTAATCTGGCGGCGGGATAGGGTTTCGGCGTTAGAGGCCCAAGAGGAATCAAAAATAAAAAAATTGAGACGAAGATATAGATAATTTGAGTGAAATTTAAACTTAAAAATTCAAATATTAATAAAATAAAATATTTCTCTCTAACTGTCTACTATTCCTGGTCTATAATCAGACGCCTAAGCGGTACCTGAGGCGCCTAGGCGGAATTTTTTTTAAATCGGACGACAAAGGGGAGCCTAGTGTCTAGATGGCCCTAAGCGAGACTTTTAGAAGGTTGCTTGAGATACGAAAAAAGTACAAGAGAGAAGCGGGCATAATACCTGACAGATATCACAGAGAGGGGAGTCTTTGAAAGTTGGGTGCAGAAGAGAGAAGCGCTTGTGTTTGCTGGCAAGTTTGTTTGCGTGGTGGACACGGCGGTCGCAGGCGTCACAGAGGGCGGCTTCATCAGCTGAGCAGAAGATGGTGGCTCCTGTTGGTCACACACATCGCACCGGATCTTCATGATGATCTTTTTAGTTTCTCTGTGAGTGCAAGGGATGAGTGGTGTGTCTTTGTAAGTTGTTTTTATGGGAAGAGAATGGAAGAAGACAAAGTATGGGCTTTTGGGATTTAGATGACGGACCAGAGCGAGAGAGAGAGAGAGAGAGAGATAGCAACTAAGCTTGGAGGAATGGAGGGTGCCTTTATGTCTTTGACAAGGCTGTTGATGATGTCTCTTTCTTTTGAGTAAAGAGGAGGCAGCAACAAGGCCTTTGGAGTTGGAGAGAGATGGAGCTTTTGAGCCTTTCTCTAGGCTCTAGCTAATGTAATTATAATCACACAGATTGAGAGAGAAAGAGACACAGCCACGGAGGTTAATCCTCCCTTCTCTCCAAACAATATTATTTATAGCAAGAGAGGGAGAGAGATAGGTGATTTGGATGGAATCATGGAGTAGTGTTAGCTCATGGGAGACCAGATCACACAATAATCATCAATTAGCTACAGTTTTGATTTGCTTTCAATAATCATTCATAACTTTTGTAACCTGATTTCACAATTTACTTTTTACTTGCAACATTTCATTTTTATTTTTATATTTTATCTTTTAAAAAAAATGCAATCAAGTAAAAAATAAAGTGAAAATCAGCTATTTATTAACTTTAAGATGTTGATGCATGTAAAACTTTGCAACAAGATGTAAGGTAGGTGTGGGATTACTTCCGTGAAAAATATGGATGCTTTCGGTCATGTTTAGGGAAATTGAAACAAAATTGAAAATTTCAGTGCGATTTTATAAAATCAAGATTGAATTAGCTTATTCAGTTTGGGTTTGTTCCCTTTTTTTGGGGTACTTTTGTATGGCCAAATTTTCTTTGTATTTGTTGAGTCACTTCCACTTCTAGGGAAAAAAGATTATCAATTCATATTGTTCCATTGGGTTCGGTTTATAAAAGAAACCATAAATTCATATAGTTTAATTCATTTCAATTTTTGAGGAAAATCAAACCAAAACCAAATTTCTTATTGGTTTGATTCCATTTTTGGTATTTGATTTTGATTTCTTGCCTCCAAATGTGGCCTTAATGCACTTTACAATTGTTTATTAGCAAAATCTAAAAAGTGCAAGGAGAGAAAACATAAAGGAGGAAAAGTGTAATATTATATTGGATATAGATGTACAAATTGGCAAGTAGCATTTTCCCAATAAATTTCATGAAAGTTCTGGAGTAGCCGCATTATGTCCTTGTCAGTACCCACAACCAAAATGACAACCACAGCCACAACCACGCCAGCTGCCTCCAATCACTCTCAACTCTCAACTCTCAAGGAATGAAATACATTGGAAAACAAAAAGGCATGCACTCCAAACTCCAAACTAGGAATTAAGGAAATATGGTCCAATATAGTCTTCTTTCTTCAAAGCCATGAACTAAAAAGGCCTAATCTTCATGTAAAATACTGTATAAGCCTGGTTTTATTTAGATTTGCTACCTTTACCATCTTTGTGGACTCTTTACGGGATTAAACACAAAATAACGAATCCTATCGTTCACTTATATCATCGCATGTCAACTAGATGCGTCATGTAGCTGTGAAACAATTCCATATAATATTTTTTTCTCAAATATGCCTAGTCGAAGTTAATCAAACTGGGGTTTTAACAGGGCCGACCTGAGGGTAATCTAGCAAGACGGGCTCTTCGGGCCCCCACCCTACCTTGAGGATGCCCCACAAATAAGTTTTAGGATAAACTACATAAAAGTACCTAAATTATAGGGGTCATTTCAAATTCATACCCCAACTATGAAAATTGGATTCTAGGTACCCAAACTATCAAAACATAACATCTAGGTACCCACCGTTAGCAATCTGTTAAAAAAATATGTTAAGTGCCTAAGTGGCACTTGTGGATCCCATTTTTATGCTGACATGGACTCCATATAGATAATTTTTTTTTTGAATATATTAATACCAATTAATAAAATCTTAAAATAAATAAATTAAAAAAAAAAAAACAAACACAAACCAAAATCCAAACCCTCCCCAAATCAATTTCAAGAACCACTTACTCCTCCTCCCTATACGAGTAAAGAAGCATACAATATGTATTCATCAATGGCCTGAACAATCGATTTTCGCCATCTAGACGAAGGCTTCAGCGGCAAAACCTATAAGTGCAAGAGAAACCCTCAAACCAACGAAGAAGATGCCTCTGTATTTGGCGGTGCTGCAATGGAAGTCGACGAGACTTGTTCACCTTCGGCAAAGCAATCGGTGTTACCCTCCTCGGACAATCTTGACAAACCAAGCTTTGGAAAGCCCAGCTACAATGGCGTGATTGCTGGCAGGGTGTTCGGCCGGAAGTGAAAGCAGCCAAGGAAGCAGAGGTCGTCGGCGATGCGCGTCAGCCATAAGGGGACCACATTTGAGGAGAGGGCGAAGGAGAAGGGAATAAATGTAACGACCCGGACCAAAAATTTAATTATTTTGAGAATTTGACAATTTTACCCTCAATTTTGGACGGGTTCGAGAGTCACTTTTTGACTGGTAGTACTTTTGGGAATTTTTCTTGGGTCGTTGCGTTGGTCTCGAACTCACGAGTTCGTAGACAGGCGTCACGCGGAAAACGGAGACCCGGTGAGTTCGTTACGGGTCTAGAAGCTTCAGGGGCAATTTGGTAATTTTGGAAAAGTTGGAACTATATAGGAGATATTTTTCTCTCTCCTCGGCAGATTGGTCCGTCTCTCTCCTACCCGAATCCTCCCCGTGCGAACACCGAAGACCCATTTTCATCGGAGGGATTTCGATCCGATTCGACCGAAACCAAGGTCGGGAGAATCTTCCCCGGGTTTCGAGGGGAAATTCGGGAAGGGTCCTTACAATTGGTATCAAAGCTCTAGGTTAACTTCCTGCAGACCGCACACTTGTGTGGGTTAAGTATTTAAAGATCTCTGTTAACAAGATGCCTCTGAGGTGTTTACCTCTTTAGCGACCTTGAACTGAATAGGCGGTTGGTTCTTTAACCTGAGTTATTGAAATTTCGAGGATGAAATTTCTGTAAGGGGGGAAATTTGTAACGACCCGGACTAGAAATTTAATTATTTTGAGAATTTGACAATTTTACCCTCAATTTTGGACGGGTTCGGGAGTCACTTTTTGACTAGTAGTACTTTTGGTAATTTTTCTTGGGTCGTTGCGTTGGTCTCGAACTCACGAGTTCGTAGACAGGCGGCACGCGGAAAACGGAGACCCGGTGAGTTCGTTACGAGTTTAGAAGCTTCAGGGGCAGTTTGGTAATTTTGGAAAAGTTGGAACTATATAGGAGATATTTTTCTCTCTCCTCGGCAGATTGGTCCGTCTCTCTCCTACCCGAATCCTCCCCGTGCGAACACCAAAGACCCATTTTCATCGGAGGGATTTCGATCCGATTCGACCGAAACCAAGGTCGGGAGAATCTTCCCCGGGTTTCAAGGGGAAATTCGGGAAGGGTCCATACAATAAATGTGTACGATGAAATTGCCCACCCCCCTCACCGACAAAGAACAAAATTGCCCCAAATTCCTTAATACCCATCCCTCTCTCCCTTTCTTTCCATCTCCCTTTCTCTCTCTCTCTCATCTGCAATTTCATGAGCAAGAAACCCAGAAAATCTACAATGACCATGGTGAAGATGTTGTTGCAGAGAATCTTGACCTCCACGAGTTCCTTCATGAGCTGCATGTTTACCTTCCTCAGCCTCTCGTTCACGTCGATGAGGTCCGGCAGAGCTATGTTCGGAGACGAAGATGGCAGCAATTTTGACTCGCCAGATCTCGACCTCGATGAGGATGATGAGTTCGATGTGGGTTCCTCATGGATTTTGAATTGGGTATGATTTTGGTGAGGTTATGATGGTGGGTTTAGTGTGGCGAGTGATGTCTCTGTTTGGGTTGCTTCGAAAGGATCAATGGGTTATTTGGTAACATATGGGACAAGCAAAGTGTTGGACCCACGAGAGTAGGGCCTTTCACGGGTTTCGAGAGAAAATTCTGGAAGGGTCATGTCCGAGCTTGTCGGTCATGGCTGGGTGTCGTGGTCGTCGTCTTCACCTTCACAGCGATGATGGTCGTGAAGAGCGTGAGTGTGAACTTCGTGAGGGCTCAACATAGGCAGTCAAGGCCGCCGATTATAGTAAGTGAACTGATTTCCACACCCCATAATTTACTTGTTGCACTTCATTTTGAAGAAATATTAAAACAGAAAGTGGAGTGCAAAAACTAAAATATGGAGTGTGAAAATAAACTCCCTTATAATAATTGGGAGGGCGAGCCTCTAATTTATATAAAATTCCAATTATACATACTATATTACTCTATGAAAAAATTCACATGATTATAAATGTGCACATAAGATGATGGAGGACTACATTTTGGTGGTTCGTCCAAAACCTCTAAATCCAAGGCCGGCCCTGACATTTTGGGGGTCCAAGGCAAACTTTAAATTGGGACCCCACAATTTTTCTACCCACAAAGTGGGGCCCTGACATTTTGTGTATATGTATTGCTAAGACTTGTAAAAAACTATTTTTATATCAAAACTCACAAAAATGATATATAACAAGAAAAAAGTTGTCAAACTATTGTAATCAAATAGGTACTTAAGGTCTTTAATATCGTCTCCCTATGAATTAAAATTATATTCTTTGATTTTTTTAAAATTGACAAGAAGAGAAGCGGGCTAGGGTTTAACTAAAGAAAGAAAATAACTTAAAATAAAGTAACAAAAACATGGAGGGACTCATGGGTTTCGAACCATGGCTTGGTGGCTAGTAGGGAAGCAAACAACCAACTCGCCTAGTTATTGTTTGTATTAATGAATTAACACTGTTATATACACGTATTAACTTATTAAATACGTATAAAAATTAGGATAAACTACATAAAAGTACCCAAACTATAGGGGTCACTTCAAATTCTTACCCCAACTATGAAAATTGGATTCTAGGTACCCCAAACTATTAAAACACATCATCTAGGTACCCACTGTTAGCAATCTATTAAAAAAATTTGTTAAGTGTCTAAGTGACATTTGTGGGGCCTTTTTTAATGCTGACATGAACCCCATATAAACAAAAAAACAATAAACTTTGGAATATATTAAAAATAATTAATAAAATATTAAAATAAACAAACTAAACATTTAAAAAAAAGGAAAGGAACGATGAATCCTCCCGACCACCCTCGTCTCCCTCTCAGCTCTGGATCATCGCCCACTACCATTGCCTACCGCCTGGAATGATAAATTCATCTCATATTCACAATTATTGCAGCAAGTCCTTCCCCTTGATATTGTTCACAAAATTGAGGCAATTCCTCTATCTCTCTTGGGATAGAGAAGATGAGTTTGTTTGGGGGCCCTCCTAAAGTTCAAATTTTTTGTTGGTTGCTTTTTCGTGGCTGGCTCAAAACTAAAGATCGTCTTTCTCACTCTATGCCTTCTCTACATAAAACTTGCTCCATTTGTTCCTTTAACCTTGAGAACATTGATCATCTGTTTTGTCAATGTCCCTTTGCCCAAGCTGTTTGGTCTGTGGTGTCTGATTCTCCTAAACCACCCCTCAATTCTCCATTCTTAGACTAGTTATCCTCTTATGTTGCTTGCAGTATTCCCCACGATTTATTAAACATAACCCTTAGCAAAATCCTTTTCCTTTCTTGGAAAATTTGGGTTGCTTGAAATAATTTTATTTTTAGAAACCTCCAACCTCACCTTGCTTGTGTTCTTACAGTGGCTGCAAATGATAGGATCCTTCCCGAATTTTCCCTCGAAACCCAAGAAGAACCCTGCTCCCTTATGACAACCTAAAGAAATTCCCAAAATACCCTTAAATTCTTACAATTAATTATGAGAATTCTGCCAAAAAAATTCGGCAGAATCTCCCTTTAAGGAATGGTTAACCGTCTTAGCCTTTCGACTGAGCAATCGCATCGGTGGCTAACTGGCCTAGTCATGTCAGAGTAAGAGCCAATACTTCGCCACAGATCACAATGTGAGAACCCCTGATCATGATTTGAAGTTTATAGTCCTCAGCTAACAAGCTTTGATACTAAGTTGACAGTAGGTCAGACACTACTGAAACCTCAGACCAGTGGTGGCCCTACAGGATAACCTCACAAACTTGTTTTACCCCCCAGCCTCTTGACTGACAGCTTTTAACACAAAAGTTTAATACCTGAAATACCCTTAACCTTTAGAAACGTTAAATAAACTTTACAGGGGTTCCAACCGAACCTCCTCTGTACTTGACTGAGCCCACCTACCTATCAGTCGCAGGATAGCTTAGTAGTTCACAAACTACCTCGGAGAACCTCCTCTGCAATCTAACAAAATAACTGACGTGTCACCCTCTTATGAATCGTCAATAACTCGTCAATCTGGGTCACCGCCCACACCAACCCACTCACCCGGATGACGAAGGTACCATACTTGGTTGAATTGAGTCTCTCTGACTTACCCCGAGTCGTACTCGATATCTCGGCTCGTCTTGAGCACCCCGAGTGGTAACTCGATATCCAGATCCTCTTGAGCACCACGAGTGGTAACTCGATATACTGCTCCTCTTGAGCACCCCGAGTGGTAACTCGATATCCGGCTCCTCTTGAGCACCCCGAGTGGTAACTTGATATCTGGTTCCTCCTGAGCACCCCAAGTGGTAACTCGATATCCGGTTCCTCCTGAGCACCCCCGAGTGGTAACTCGATATCCCTGCTCATCCCCAGCCGTACATCAATATTCCGGTTCATCCTGAGAGTATGATGGAATCCTCCATGACATACCTCAAACCTCAACGATATGGCAGAGAAAGATCCCTCGAACGCCAATATCGGAGAACCCCTCAATGATCTGGCGGAGACGTACCCTCAATACTAGTCGAAGAACCCTCAACAATGTGGCAGAGAAAGACCCCTCGAAAGCCAACATCGGAGAACCCCTCAACGATCTGGCAGAGACGTACCCTCAATGCCAGTCGGAGAACCCTCAACAATGTGACGAAGAAAGACCCCTCGAACGCCAACATCGGAGAACCCCTCAACAATCTAGCGGAAAAGTACCCTCAACGCCAGTCGTAGAGCCTTGTGGTATAGCATAATTCATAAAAGTACACATGCCACGCAATCCAGGAAACCCAGTCCGTTCTCAGTACATCCAAATACTAAATCAAGGAAGCCCTAGCCCCAAGGAATTCCTTGACACATTAATAACCCAACTCCCTTGACCTCTCGAGCTAAAACCCGTTCCATGGTTAACCATTACCTCTGGGATTACTTAAATGGGGCTCAAAACGAACTCCAATTGCCTCAAAACTGCCAAAATCCGATCCGGAATGTCCCAAAACCCTAGCCACGCGCCCTGTACTGTTCACAACGAAATATGCCGTCAAACTTGATGGAATATCCTGACAGAATCAGAATATTCCGTTCAGACTAACGACGTTAGGATTTCCTCATAACACAGTTATCATTTGACGGAATATGCTAACGCCGTCAGCATATTTCGTCAAATCTTGACGGCGTCAGTTAACTCAACGGTCAACTGACTGCTGATTGGAAGCTGACTGTACTGCCATGTGGCACCACTTGGCTGCCACTTGGCATGCCACGTAAGCCCCCACCGGTAGACCAGTCGCCAGAGTCTCACCGGAGACGATGACTGGACCGCCGTTGCTGCTGTCTCCATTGGCCAGAATCTGGAAATTCTCGCCGGAAATTGCCATTTTCGGCGAGCTTCCAACTTCTTCATTTCTCGACTGTTTTTCACGATTCACATATGTAAATTCATCTACTTTTCACCAGGAACCCAAAAATGAAGTCAGGAGTTCGAGATCTTACTTGGTTCGGACGAAATCCGATTGGAAAGTTTCGGCCAACTTCCTCTCTTCGTTCTGCCATCCTCGGTGGTGTTCGTGCTTTGAGATTAACACCAAAAGATTCATGAGGTCGAGGGGAATCCATCCCTGGCCTCGGTTTAGATCGGAAAAACCCAGAAAGGGGTCGACTGTGTTGGTGGATTCGGTGTTCGCACGGGGAGGAGAGAGAGATTTCTGAGGGAGGAGATAGAGAGTTTGGGTCTGGGTATGGGCAGAGTCCTAAAATAGAGAAAATATCCCCCCTAAATTTTTTTACTTTTCCAAAATGACCGAACTGCCCTTGAAGCTTCTAGACCCACAACGATCTCTCCGGGTTTCCGTTTTTCGCATGCCGCCTATCTACGTACTCGTGAGTTCGAGACCTACGCAACGACCCAAGAAAAGTTTCCAAAAGCACTGCCAGTCAAAAGTAACTCCCGAACCCTTCCGAAACCGAGGGTAAAATCGTGTTTTCCTTAATTAAATTTCAAATTACTTTAATTCCTTGTCCAGGTCGTTTCTGCCAAAACTAGTGAGGCTTTTTGGGCTGGTAATAACATTCATATACCCTCTCGTGCTTCTGCAGCCCATGCTTCCTCTTATGTTCCTCAATTAAATGGAATTACCCTTTTAATGGTTGTGTTAAGCTTAACTTTGATGGTTCTCTTCGAAACTCTTATGCTGCTGGTGGTTTCATCATTCGTAATAGGGATGGTTCTACCTTGTTAGTAGGATCTCAGTGTGTTAAAGCTATCTCTGTTCACCAATCAGAAGTTGATGCATTGTTACTTGGGTTACTCCAAGCATCTCGGGCAGGTTTCCAATCTATTCTCATTGAAGGTGATTCCAAGTTGGTGATTGATTATGTTAATCAAAAGTGTTCTCTGCCTTGGAAGCTCAAGACTGTAATGCAGGATATTTGGGATGTTTCTCGACGATTCCATTCCATTCGTTTCAACCATATTCTTCGGGAAGCTAATTTTATTGCTGATGCTTTGGCCTCGGAGGGACATTCGCTAAAGGGTACTAAAATCTGGGTTCATCAAACTCCACCTTGTACTTATAATGCTGTTTGTTTTGATTCTTTGAACCTCGGCTGTGTGCGAGATTTTGCTTGTAATTTCCTTTCTTGTTTCGAAAAAAAAACACAAGACATTAAAGTATAATCAACTCTTATTTCGTATAAGCATTGTTGGTAGGGGATGGGATAGGGCAAGTCTCCCATGATGCATTGACGATTATGCAAATTATTGCAAGTCTCCCATGATGCATTGACGATTATGCAAATTATTGTATAATGGAAAAGCAAGAAAGAAAATCTGAGAGGAGATTTGGTTGCTCATAAAGAAATCTCCAAAATCACTACAAGACAAAATAACACTTTTTCAAGCTGGATTATAGATATGAATCTTGATTATTCTATCTTGACTCTTCACTAAATCATTAAACTTAAACAATGTCGAGATATATGCAAGTTGTATTCCTCTTTATCATCAACTTGTTTATGTGTAAGAAAGAGATAAGAGAGAAGCAACATCTCCAATATCATATACATCCTCATCCTATCTTTCTTATTTTAAGGAGTTTGTTTTTCTTCCCTAATATTTGAGGTGGTCCTTATGCAGAAAGATGTGACTAATTCGAGCAGAGTCCGAAAAAGTCCAAGATGTTTTCATGCTCATTCTTGGCAAGGAATAACGTCTAGTGAGTCTCAAACCTTATACATGCTAGTTAAGCATCAGGTAGGTCAAAAACCGCTAGGGTCATCCCATGACTATTTTAAGGAACTTTCTTAGCACAATCATCAGTGGCATAGGTAGGATTTAACTAAAAAAAAAACTCAATTTTTTTTTTAATGTAATTCAACTCATAATGCATATATTGGAAAAAACTCATAAATCATAATGCATACAAAATATTCAAATGGTTCAAATCACCATAATAATATGAAACTAAATAAAGATCCAAAAAATCATATTCTATTACTAATTCATTACATAGTTATTTTCAACGACTTCTTATTTTTTGAAATCTTTGTAATTTAGTGTTTGTTTTTGTTTTGTGATATCTTTTCATAACTAACTAATTTAAATTTAAATAATTGTAATCAAAATCCATATAGGAAATATAATAAAAATAAGAAATTATAAACACAAAGTTCACAAATGCACAATTAATTAATTGATTAATTTAATAAAAATAAAATTATAAGGGAAAGTTTTCTTATAATGGGATATAATTGATATTTACTTAAACAAAATTTATTAAATATATGAATATATGAATATTGTATAATATATATATATATATATATATATATATATATATATATATAATGACTTTTAAGTTATTTACATCTGGATAATGGTTATCAATAAAATCGAGGAAAAATATATTAGTTTGAGTTTGTTTCATGAAATTTTCCCAATGTTGAAAGATATTTTCTTTTTCTTGCGAATTAAATCTTTGTCGAAAAACATTTCTTCGTTCAATATTGTTGATTGACTCTATATCCTGATTTAGAAGTTTCCAATTAATTTGAAATGGTTTCGTCATTGTTAACAATTGAGAATTGACTTCAAAGTCTGATTGGGTTGGTGAAGTTGGTTCTTTATAAGTACCGTAGCTAACTTGAGATTTAGTTTGGACACCTTTTAACTTTAAGTTTTTTAATTCTTGGTTGATGTCATGATCTCTTATGGATTCAGTCATGGTGGATGCAGTTCCAGCAAAAGAATGCCTGGAAGGGTCAACTTTTGCAGAAGAGGAAGTATCGTCGATGTCTCTTAGTTGGACACTAGACCTGGGTCTTTGACTATCAAATTTTATTTTTACTGTACCATCTAAGTATTGTTGAATATCATCAAAATTTGTAAAGTTTCGTTGTATATTAAGCGGCTGACTTTCATTGACTAAAGACCATTCTGAAGGGAGATTAACATCCGACCAACTAATTGTTTGCGGGACTCGGATTCGTGAGTTTCCTTGGTTACTTTGTATTAGCAATGTTTGATCTTTTGGGCTTTTATTAAGAGCTTGAAAATTCATGTTTGTGCCTGTTGTTTTGTAATAAATTCGGAATATTAAGGCTAAGGGTTGACTACCTTCAAGTATATGATATCCTGAGGTTTTAATGTTTAAAGTTAAAGCTTTTAAGACATGGGGATCAGAGAGACTGATTGTGAAATCTGGATAACAATCAAAGTGGATTGGTCCATTACACAGGCTTGACTCAATCATTCCAAGAGTGCTATCACTAAAGTCAGTGAATCTTGCATCTCGGAGACATAATAAAACTGAAGCGTTAAGACCTAATCTTGTTAAAGGTTTAACTGCGACTTGGACTAAACCGATATGTAAGAAGTTATGACCATCTTTTCTATGTTTTCGTAAGGACTCAGCATTAAACAATTGACAGGTTTCATGTTCTTTACTTAAAGCATAAACTTGTTCTACTGTCTTAACATGATGTTCACTTTTAAATGAGGAAATTGACCATTTTTTCTTATAAATTTCACTGGTTGGAATTTTGGGTATATTCCAGTCATGGAAGTTTACTTCTTCATTAGTTGAATAAGTTACCTGTTCTTCATTGACTATATCTGGGATTTTTGTTAAATTGGACATACTATAACGAGAGCTAGTTGAAGAATTAGATCTGAATAGTCTACTCATAATTCCAAAGTTTCAGGTATCCTAAATATCTTAATTAAACTAACAACGCTTATATCCCAAATTCATAATTACCTTAAAACCTATTGCAGTTCACTCATCTCCGCTCATGCACCACCCGCTCATGCCTCTCCCTGGGACTTATTGTTTGGGTCCGGACCTACTGTTTGGAGAAAAGATAGAACAATAGATGATGAGGACAATATGAATAAACAGAATAAACGATACTAGCAGAATCAAGATAGACAGAGATAACCAGCCACTTGGGCGGATGAGTTAACTAGGCTAAATGTTATAAGTGTCAAAAACCTGGTCACTTTGCAAATAAATGCCCAGTAAAAAACAAGATTAACCAGTTAAAAATTACTAATGAAGAAAAAGAAGACTTAATACGAATATTAGAATTACGAAATACTGACTCCAGTGAAGAAGTTCTTTCTGATTCTGAATCTAGTAATCATTCTTCTACTGATAATGAAATGTCCAGTTCCCCAGGAATAAAAATAGGTTGTCAAGACACTTGTTGTAAAACAATCAATGTCCTTACTAAACAAGAAGAACAAGAAGAGTTACTAATAGATCTAATTGGGAAAATTGAGAATCCAGAATTAAAATCAGAATACTTGAAAAAGTTAAGAAGAGTCATTATCCGAAATGAACAGGAACAAGATCCAGTTAAAAAACCATCCGGCACAATAAGTCTTACTACAACTTTGGAACGATTTAATAAAGTTAAAAAAGAAGTAACCATCCAAGATTTGCATTCTGAAGTCAACAAGATTAAAGAAGATATCAAACAGTTAAAACTTACAAGTCATGCGTTACGAATTGAAAATCAAGAAATAAGAACTCAGTTAATCAATACTAATAATTTAGAAGCAGAACCATCCTACCATGAAGCCGAAAGAGACCAAAGTCATGATAATATTTTAAATCTTATTCAACAAATTCATATTAAAAAATGGTATATCACGGTCAGATTAGTCATACAAGATTTTGAATTAACAACTATTGCCCTAGTTGATTCCGGTGCAGATCTGAATTGCCTCCAGGAAGGCTTAGTCCCAACAAAGTATTATGTTAAATCAACTCAATCTTTGAAATCTGCAAATGGTAGTAAAATGGAACTAAAATTTGAAATCCCAAAAGCCCATATTTGTCAAGATAATGTCTGTTTTAAAACACCCTTTGTTTTAATAAGAAATATAAGTGATAAAATGATTCTAGGTCTCCCATTTCTCACATTATTATATCCTTTTACCACAGATTATGAGTCAATAACAACTTATCCAATGCATCAAAAGGTCACATTCAAATTTCTAGTCAATCCTGCACTTCAAACAATCAAAACCTTTCAAAAGGATTCCATATCCCATACCATTAATCTAATCAATTGTAAAACCAAACAGTTATCTCATCTTAAGGAAGAAATCAAATTCAAAAGAATTGAAGAACAGTTAAAACAGGAAACAATTCAATCTAAAATTCAATCGTTTGAAACAAGTATCAAAAGTAAAATCTGTGCTGACCTTCCCAATGCTTTCTGGCATAGGAAGAAACATTTAGTACGTCTTCCCTATATTAAAGACTTCAGTGAAAGTAAAATACCTACAAAAGCACGACCAATCCAAATGAGTCAAGAATTAATGGAGTTTTGCAAGACAGAAATAAATGAATTACTCAGTAAAGGAATAATAAGGAAAAGTAAATCCCCATGGTCATGCGCTGCATTTTACGTCCAAAAACAAGCCGAATTAGAACGTGGAGTCCCCAGGTTAGTAATTAATTATAAACCTCTTAATACAGTTCTCGAATGGATTAGATACCCAATTCCTAATAAAAGAGATCTAGTCAACCGTCTCGGCAATGCCGTAGTATTTTCAAAATTCGACATGAAAAGCGGTTTTTGGCAAATTCAAATTCATGAAAATGATAGATACAAAACTGCATTTGTTACTCCTTTCGGTCATTATGAATGGAATGTTATGCCCTTTGGTCTTAAGAATGCACCTAGTGAATTTCAGAATATAATGAATGAAATATTCAATCCATATAGTGAATTTTCCATAGTTTACATTGATGATGTCCTTATCTTCTCTCAGTCAATTGAACAACATTGGAAACATCTTAGTAAATTCTTAGAAATTATCCAGCAAAATGGTTTAGTTGTTTCCGCGTCAAAAATTAAAATATTCCAAACCAAAATTAGATTCCTTGGTTTTGATATATTCCAATCCACAATCAAACCCATTAATCGTGTCATTGATTTCGCCGATAAATTTCCAGATGAAATTCTAGATAAAAGTCAACTCCAACGATTTCTAGGATCCCTAAATTATGTCTCTGATTTTTATCATGATCTACGCAAACAATGTAAACCTTTATTTGATCGTCTCCAGAGCAATCCTCCTGCCTGGACAGTCACTCATACTAACATCGTAAAACAGATCAAATTACATGTCAAGACCCTTCCTTGTCTTGGTATTCCTTCAGTCAATTCTTTCAAAATTGTTGAAACAGATGCTTCTGATCTCGGTTATGGCGGTATTCTTAAACAAAGAACTCCGCAGAGTAAATCTGAACAAATTGTTCGTTTCCATTCTGGCATTTGGAACCAAGCTCAAAAAAATTATAGTACTATTAAAAAGGAAATTTTATCTATAGTATTATGCATCTCAAAATTTCAAGATGATTTATTAAACCAAAAATTTTTAGTCAGAGTTGATTGCAAAAGTGCAAAGCATGTTATTGAAAAAGATGTTCAAAATATTGCATCCAAACAGATTTTTGCACGTTGGCAAGCTATATTAAGTATTTTTGATTTTGACATAGAATATTTGAGAGGGAGAGACAATTGCATTCCTGATTTCCTAACTAGAGAATTCTTGCAGAGTAAACATGTCTGAAAAGGCTCCAGACAAGCAGTCAACCCGGAGGCTCCCTGCCTCCTTAGCACCAGTAAAACAGGAGTCATCTACTCCTTCATCCCTAGTCCCCTACCCCGGTCACTCACCAATTCCCATCCGAAACCAGTATACTGTTCTTGGTTCTACCTTGGGCCAGTTCAGGCCCAATTATCAGTCAGCCCTGGTTTCCAGTTACGATCCATTTCAATCTCTAGTCAAACCCCAATCAAGCCAAGTCCCTTATTCTCAATCTTCCCCTTATATTCCTAAAGACCCTAGTCACAATCTATTCTTTGTTGAGCCATCCCTTAGTCAACTCAAAAATCCAGAAGACATTGCAAAAACCATTTTTCCTCCCAATTGGCATTTTGCTCCAGTTCACCCCAAGAAGTCAATTAAATTTTACATGGAAATTCTCCTCCATACTACATCCATTTACCTCAAGCCAATTTATGACAAAAGTAATCCGAGTAACATTCTTTATCATTCAATCTACATTATGAAAGTAATCAGCCTGTCCCAGTGGAAACGTCCTCCGTTTGACAGTAAATTCAAAGGATCATTCCCTAAGTGGTTTCTCAAATGGTGGTCCGATTTTGGCCCAATGCTCCGGCTCCTGCCGCCGCCCCTCCAAGAAGCAGTCAAATTCTTCACTGAACGACAACCTTTCAGTGAAGCAGATCGAGAGTTCCCGCTACTTTTGCATTTCATGGCTAAGTACAAAGTGCCGTGGATACTGAAGTGGCGCTATGAGATTCAAAATGATATTTTAGTTCGTCACTTCTCAGTTAAATGGTGGGATAAATTCAACCATGATCGCATCATTTCTCAGGTGCATCAAGAGTTTTCAGTTACAAAGTCACCAGTCAAGAAAGACCTTACAGTCAACCCGTCAAAGTCAATCACCTCTTCCTCCTCCACTTTATCTCTAGATGACAAGTCCCCTGCAGAGTTAAAAGAATTGGCTCAAATGCTTATGATTCGAGCCTCGCAGTTAGGCGATGATTCTGATGATGATAAATGCCCTTCACAGTCATCCTCTCCAAGCAGTCACAAGTCAACCTATTCCTCCCCCCTGGGAAATCAAGCTGCTACTGATCACCCATCATCCAGTAAACAGTCAAAAGAAAAGAAAAAGATTCTTTGGTCCGACTTTCAAGACAGTCAAGATCCTTACGAGCCTTATGATCTCAATGAACTCTGAAGACTTTCCCAATCACGTGAAGCTGCAGTAAACAATGTAATCCTTTCACCAACAGTATCAGTCTTGTGATGTTACAGTATTCCGACAACACACTATTCATGAACAGTGTCGCCGCGTGCTGCTTCGTCACCTTTCTGACTATTTGGCCATGTGCCACAGTAAACGCCAAATTTACTTTCGGTCACAGTATTTTATAATCATTCATGTCTTGATGCCTCTGCCTATATAAAGAGAGCTCATTCTCAGTCACAAAGGACTCGAAATTCATTCTCCTTTCATTTTTCTTAGTTTCATATCTGTTGTGAGATTTCATAAGTTTTCAGAAGACCTCCAGTAAAGCTCTTCTTAGTTATTTCATATGTAAGCTTTCAAAGTTTCAAATCAGTAAAACAAAGTTATTTCACTCATTCATGATTTTAAGCATTATCAATTTACATATCATTTTCTTATTCATATATGTAATTATTTTTCATATCATTTACATTCTTTCATGCTATTTAAACAATTATCTTATTCCTCATTTTCTTGAGTTAATTCGTATCTATGCTCTGGACAGACTTGATTTGTGGCTTCAATCACACTAGTTAAACTGCTCCCTTGCTTCCGTCCCCTTTTGGTATCAGAGCCATAAGTGTTGAGATCTTATTTCTGTCTAGTTAACTCATCCGCCCAAGTGGCTGGTTATCTCTGTCTATCTTGATTCTGCTAGTATCGTTTATTCTGTTTATTCATATTGTCCTCATCATCTATTGTTCTATCTTTTCTCCAAACAGTAGGTCCGGACCCAAACAATAAGTCCCAGGGAGAGGCATGAGCGGGTGGTGCATGAGCGGAGATGAGTGAACTGCAATAGGTTTTAAGGTAATTATGAATTTGGGATATAAGCGTTGTTAGTTTAATTAAGATATTTAGGATACCTGAAACTTTGGAATTATGAGTAGACTATTCAGATCTAATTCTTCAACTAGCTCTCGTTATAGTATGTCCAATTTAACAAAAATCCCAGATATAGTCAATGAAGAACAGGTAACTTATTCAACTAATGAAGAAGTAAACTTCCATGACTGGAATATACCCAAAATTCCAACCAGTGAAATTTATAAGAAAAAATGGTCAATTTCCTCATTTAAAAGTGAACATCATGTTAAGACAGTAGAACAAGTTTATGCTTTAAGTAAAGAACATGAAACCTGTCAATTGTTTAATGCTGAGTCCTTACGAAAACATAGAAAAGATGGTCATGACTTCTTACATATCGGTTTAGTCCAAGTCGCAGTTAAACCTTTAACAAGAAACGCTTCAGTTTTATTATGTCTCCGAGATGCAAGATTCACTGACTTTAGTGATAGCACTCTTGGAATGATTGAGTCAAGCCTGTGTAATGGACCAATCCACTTTGATTGTTATCCAGATTTCACAATCAGTCTCTCTGATCCCCATGTCTTAAAAGCTTTAACTTTAAACATTAAAACCTCAGGATATCATATACTTGAAGGTAGTCAAGGGAGCAGTTTATAATGATGCGATCATGGTTGGGTTAATGACTCCTCTGCCTATATAAATAGAGCTCATTCTCAGTCACAAAGGACTCGAAATTCATTCTCCTTTCATTTTTCTTAGTTTCATATCTGTTGTGAGATTTCATAAGTTTTCAGAAGACCTCCAGTAAAGCTCTTCTTAGTTATTTCATATGTAAGCTTTCAAAGTTTCAAATCAGTAAAACAAAGTTATTTCACTCATTCATGATTTTAAGCATTATCAATTTACATATCATTTTCTTATTCATATATGTAATTATTTTTCAAAATTTTATTTTTACTGTACCATCTAAGTATTGTTGAATATCATCAAAATTTGTAAAGTTTCGTTGTATATTAAGCGGCTGACTTTCATTGACTAAAGACCATTCTGAAGGGAGATTAACATCCGACCAACTAATTGTTTGCGGGACTCGGATTCGGGAGTTTCCTTGGTTACTTTGTATTAGCAATGTTTGATCTTTTGGGCTTTTATTAAGAGCTTGAAAATATATATATATATATATATATATATATATAATTAATATATTGGTGAGGAGGGGCCCAGGATCCCTCTAGATCCCCTCTCCCTCCTCCCCTGACAATCATAATAATCAAAATTGTTTATTTTTTCAAGTTTATATTTATAAAAAAAATTAATTAAATGAAAGATTATTTAGTCATAAAATAATAAAAATATGATCGATTGGTTCATATAGAATCCATGTCCTAGATGTATCACAAAATATTCTTTTCGCTAAGCGTATATAATAAAATAGAGTGAAATGGTCCACCTCGAAACTAAGGGGGTTCTAACTAACAGCTGAGTCCTCTCCGAACTGCAGGAGATAGTTGCCCATTATACGCCTCACCCCATCATCTAATTCACGTTGATAGTCTCAATAATTAATTTTCTCTTTGATTGATTTTTCATAGAAATGATTTTTAAAAGATAATTTAGAAAAAGAAAATGGTTTGAATTATAAAGTAATATTATTATTTTGGTTGTAAAGTTCCAATACCTCCTCACATGGTATTTATGAGCATAAAATGTTCAAGTTTCCAAGTAAAGAAAGGCGAGTCGGTGAATGAATGACAGAGTAGCATGTTGAAAAAATACTCACTTTACTCCCTACTCATTGTCACAATTTTATTTTTAAAATGTTATAAGATACGTTTTTGGAGTCTAAAATAATATATTTTGGTGAACTAAAATATAAATTGATTAAGTTAACTTAAAATAATAATATAAGTTGAAACTGAAGCCTGATAATATTTACGTTTACTTTCCATACCTTATTCCTATGTTTTGCACTAGTTTTTTTTAAGTAGAATTAGTCGTTTTAACGTGTTGAGAGCGATTTTTGTGAGAAATTACCCCTAAAGGTTATTAGATTTTTATAACTCATAATTTCAAGTTTCTAGAAAGAGATTCATTAATTTTAGTACTAGTAGCTCAGTGTTGTCAATAAAACTGTTTATGTAAATGTGTCAACTTTACGGATTGAACTGTACATGCTTAGAAAGAACTAGACAATGAACCATATTTGCTTGGAAAGCTCTGTAAGTCTTGTTTCTGGAGAATTTTATGGCCCAAAATTTTGAGTTTTCTAGGGTGCGTTACATCAATTTTAGTACCAGTGGCTCAATACTAAAATTGTTAGCGACTCTTGACAAATTGGCATTGCAAGTTACCAATCTTGGTAAGCAAGCTTTTGGACGATTCTTGGGTAATTAAGGGGTATCAAAATCTTTTGTTAATTCAATTATTATTCAATTAAAGGCCACTAAAATCTTGTGCTAATTAAATTATTAGTCCGTTAGAACAATAAGTTCAAAAAAATTTGAAGAAAGTGGTGGTTTGTGAACATCATGTGAATGTTTATAACCTAAATAAGGATTGATGGAGAGAGAAGGGGCGAGCAGAGGAGGAGGAAAGAGAAATATGGATGGTAGAGGAGGAGAAGAAAATAGGGGTGGTAGAGGAGGAGGAGGAGAGAAATGGGCAATAAAGGTGGAGAAGAGAGAAATATGAGCTGACATAGGGGAAGAGAGAAGGGGAACAAAGAAGGATGAAAAAAAAAAGAAATATGAAAAAAAAATAGAAGGATGGAAAAAAGGACGAAAAAAATAAATATGAAAAAAAAATGATGAAAGAAAAGAATGAAAAAAAAAACAAAATGATGAAAAGAAGAGAAAAAAAAAATAAAAGGGTGTAAAAAAAGGATGAAAAAAATGAAAATAAAGATGTTTTTGGCTAACAGACGCTAAAAAAATGAAAAAATAGCGCATGGAAAAAATGATGAGAAAAAAATGGATGGAAAAAAAATGAAAATAAAGAAGTTATATTTTTTCTGAAAATAAAAAGGAGAAAAATAAGATGTGAATTTGTCAAATAACTAGTTTCAAAATAGATTTAAAATTTTAAAATTTGGTCATAAAATTCATAAAGAATTTAGGCCAAATTTAAATTCTCATAATAAATAATTATCGGACTAGCAGAGAATTTGTAATAGAGATGTTTTGTGCCTGTAAAAAGTCTTTACAACTTTAAAGGACAAGTCCAAACACAGAGTCTTTATGTGCAAAAATGTCTATGTGGGTTGGCGTGCAATAAGTTAGGTTAGCAAAATATTTGGTGATGACCAAACCAATCCGAATTGTGGTCAAACCTTGTCAGCCGTTCAGAAAAAAGAAAGTTCAATGAAATCTTCATGTTCCACCATTTTAATTTAAGAAATTTTTTGCGTACATATATTAATTGAAATTTTTTTGTTCTTTAAAATTAAAGGTAACAATTTTTGACATAACTCGATAAACGATTCGAAATCCGTACGAAATTTATCTGGGTCAATCCACACGATTAAAATTTCAAGTCATTTTTTGTTCAACCTGTTATAACACGTTTAATAAACGAGTAGATTTCGGGTCAACCTGTTAATTCGTATAATGACCTATTAACCCGTTTAATAGACATGTGAATTTCGAGTCAACATGTTAACCCGTATAATGACATATATATTAAGCCGTTTAATAAACGTGTCAGTCACTAACATTATATCTACCCATCTACCTACCTATATACCTATTAAATCTTATAATTTAAATATGTTAAACATGTTAAATAAGTTAAACAGATTAAACATGTCATAGGTTAATTGGGTTTAGAACACGACTTATTTATTAAATGGGTTACACGAGTTGCCTGATTCATTAACATGTTGCATTCGGGTTGGACATCCTTGATACGATTATTAAACGGGTCGGATTTGGGTTAGGTATATTTGGATAAAACATAGTTCATGATACGACACGAACCCGACCTATTACCAGCCCTATCTAAAACATTATTTGAAGATTATTTATGCAAAAAAGTCAACAAACTTGATGATTATTTAGACATTCATATGTGTAAATTTCGTATTCATTTATTAATACGAAGAGTGAGTTTAAACTTCAGACTTTTTGAATAATTGGAAGAGTAACCCCATCACTAAACTTAGCTAGTTGGTTGGGATTTGGACACCATAATAAGAATTTAGGTTTGTACCAACAATAATGGTCTAGAGATCTTTGAGTCACCCCATTAACCATGAAACTCATGGTATTGAACTATTTATTACTTTATATTAAACTATACACGAATATCGTGTTTTAATCACTAGTATGATTAATTTAATCGTGTGTCTACTTATTTCAATCCCCCTCTTTAATATCTTTGAATAAAAAATATATATTTTTTTATAAATTATAAAATAAATATTTTTTTTATGTAACTTTAATATGAAGGGAAGGGAGATTTTTCACACACAAAGTCCTTTTTTCCTTTTTAGGAATTTCTCCTTTTAACTTTGAACATAGAATTCATTGTAGGTAAATATGGGCCCATTTAAAAAATGGGCTATTCTGAAGGGCTCATTAAGCTTCCTCTTTATGAAGTGGCCCAAATTATCCCCTCCTCATAAGAAGATCTTTTCCCACGATCGACAAAGCGATAACAGATGAAAAATCTTGGTATACAAACTTGAATGGTCATCAGTGATTCAGTGACCTCTCCTCTCTCTCCCGCCACTCTCCGTACAAGCTTCCCTCCTATGGCCTCCACATTATTATTCATGCCTGCGCCTCTTTCCGAACAACTTCATCGATCCTCCTCTTCAGCTTCTCACCGCCGCAAGGTGCTTCTTTACCATTTCTTCTTTGATGTTTTTTTTTTCTGGGTTCATTCAATTCCAATTCCAATCCCAATCCCAATCTGAATCTGTGTATTCATGTCTATCTTAAATAAAAGAAAATGATGCTGTGAGCCTGTGAGAAAATGTAGGACAGAAGTTTTTTTTTTTTTTTTTTAAATGTAGAATATTGAATGCTAGTTGGTGTGTGGGATAGATTTTCATTCTTGATGACAATTTTTGGGGTTTTCTTCTCTTAAATATGAGTAGGTATATTGCTGCATTGGATTAAGAACTTCATTTCTGAAGAAATGGGACGTTACGGGGATATGGAGGTTCCGCTCCACCAATCATATGGATTGCAAGAGGAGGTAATTAATGTTTCTACAGCCTTCAGTAATGGCGTTGTTTTGCTTTTCCAAAATTCTATACGTATTTGAACTCAGCTTCTTAATCAAAATGGTATTTGAGGTGCAAAATTATGTCATGGCCCATTAGTAGAACTTGCCCTTAGAAAACTGGCTTGCTAAGGACGGATGCACAATAGTTCATAGTGCTATATCAAGATATTCTGTCTTTTCAATGTGGGACATTCGAGAGATGATCTCGCAATACGCTTTTGTATCACCCACAAAGTTGCAAATAACTTGGTATTAGTCCTCTCCTTGCTTTTAGTTAGCTCTCACCTACCTATCACCTTCCATTATATTTTTCAATGCAGGAAACCTGGGATTTGACATTATGTTGATTCTTAGTGGATATTAGAAAGAAAATGGTTGATAAGAGAAAAATGGTAAAAGTTAATTCATTTAACAGACGAGTGACATTGAAGTAGTTTTGATGAGTGTTTTCACCAGCTGGTAATGGCAGTGTTCAAGAAAGTTAGAAATGACTGATTCTTTTTTTTTTCTCTTTCAAATTTAATTATCTATATTTTTTTTTCTGTTGGGAAGTTGATTTTAATATGGTCGTATCGTATATAGCTGTTCTTCATTTATTCTTTGTTTTGTTAAAAAAAATTGGAAAAGAAAACCAAGAATGCTCATTTATGGGTGTATGCAATTGATCCTTTGTTTTTCAAAATAAAAGAACTATTCTTCCAAAGTTTTCTTTTGGGGGTGGGGTGGCATTTTTTTCTTTCTCTCCTTTTTCTTTCAAATGTTATGTCAAACATTATTGGTTGGTAGTTGAAATTCAATTGCCATAGTCATTGCTTTTTTCAGGGGGTCTCCATATGCTGACATGTTTTGTTCCATTTTTATGGTTCCACTATTCTTGAATCTGGTTGATGGAGTTGTCAATCGTGAAATTGAGTGTTTCGATCTAATAAAACAGGAGAACTTTGATCTGTGCAGTCAATCAAGAAGCCGAGGAAGCATTCAAAAAGACTGTAGAATTGGATAGACTGATAGACAAGCTGAGGGATGCAAATCCCATTGAAGTACGTAGATGTGTGGTTTGCACTTTGCTTCTATCTACAATTTCTCTTTTAGCAATAATGAAACTAACTTGAATTTCTTACTTGACATTGTCCTATTCTGTGGTAGACTATTATCGTAAGCACATAAATAGAAGCAGTAGTAATAGGATTTTTGTTTGAAATTTGGACGTAACATGAAATAAGACCATAAAGACATTCTTTCAATAGATTATTTTTGGTAGTTAATTTGAAGGCCAAGGACATATAATTACTAAATTCCTTGTATAAGATATGAAAAAATATAAACATTTGAGTGCTACAATATAATTTTAATATCCTTTGAACTTCTTTGCACTAGAGTTTCTAGTTTGATGTCTCATAATATAAATTTGAAACTTTATGGATTGGGAGAAGGAAAGGACGGGGTCGTGGGATATATTTGATTTGGTTGAACTTGTATTCTTTTACTTGAGACTTCGATGAAGCTTTCATTGAATTCCACCTGGAAAATTATCCCTGCAATCCTTATTGCTGGTTATGCTTTATGAACAGCTTCAGAAGCTTGTTGTTGAAAATGTCTTGGCTTTTAATGAGGGTTTTTGGATACGACTAGCGGCAAGAAGTGATACATGCACATCAGCGGATGATAAAGCACGGTTTTCATCTCAGTTAATTTTAATTTTATAATGATACTTTTATTCTTAGCCTCTTTCCAATTCAAGTTTGTGAAAGAAGGATTAACCTTTTACATTCTTTCAGAAAGACTATGAGGAATTGGCTATATCCATAATGAGCACAGTGGATCGCCTTGTTCATAAGACCAAAGTACCTCTCTCTCTCTCTCTCACTCTCTCTCTAGACCATAATCTAAGGGGACTTTTCTGGGGATATTAAACGATCCTCCTAAGTGTTTATACAAAGAGTTTTTTTTATTTCTTTTGTCGCTTCCCCTGTCCCTGTAGGAAAAGATAGAATCATCTACTGATGTCCTCAAGGGGGTTCTGAAACCTGTAGTTGATGAAGTAGAAGAAATTCGATGGCCTCCTAGAGATCCTGAAGCTCTTAAGCTAATGGAGAAAGTAAGTCCTTCCTTCTGTTAGTTTACTTCACCTTTTTTTTCTTTTAATGTTCAGTATTCACTGTTTTTTTTTTTTTGGCAAAAGGACTCACTGTTGAATATATGCAATTTGAGTTTGAAGAATTTAGAAACTTTACATGCTTTGTGCACTCCCTTTGGAGAAAATTCTTTAACAATTTTTTTTCCCTAGCCTTTACCTGTTGTGCTTCTCTTGCATTACTACTTTGGTTTCACCGTGCTTTTATGGGACTTTACGCTTCTTCCATATGTGGGAAGATGGTTTTGAGAACTAATCAAGCCTTTGAAACCATTCATGCCTGTTTAAATTTGTCTTCTGCTTTTTTTAAATTGCTAGTGATAGGCCAATGATTTAGTTTTAAAATCATCTTCATTAATTGTATTGGGACTATAAAAAATTCCGCATTCCATTGCATCTCAATATAAAAATATTGGGCATCTCCACCTATATGGCTATAACCATAAGTTTCGTGTTGAATACTGCAACTTTAACATTTGTGTCTACCCAATTGTTCGAGTATAATTGATCTGAGTCGTTGGCTTTCTCTGGCCACATGTGAAGGGGTGTTTTGGGAATAAAAAGGCCCCATTCGGTCTTTAATCCTTGCATCTCGTTTAAAATTATGGATCTCTCACCGGTAGCCAGTTGGTTTAGGTTGGATGCTCAAACTATAACAGATTGGCTGTGCAAAAATTAAATTTTTTCTGCATCATATTGTTTATTCAGTCTTTATCATTAGGAAATATTCCAAAGGGAGCAAGAAGGGAAACTGGATGAAGGCTTTCTTGCAGAAGTTAATGCGCAACTAAGACAAGTGAGTTTGTGTTAATACTTTTATTGCTACTGCCTCAGTAGTCTTTCGTGGAACCATAAGATCTTCATCTGTGTACTGGTAGTAAAAAATCATATGCAAGTACATTCTCACATCCCCCTTGCATGGAGTCTTTACAAAAGTTGAATTGTGTGGTCTTATTGCATCTTTTATGTTGTATAAGAAGTTATCTTTAGTATTGTCATTCCCTTTTTTTCTTTCTTCTTCTTCCTTAATATTTGAGGGCTACTAGATACACAAAGCTCTGCAATGTTATCCTTGGACTATGTTTGTATGAACGGTTTCTTCCATTTGATGCTTTAGACGTGCTAATTCATAAACATCCTTTCAATACTTCTGAATTAAAGCTCAAAACTTTGCAATACTGCTTAGCTACTTCCTTTTTTTGGGCGTTGAGACCATACAAGATACAATTTACAACGCATTTTGTTTGTTGTTTTTAGGCAAAAGAAGATGGGGATAAGCCAGGGTTTGAGGCTATGTTACAAAAGGTTTTGCAACTCTATGCTTCTACTGTTCTATCCAAACGAAGCTATGCAAAGAAAGGTAATTGCAGTGCCCGCATTGCCTCTACACATGATTTTGTTTGCTTTTGACTTGTACAAAAGAAAATAAAGTGCTGTTATGGATTATATACACCTAGGCCAATGTTTGAAGTGGTGTGAGGCTGTCGTAGTATTTATTTACTATGTTTAATCCTATGCGATTTAAAACACAAAAAGGGGAAAGAGGGAGGATAACTCCTGAAGAGGGGCTGGATATAAGCTAAGTGACACTGGCATAGGTAGCAAGCCTATTGTATTATACTAGTTAGATCTATAGCTTCCAACTTAAAACCAATTGGGAATGCTTAGAGAGGCCCGAGATATTATATATTATAGAAAAGCTTCAATGAGAGCCATGTGGACCAAGGGGGTGGGCTACGGAAGCTAAAACCTCTTGATGGTTGAGGTGACTAGAAGATATGGTGAGTCAAATTATCTATATGCTATTATCATATCGTCTGATGAAATTGAAGTGAAGAGCCGAATATGTGAGTTTAGCATCTTTAGTAGTTAAATATCTGTTAAAACTATGAAATCTGTGTCAAGAATTCATCATTATATCACAGATAGGGCTGGATAGTTTTAATATCTGACCATCTGGATGCAGGTTATGACACACCTTGTCTTACAAAAATATGGATTTAGACTTGTATATCTCTGAATAATGCTTTAGTTGTCAATAAAGTTTACCATAAAATTAAAAAAAATTATAATGAGTTTCATTGTAATGTTATTATGCTTATTTGATCTCAGAAGTTGGATTTCTTAGTTACTATGTACTATTTGCAGGGGATGAAATTCTGAAGGCTGAGAAGTTTCTTGAAACCGTAATCAAAGGTATCTTCCATCAAATTTATAAAAGCTTCTTTTTTTCATATTAATCTATATAATCTTGCAGATGATATATTTGATGAATTAGCTAACTAGTTCTTGAAAAGGAGAATTTCTTTTAATTCCTACCCTTCAGTGTTTACAGTAGACATCATTTATTTTCTGTAGTAGTGGTTTCTTCATCATATGAACTTAATGTATATTAATGAGGCTCCCTGGGAGAATCGGGTGCCTCCATTTGTTTTCATAAAAGAATGTTTTTCCTGTGCAACATTTTGTGATTTCTGTCCAGTATGTTGAAGGGCTAACCTGCATGTGGGGTCTTAAAGTCAAAAGGAGTAAAGTTGAATCCCGTATAAGAGAAGCAAATAGGACTTAAGTTTAGGGATTGGGGTTTTTGTAGATACAGAAATACTCTTAAGTCTGATAGGTTGGTTTAACAGCCAGGACCTTACTCCGAAAAGTTTTATCTTAATTTTGAATCACATCAACCCCTTTAGGGTCCCTAAGGATATGTTTGGATGCGGAACTTCAAAGTACTAAGGGTTTTAGACTAAATTAGTTAGCAATGCACCAGAAAACATTATATGGCGGGATTTCAAATGACTAGATGCAATGCACTTAGAGGGATTTGTTAGTAACTAGTTGATAGGTGTTACTTGGAAATCCCTTGTTTAGTGGTTTGTAGTGCATTTCATAGTATATACCCTAAATCCCTTGGTACTTTGGAGTAGCCTAAGGGTAGTTCCCATGGGAATTGTGTTCATGTCAATTATTTGTACAATTGGTTGTAGGCTTAAAACTTACCGCTATAATATGACTCGTGTAGTCTGTGGACAGGGATTTCTTGATTTGAATCTTTTAAGAACCATTGGTAGTTGGGCACTAAGCTACTCATCTATGTTACCCAGAAAACAGAAATGAGCATGACTATCTCTTTTCATTTTGCTGTAATGGCTACTGTTTGTGTTTTTTATCCTGTGAGTTGCATTTTCCATCATATTTCTCAACAATTATTAGAAACTCTACTTATTTTGATCTCATGCCCGGTGAATCTGCCTCATATTTTGCAGCTCCTGAGGAAGAATGGAACAACGTGCTGATTGATGGATTAACAATTGGCAAAGGGGAAACTTCTCCAGACGAACTCTACGCTGTCATTAAGAAAAGGATTGAGCGGACTCTGATCCGAACAGTGAGTCTATGGACAAGCATTGCGTTGATTTTCATTTTGATTGCTTCTATTTTCCAGTTGTTGATGCTTTTGCTTCATCAGGAGGGTGGTTCGTACCAGCAGCGTGTTCTCGTGGAGTATCTGAATGGCATACAATTGAGAGCAGAGCAGATTGTCCAAGTACTCGAGGGCAAGCTGCAATGATAATATTATGTTCATGAGTTGAAAACATGAACTTAAAACATTCTGTTGATTCCCAAAGTTAAGACTTAAGACCAACAATTTGGAGGCAAGTTTAGATGTGAATAGCATGTTAAGTAATGATCTAACCTGTTTGGGGAACAATATAGGCCGTGCCATTTTCTCTACGGGACGCAATTGTAATTTTATTAGCCTCCTGCACCCGTTGATTTACATGTTAATATTAGTTTTGTTTTTAATTTACTTTCAAAAAATGAAATGAAATTTAAAAAAAAAATTCAGAGAAAGTGAAAAAGATTTGACGTATTTGCCCCCATTAGTATTACCACCCAAGCTTCAGGTAAGCAATTTTAACGTTTGACGGATCATGTAGGTGAATTTGATGTTAAATGGGACAACGTTTGTAAATAGGGGGTATATAGTTGGAAAAATAGTTTCAAAGTAGAGGGACTGAAAGTGAATTTCAAAATACATTTTACGTGATAAGTTAAAAAATAATCTAAAAATTGATCCAGAAAAAAGTTACTATAAATATCCTTCCTTTATTTATTTTTTAATTATTTGGGTTAAAAGATCAAATTATAGGAGCCATTCAATTTTTTTTGGACATGTTTTTGTTACAATGGATAATTTCAAATTTTACTGCACCGAATATTTCAACATTTCGGTTCTAATACTTGAGTTGAAAAGATAAAAGGTCTAATCTATCTTCTACTTGGGAAAAGTAACTCTGGAATGGTACACGTGGGAGAAGGTCATTGGGGAGAGTCACGTGCACCAATTGGACGAGATAACTTGGACGCGGGGTCATTTCAAACTCTTCGTGCACCTCAGATTCCCGAGAGCCAACCCCTCTGTATAAAAACTGAGGTTACTCAACGAACCCAATAATTCATTTCGAAATAAAAAGTAAAATCAAAAGCAAAAACCCAGAAAGAGCGAAATGGAATTTGGAAAATTTCAAGGCCAAAATTCCATGGTGGAAGAAGAATTTGAATTCTTGGAAATTGAAGAAGAGGAAGTCTTGAGTCTTTCACACTGGGAATTCATCGAGGCCTCTGATGCTGACTCGGAAGAAAAGGACCATCACCACTCTAACTCTGAGGAAGAGGATAAAGATGAAGAATCAAATGGGGGCTCTGATGGGCTTACTATTGGGCCTGCTTCAGTTTCCTCTTCGATCTCTCCGATCTCTTCCCCTGTGACGGATCCAATTGGACCCCATGCCCATCTCCCCATCCATCCTCATCTTGTTCGTTTTCTTGCTGTGGGTCTCGATCATGATGATGGCGATGAGGATGATCGTCATGATGATGACGATGACGATGACGACGACGGTTATGGCTTGGATGACGAGCTCGTGCCGTGGTCAGTGAGCGACAAATTCGGGAGGCAGAGGATGAGGAAATTGGGGAAGAGGACATTTCCGAAGATGAACAATTCGAAGCGGTCGCCGTACTTGCTTGCTAGGCCGGGCTGCGTTCGTGGGAAGCATGGCCTGGGTTTGAAGCACATCCACTAAGAGGGCTTCTTTAGTTCATTTCTGGGAAAGATTGGAGCTATGGAGAATTGGGTATCTTTCGTAAGTGGGTTTAGATGTAATTACTTTGCAATTGGATGTCGTAGTTTTATGTTAATCTGGTAAATATCGGGTTTTAATTATCCTGTCGTTGTTGATTCTGAATCTCTGCGACTTGTTATCTTTCATGGTCTATAAGAATCTAATTTCTGAGTTGATGACTTGTGACTGTTTGCATGTGTTCTTTCTTTCTATGATCAATTGATTTGGTTGGGGATGACTAATGTGTGGTTTTGCCCAAATTTGATGGATGTTTGGGTAATAGCGGATGAAGACTTGAAATTGGGAGGGTTAGGTTGAAAATGTGAACCCATTTTGATCATGTTGGAATTGGGTGTGCATTGCAATTGCTTGTATTCATTTGATGAACATTTCAGCCTTTAACCTTTTATCGTCTGTTGCAATGCTGCCTTTTGTTTCTGGATTTTCTGAAGCCTGTTCTCGTCGGTTGCAATGCTGCCTTTTGTTTATGGATTTTCTGAAGTTTCTTTGCTTATGTTTATCTGAAAAACGAGTGAGGCAGATTGACAGTGTACAGGGGTTTTAATTTGCTTTTCATTTTTCATCTTTTTTGGTTGAAATTTATTAGAAACGAGTCTCTTCCTTGAAGATCACTTCAGAATATGGAGTTGATCCTAATGAGTATAGGAGGGGAGGGAAGAAGAGAGAAGTAAGGGGAAACACTAGAATGTGGGCGGTCCACCCTCCCCAGACAAGCAGATCCACTGCCGGAGTTGGCAGCTCTACTGAAGATTTCTCATTTCTCACTTGTCTACTTAATTTGTATGCTCTGTTAATTTCTATTTGCTCTGTTTTTGGAACTGCATTGGGTTATGGTTTGAGTGTGAATTCAAACTATCCACCATTATTGCATTTCACCACCATTTCAACCCCATTTGCCAATTGATTTTGGGGTGGAACCTCAACTTTTTTCATGGTATCAGAGCGGGTTATTCCATGTGTAAGGCTTAATCGCCACACGTGCTCCACGTCACTCAATATGAGTAGTCCACTTGTTAGGCTTGAAAATTTGTCACACGTGAGGGGGCGTGTGAGACCCATTGCCAATTAATTTTGAGTTGTAACCTCAACTTTCTTCATGATATACCGTGAAAGTAAAATTCGTCGCGATATGCCGTGAAAATAAAATTCGTCGCGATATAACGTGAAAGTAAAATTCGTCACACGTGAAGAGGCATGTAAGACCCATTGCCAATTGGTTTTGGGTTGGAATCTCAACTTTCTTCACTATATACAGTGAAAGTAATTGAAATGTTATATTGTTAAAGCAATAGCTACTTCCCCGAGCTTTTGATTGTTAAGCTGCTGCCATTGATGAAGCTTTAGCTCAACCATTTCGAGTGCTTTGCTTTGAGATTGGAAAAGTATGGTCAGCTTTAGATTTGTTATGGTTTCTGGTACTTATAGTCACTGGAAGCGTAGTGGATGAACCCCAGGTTGGATTGTAGCCCATTTTGTGGTAAGATGGTTTTACATGTTTTGGACCAGTTTTCCGATTGAGTATGGGCTTTTGTAGGGTGAGGATTGACTCAAATCATAGACATACGAATATTTTCAGAAATAAGGTCATTTTCAACCATGGCCAAAAATACAAATTGCAGGAAAATTGGACAGGAAGTAGCCTTCAAATTGCAGGAAAATTGGACATAATTGGTCAAAGGCCAAACTCTCCCAAATTTGTCCAAAAATTTAGGAATTTTCCTAAGTCCTAAATTGCAAGTGGGCCTCAATTTCTTTGTAAAAGTTGGTAGCCCACATGCACGCCCTTTTTAAATTTTTTTTCTAGGCCCACATGATATTTGGTCTTCAATTTTTATTTTCTTTGTTTGCTTTTGGTTTTGAACGTTGGTTTGATCTTCCCGTGGGCAAGCAACGTTCAAAGTTCAAGTGAGGACAACATTATGCTGACGTCAGCTAGCCATTAGATTTTTTCTTTTGTTTTTTTAAGTCTTCAATATTTTTTTTCTATAAATTCCTATCTCAGTCCTAGATAATTTCTGCACACAATCTAATTCATACATACTTTTCTTTCTCATTTTCATTCAAGCTTTCAATTTTTTATTTTTTATTTTCCTTTATAATTTTTCATTCAAATCTAGACATTTAATCGCATGTTAACACGTGGTACTTGAATATTTTCTCACAAAATTATTGATGTGCCACATAGCCTACTATATAATTGAAAATCTAGAGATTTACTCACGTGTTGACACGTAGCATCCGAAAATCTTATCTCAAAATTATTGTGCCCACTTCAAATCTTATCACACAATTATTTTCCCACAATAATATTTTTGTTCAAAAATATGATAATAAGGGAAATTAGCTCAAATCCCTCATTTGCCCAAAAAAAAACCTGAAATCCCTCATTCCATTTTAGGAACCAAAACAAGAAATTAAAAATGGGTATTTTCATTTTTGGGCCAACCTATATATACCCTCCAAGTACTAATTTGTAATTTCCTATTTTCTCTTTCTCTCTCTCTCTCTCTCTCCTCTATTTTCTCTGTCTTCTCTCTTCTTTTTTTCTACAAGGGAGGAAGACATGTGATGAAGATGAAGAACTCCAGATGAAGATGATGGGAAAGTTGCGTCTTCTTCCTTTGCCTCAGCATCCTCTTTTTTCTCTTCTCTTTTCATCTTCATCTTCATGTTCATGGGTTTGTCGATTTCTGGTTATGTAACTAAGTGGTCACCAACTGGTATATAAGTGGGAACTATCGGTAACTAACTGCGAAACCTAGAAACCCAGATGAAGATGAAGATCTCCATATGAAGATGAAGATGAAGATCTCCAGATAAAGAAGATGAAAATCTCCATATGAAGATGAAGGGGGAGGTTGCATCATCTTCCTTTTCGACTTCTTCCTCTGCTTCTACATCATCTTTTTTCTCTTCTCTCTTCATCTTCATGTTCATGGGTTTTTGGATTTCTGGTTATGTAACTAAGTGGTCACCAACTAGTATATTAGTGGAACTAATTGGTAACTAACTGCGATCCAGAAACCCATAAACCCAGATGAAGATGACGATGAAGATGAAGAGAAAAAAGAAGACGCAGATGAAGAGGAAGAAGAGGAAGAATTAGAGGATGCAACCTCCCTTTCATCTACATATGGATATCTTCATCTTCTTCTTCATCTGGAGATCTTCATCTTCATCTGGGTTTCTGGGTTTTACAGTTGGTTACCGATTAGTTCCCACTTATATACCAGTTGGTGACCATTTAGTTACATAACAAGAAATCCAGAAACTCATAAAGATGAAGAGAGAAGAGAAAAAAGAGGATGCAGAGGCAGAGAAAAAACTCGAAGAGGAAGAGGACGCAACCTTCCCCATCATCTTCATATGGAGTTCATTTTCATCTTCATCAGATCTTCATCATCTTCATCATATCTTCATCATCTTCATCACATGTCTTCCTTCTTTGTAGAAAAAGAAGAAGAGAGAAGACAGAGAGAAGAAAGGAGAGAGAGAAATGGGAAATTACAAATTAGTCCTGATAGGGTATATATAGGTTGGGCCAAAAATGCAAATATCCCTTTTTAATTTCTTGCTTTGGTTCCTAAAATGGAATGAGGGATTTTAGGTTTTTTTTTGGACAAAGGAGGGATTTTAGCTCATTTCCCTATTAAATTTAATTAATTAAATCATTTTTAAATTTAGAATATATAAAAAATATAATAAAATATTAAAATAGTAATGCCTTAGCTCCAAATAGTTGGAGATCGTAAAATATAGCCCTACACAATTCATTAAAAAATTACCTTTTTTTAGGGCTAACTTTTGGCTTGGCCCTCAAATTTTACCCGATGGTTGAAGATGAGTTAAGTGACACACCCCGCTCCGGAAATCCATCTGGACACCGGAGTCACCAGTGATGGCTGACACCTGGACGCTGAGTTCAGGTGACGAAAGCCCATTAAAACGTTGCGTTTTAGGAAGTTTAGTGAAAGGTAAAATAGTAAATACTAAATTACCGTTTCACCGCGACAGCGGCGTCCCAGAGCATGCTTACAAAATAGATGATCATAAATAAAAGCATTCAAATGCTAATCGATATTACCTTGGACGACAGTAGAATGTCAGAGTTGACAACATCGCTCCTCGAATCAACAACTTCTACGATGACCTGAGGGTGAGTGTTTCCACATTAACCTCTCAGCAAGCAAAGCATACAACAATAATAATATAATCATCGAATGACCCCACAGGGTTAGCAATCGCACACACAATTGTATCTAAAGATGTTTACCACAACAGTCACATATTAATTTACCCTTAATCTTCATAATGAATCTTCGTAAGTTGCAGATGGCACATCAAACCCCATATATGACAAGGCTAGCAACACTTTGATACCATCGTCTCTCTATGATGGTATGGGTCATCTCAAGGACACATTGTCCATACAAAACATAGTTTCAACAATCGGGGTTACTGCCCACACTATACCCACTGACCTCGATAATTAACGTACCCTCACTGGTACATGAACTCCATTCATTATCCAAGACAATCTTCATCATATCATATAGCCGGTAAGTCCCTCGGCTCTCGTATCGTATCGACTCGTATATCATATCACATCAGTCGGCATAACTCTCGGCTGGCGTATTACTTAAGTCGGCATGTCACCTCGACTATCATATCGCGTCATCAGCCGGCATAACCCTCGGCTGGCATTAGTCGGCATGTATCATCGATTGTCATATCACATCATGATCCGACATGTATCATCGACTGGCATCAGCCGGCATGTATCATCAGCTGGAATGTCACATCGTCAACCGACATGTATCATCGGCTGGCATCAGCCAGTATGTATCATCGGCTGGCATCAAACACACACAGGTATCCCAATGGCACTATAGTCGCATGAGTCACGCATACGTGACATGACTGAGTGTCTTCGCTCGTACCACGACCACATGAAGGACCGGGTGCAAGCACCATCACCACGAGTTCCCTTAGGAGCCTGGGACCACAATACACACAAGGCTTTGGAACAAGACCGGCGCTATTTAACTAGTATAGAGCGGGCGTGAACGATCACGTGGAGGCTGGTCTGTGGCCTATAGACAGGTACGACACCAGCGGCCACCATATAAGCATACCATCACTTACATATATGCTATACCGACATGATTCATCGGCAATCCTCGCACGACAATACAACTCATGTGCTATGCCGGCATGATTCATCGGTAATCCTCGCACGACAATAAAACTCATGTGCTATGCCAGCATGATTCATCGACAATCCTCGCACGACAATACATCTCATGTGCTATGTCGACATGATTCATCGACAATCCTTGCACGACAATACATACTCATGACGACACGACTGACACATGTGCTATGCCGACATTAATCCTAGGCAATCCTCGTACGACAACATGACTCAAGACTACGAGATTGACACGTGTGCTATGCCGGCATGACTCCTCGGCACTAGTATCACAATCGTACCCCATGTGTCTCGATTATCGTACTCATCGTATTCGTGTCGACACTCTTCGTAAACTCACGATTATCATCGTCTCACGTATCTCGGAGTCGACCCTCGGATATCCTAAAAGTGGTAGTTTATACTCATTCTAGAGTACTCATCTTTCATCAATATTCTAAGATAAATCTTGGAATGTATCTTCGAGATCTATCATTATATTATTAGTTTATACTCATTTCGGAGTGTTCATCTTTCATTGATATATCTCGGGATTTATCCTCGAGATTCACCGTTATTATCTAGTTTATACTCATTGCGGAGTATTTACACTCCATCCATATTTTAATATAGATCTCAGAACTTATCTTCGAGATCATCCACTATAGTATTAGTTTATACTCGTTTCGGAGTACTTATTTCTTTAATAGGGATTATCATCCTAAATTCCGAATATCAAACTTATGCCAAGTTCTAAATCTAGCCGATGGCATTGTTTATAATTCTCTAATATTATCCTATCACATTAATCAACATACATAATCAAATCATAATTCATAAGCATCACCAATAGGTATTTTCATCATCACCACAAACGTAATAACATCAAATACTTACTAGCCCAATCAAATCCATAACTACTCAATGCATATCAAATCATCACATAAACAATCATACGACATAAAACACAATCCATTGATCACATACTAAATCATTATCATTTCATAATTATAAGTTAGGGGAGAAAACCCACTCATTGCACGTCGGGGAGAGCTCACCCGACCATATCCACTATTGCATGTATTTCGAGGCATCTGTTCTCGGAATTCCCCACGAGCTCATCGGACTTTCTATTAACATAATACCTCGCAAATAAGATTAATATAATCTTAATAAATCATAAATTATCCATTAAAACCAACCCTTGGAAACTTATGATCTTTAGCATCAATTAAAGTAACTTAGGATGTCTGAAACTAATATTAAACAAACTCCGATGGACTCCAAACCAATTCCATCGGATCCGGAACGTTGAAAGCATCAAGAACACAACTCGCCCGAGGTCGGGGGAGGGTCACATGTGCCCTTACGCGCCGTCACAAGTTCTGGAGGGTTTAAGGGGCGCAGCTGTGGGGTTTAGTCGCCCCCTACCTCGCGATTACCTCTGTAGCAGAATCTGCCATTAGAGGCCGGATTCAAGCTTCTGCAACTTCTTCATTTCCTCACCAAAACGCACAACCCATATGTCTAAACTCATCTACTTGACGAGAGGATCACGAATATGAGGTACTAATCGATCTCCGTTACCTGTGGTGGCCGGAAAAGCCCTGGAAGCCGCGGTTACCCACTTCTTCCGGTGGATGGCAGCCACAGGTGAGGACCTGGTTGTGATCGTGAGGATAAGACGAAGAGGTTGGTGGTCTTGTTTTGGTCTAAGTCGCCATCGAACGACGGGTCTGGTTTTAGCTTCCACGCGAAGCCTTCGCGAGAGAGAGGAACAGAGAAATCGCGATGCAAGAGAGAATGAGTGAGTCTGGCCCAATCCTGAGAGGAGAGAGAGCATGTTATATAATTTAAACTTTTTTAAAATTACCATTACGTCCCAATATTTCTAGATCCTTAACTTTCTCGTTCGAACTTCGATTTCAGCGTGCCACCTGTTTATGTACTCGAGAGCTCGAGACCAGCATAAAGGTGCAAACAAATTTCCAAAATGAGTTCTTGATCAAAAAGTGGCCTTCGTGAATTTCAAGGGCAAAATGGTAATTTCGTAGTTCCAAATTTTTATTTACAGTCCAACAACTTTCTTTAGATCTTTTCTCAAAAAATTGGAATAATAAAATTTAAGGAACTCCTTGGAGCTCTTTCTCTCTCCATAGATTTAGGAGCTTTTAGTAATTTCTCTATTATAGGAGGGGAATAGCCAGGATGGTTGGATTTGGATTTTGGGATACTCTCTACAATATAATTTAGGAGGTCATTTAATTAATCCGTTAGAGATGCTCCACATGTTATGCCGTATCTAATAGCTAAAGGCCCACTCCATGTTTCTATATTCAGGTAGCATAACTACATCGATTTCTTCTTGTGGAAGTTTGGCCCATTTCAATTGGCATGAAATGACTCCATCTTCTCATTGAAAGTTGGATTGGCACTGAAAGTTGACAAATTCTGTCATCATATAATTATGTCGTATTAAAAGTTGGATTGCCACCACTTTGTTTTTGGATCTTTGTTAGGTAATTTAGTATTTTTATGCATGAAGATAATTAATTCGGTCGCTATGGTCTAATTATATTATGGATTTCTAATAACATTTTAATAGGACACTCTTATTTCTTCCTTCTTCTAACTTACGTTAAGGAAGAAAGAAAAAAAGGAACGGAGAAGAAAATATCAGCAACAACCGATTTATTACGAAACAATTGCAAATATTTGTATATGATAAATGAAAAAGAAAATTAAAGATAAATTTTTTTTAAGGTGTTGGGTCAAAATTTGGAAAAATAAAAAATTGTAGAAAAATGATCCTGAATTCCTGATAACAAATATTTTCCCTATAATCAACATATGAAAGGAGTTGTTCTCTTGAAACTGGAAACCTTAGGCATCTTTACAAAGAGAAATTTTTTACTGTTGCAGAATTGGATCACTCTATAACTTCTGGATATCACTATCTAGTCCCCTTTGACTATTGTAAAATGCATGAATTACAAAATCTACCATCACCGTGAACTGTTTATTAGTGACCACTCGTTTAATGATACTTGTTGGTTACTTTTCATTTGGCTTAATTAATGGTTGTCATCATTCCCGAGCTATACACAAAATTAAATTTCATTTTTGAACTTTAATATTAGCTTATGTCTCTTAAAATATATGTTGAGCTATATAAATCGTTATTTCGTCAATTTTTTCAACCGTTTCCATTTCCATCTAAATTAAGGCTATATATGTCATAAATTTGGGTATACTATAGTGTGCATTTTTCGCTGAGCACAATCCTCTTTGAATGATGATGACGAAGAAGAATTTAAAGGAGGATATGAAAGAAGAAGAGCTGGATCTTATTGAGGAACATTAGAACAAAATTGGGAAAGGGAATGGAAAACACCTCAATCACGGTTTTTTTGTTTTGTCAAAATCAAAGTGGTCTCCTCCCATAAGGATGAGACTAATCCCCACCGGTTATGGGAATGGAGAACCTCAGTCATGGTTGAAAACAATCTTTTTTCAGATTAAAAAACCAAAAAGAGTTTTTAAGATTAAATATTTGATTTAAGAAAACAAAAAATTCAAAAACAATGCGTTTTAAGAAATTTAGTGTAAGGTAAAATAGTAAACACTAAGTTACCGTTTCACCGCTACAGCGAGCAACCCAGAGCATAATTAAAAAAAAAGATGATCATAATTAAAGCATCGAATGCTTAAACCGTTTGTTACCTTGTTACACCCTTCACAGGTGGTGTCAAAATTTTCATCGTAGGACTCCCCCCTCATATCCACGAACCTTCTTCGGAAACTTGAGGGGCGTAAAATAGAAGGGTGAGTGGACCTTAGTAGTTTTCAGTGAAAAACAGTTTATAAAACATATTATATAACCCTTCAGTTTAGTAAAGCATCAACAATTATTATATACCTAATATATAATGTAAAATGAGCTACAACAATAAAAATAATAATATAATCAACTGATAAACCCATAGGGTCTTGAGCTACACCAAAACAATCATACATGCCCTAATCACATAAGCAAGGTAGTCCATCAAACTGACATTCATCACTGAATCTTCCCAAGTGGTACATGACGCATCCAATCCCAATGGATTACAGGAATGGTAATACCTCGATCACATCGTCTCTTTATGACATTATCGATCCATTCAAACATCGCACTCGTGTGTACGAAACATAACTCGTCTATCCCAATCACCAACCACTCCATACCCACTGACCTCGATAACGAAAGTATCCTCGCTGATATCTTAGAACTCTGGTCACCACCCGTGACAGTAATCAACGTATCATAGATGGTAGGTCTCTCGGCTATCATATCGTCATGTCACATATCATGAGTCGGCAAATCCTCGACCATCATATCATAATCATCATAATCCGGCAAATCCTCGGCTATCATATCACATATGAGCCGGCATAATCCTCGGCTGTCAAATCACATCAGTCGGCGTAATCTTCGACTATCGTATCACATCAACCGGCATAATTCTCGGCTATCATATTACATCAGGCATCATAATCCTCGACTATCATATCACATCAACCGACATAATCCTCGATCATCATGTCACATCAGCCAACATAATTCTCCGCTATCATCATGACTCAATCATCATCTCGAGTAGCCTAATGGCACTATAGTCGCACGAGTCACCCATACGTGACAGGACTGGGTGTCTTCGCTCGGGGACATGACTGGTGTTGTTTAACTAGTATAGAGCGAGCACAGGTGAACGATCAAGTGGAGGAATGGTCTTTGGCCTACAAACAGGTATGACACCAACGACCACAATATGGGCATACCATGATTCACATTATGTGCTAAGTCGGCATATCGCTCGATTGTAGCATCTCAATCAGACTCGTACATTACACATGACCCTAACAAATGACACATGTACTAGGCCGAGATGCCTCGGCCTAAGTATCTCAACAATGACTCATGTACTAAGCCGACATGACTACTCGGCGATAGCATCTCGACACTGACTCATGTGCTAGGTCGGCATTACTCCTCGGTGATAGCACCTCGGCACTAACTCATGTGCTAGGCCGGCATTAGTCCTCAGCGATAGCATCTCGACATTGACTCATGTGTTAGGCCGACATGACTCCTAACCGATAGCATCTCAATCATATATATGTTCTTCCTCGATTATCGAAAATGTCGTGTCACATCGATATCTCTCTGAAATCCATGGCTCGATACCATAACTATATCTCGGAATCGATCCTCGAGATCTGCCACTATAGTATTAGTTTATACTCATTTCAGAGTATTTTACCTTTCATAGGGTTCACAACCCTCAAATATCATAATTAATAGATACCATGTCCTAGTCTAACCCCTGGCATAATCCATGATTCCTATTAGCACAATTTCGTAGGGATTAGTACCCTCAAGCCAGCCCATCAACCATATGCCAAGCTCTAATTCTAGCTCGTGGCATCGTCTATGGTTTCCAACATTATCATAACACATACAGCCAAACCAACCATCCCTAAGCATCACAACCAAGTACATTACTGCAATACAATCCATAGCTACTCTAATCACATCACATTGATCATGTATTCAATCATAAAAACAGTACATAATCATAAGTTTAGGGAAGGAGGTCCACTCACAGTACGTCAGGGATAAATCACCTGACAAGGTCCACAGTTGCACGTACTCTAAGGTACTCGCTCCTGGAAGTTCTCACAAGCTTTGTCTCGATCCGGTCGAGCTTCCTTAGTCTCCACTGCCCTTAACACTTGTGGCGACCAAAAAATCCATCGAACGCCTAGAAACCCATTTTCGTTCGTCTTTTGCTGCGCCGCGTATGGTGGCCGATAACTTTGATAGATGGTACGCTTTTGTTCGCGAGGGGAGACGAAGAGAATGTTGGTGGTTGAGAGGCCTGAGTCGCCGCCGAACGACGGCGATGATAATAATGGCTTCCACAAGAAGCCTTCGCGAGAAGGAAGAAAGATAGATGGGCGCTGGAAGAGAGAGAAAGGGCACGGGCAATGAGGGGAGGAGAGAGAAATCAAATTTATAATTTAAACTTTTTCAAAATTGCCAATACGTCCTGATCATTTTAGACCCGTAACTTTCTAGTTTGAACTCCGATTTCCACGTGCCGCCTATCTACGTACTCATGAGTTCGAGACCTACGCAATGGTGCGAAGAAAACTCCCAAAAGTGTCCTCGATCCAAAAGTGACTTTCGATCCTTCGGAAATTTCAAGGACAAAATGGTCCTTTTATAAATCCAACCTTCTAGTCACGGCCCAATATTCCCCTTTTTGGGCCCTTACTAAATCCATCTTTGCTCTTAGTCAAATTTCATACTTTCCTCTAACCCAAAACTACCGGTTATTTAGTTGATTTAAGTTTCTAACTTTTATTTTTCGGGACGGGTTGTGTCACAAACGTTGAAAACAATCGGAATAACCCAACACCATTCTAGGAGATCCACTCCTCCTACCAACTAAACTACCAAGCCCCGAACAAAAATTAACCCAGCAAGTCCAAAAGGCCTGCTGCACTAACCGGAAAGAACCATGACTGAAAAAACTAAAACTAAAACTGAACTATACAAGCAATATCCGAAGCCCACCATCACCGCTCCGGTCATGGGAGACTTCGCCAAAACCATCAATTTGGACCACCATCTTCATCTCAGTCGTGCATGCCTCTGCAGTCAAACAAGGGAACCACCAGCCAACATGGTAGGTCGCAACCCACCACACCACTTGCAAGACATAGAGAAGATAAGCCAAAGAGGTCAAGGGCATGAAGATCGGGACAAGGAAGGTGGAGATCGTGCAGGGGACGAGAGGGTGCGGAGCTACTCTCAAATCTACCACCAGACAGTGGAGATCTAGAACAAACTCCACCCCTAAAGCTTAGGGGCAGTTGGGTGTTTTAGAGAGAGGCGAGAGAAAAAAGTTTTCGAGAGATAGGGAAATGATTTTGTTTGTCGAAGGAAATCAGTCCATTATGAATTAAGAAGTTAATGTTAACATAGACACTTTATATAGACAATCATAATGGCGGAATAAAACACAAAATCAATATAATGGCAATGACAATGATTGAGAGAATTTTATTGGCATATATGTTATATATTATTAACTTTCCAAAAGAAATTGTGGTATCATATCTACTTTGAGTACCCAGAAGTATGCAAAACAATTTCCCATGCATTCAAATTTTCAATATTTATTAAGGGTTTCATGATAATATAGAATTAGAAAGAAATAAGTAAAAGAAAAGAAATAAATTTTAAGAATTTAACAATATTGGTATAATTTTCATATACATATACATATACAAATCAAGAATGTAACGAAAAAGTTGCAAGAGAGGTCTGGGACCCATTTGGTCCCTATGTGGCTCTGCCCCTCGAGAGAGGGAGAGAAAATAGTATTAGATAGTAATTGGTTTATGGGTTAACTTGAACCTGGATATATTTGGAAAGACCACAAACTAGGAGAACTACGAGAGGGGAAGGAAAATAGAGGAGATATATATATATATATATATATATATATATACATATATATGAGTTCGCCTACGATAAGAAGGAGTAATGAGGTGGTGACGGTGGGTTGAATTGCCAAATTTATCACTAAAATTAACAAAAATTTGGACGGAGTTAACAGAAAGGACAACTAGCATAAATATGAAGTAACTGGAAAATCATTGCAACCAAATTTTAAATTTATGGACAAAACTAAAAAATTTGTGTATAATTTAAAAACAATGACAACAGTTTGAATCATCTTCTTCATTTTATTACAAAAAAGTCCTGAATTTAAACATCATGTAGATGTAAGTGGTGATATCTTAATTGTTTTGTTTTAAAGAAAAAAACAAATTGGCATGTGTGGTCAAAACATCTACTGATGAGTGGCCAGTGGGTGGGAGACCTCCTTACTGGACTGTTCAAACTTGAAAGCAGCAAACTGCAAAATACAACTGACACCTCCCTTCCTGGCCCCTACTCCAACTCCAACGCCAAGCAATTACACCAAACTGTAGTTACTTTTTATCATATAAAAACTTGGGACAAAATTTTAATAACACCCTATCAATTTGATCATTATCACAATTGATGTTTACTGCTTGTATTTGATTGATGATGAGTTTTTGAGAGGACAAGGGACGTGAATTAGAGGAAGGAGGCCGAGGAGGTGATGAAAACTAAGAAGAAGAAGGGTCAAAAATCAATATTGTGAGCTTTCAAGTGCAAGGACGAATATTTGTAAAAGCTGCACACACCTACAGAGGGTACCTGTCCCAACCAATTTTTACTATTCAAATCACTGTTTACACCTATATCTGTATGACCCTAATTAGAGGATAGAGATACTGTTTTCTAAAAGGAAAAGGAAAAAGAAAAGCATATGGAAAAGCAGAAATATGTATATATATTTTCTAATTTTCTAATTGTTTCATAGTCTTATAAGTAGTAGAATTAATCAAATTCAATTTTCCTTGTTCTATTTTAGGGTATTAATCAATCGTTTGAAACATATTCGCTTCTGTATTAATTGATGATATATTAGAGATTCCAAGTTAGTTAGCAACGTACTTAATTGACTACATTTGATATGACATTTTATATATTTATCATAAAAAATAAATACAAAATAATTTAATTTATTGAAATAACACCCTTCAACACTCATGGTAGAAAAATTGATGATAAGGTAAATTGAGTGAGTAAAAGAATGAAATTAAGGCGATAGTAAAATTTTCTAATTATATAGAAGAAGACAAAGGAACACATCCAAAAACATCCATGCTACCTAGCTTTTGAATCATCATCATCAATATGTTATCTTTAAAGACAACGGACCGCCTTTTTCCAATTCTCTCTCTCTTCCTCTATCCCTAATTGCTTTATATTCTGTCTATAAGCAGAATGAGAAATAACAATAAAAGCATACTACAGTTAAGGTGTGAGTGAACTACCTACATGAGTGACCTAGCTTCAAACTATGATTGAATCAATGGCATGGCGGCTACAGCTTACATTTTTATATCATTGTTCATCCAAATTAACTCTACTACTTAAATTAATGTTTTGAATAGAATTTGAGCTAACAACATTAATTTCTCCTAATTGTTTAGAACCCGGCCAAAAAGCTCCTTTGCCTCACATCATGAGCTCACAAGTGATGATGATGATTATGAAATTAATAAGATGTTGAGCCAAAGAGGAGGAGGCGGCGGCGGCGGCGGTGGCGGAGGTGGAGGTGGCGGAGGAGCCATACTAAAAATGGGGTCAAGATGCCAAGAGTGTGGGAATCAAGCAAAGAAAGAGTGTCAGTACATGAGGTGCAGGACTTGCTGTAAGAGCAAAGGGTTTCAGTGCCAAACCCACGTCAAAAGTACTTGGGTTCCTGTTTACAGAAGACGCCATAGCCATAGCCATAGCCATCATCAACACCACCTTCAACTCCCTCGAGCCCCTGACCACCATAACCCCACCACTAGCAGGCCGCCACCTCAACCTCGACACGTCATCACCAACCCCTCTCCTCCATCACCATCACAAGGTACACCAAACAAACCCTAATAGTGTTTTATTTTTTCCTTTACTAGCTGGCTCTTTTCAAAAAGCGTTCTCTCGATCGGTATCATTTGTTAAGATTTCACAGTCGGTCCATTAATAGATCCTTTAACAACATATTAGATCTTAATATTGCGGTGTATATTATAGGGCTAGAGGGTGAAGAGGGGAAATTTCCAGCGGAGGTGAATTCAGTGGCAACATTTCGGTGTTTCCGGGTGAGATCGGTGGAGGAGGCGGTGGATCAGCACGCGTATCAGGCAGGTGTGGTGATCGGAGGGCGATTATTTAAGGGCATTCTTTACGATCAAGGCCCTGATGACGAGGGGAATCATGAACAAAGGGCAGGGCAAAGTTCCAGCTCCAATGTACTGCTGAATAGGCAAAATAGTAATTTCAATAATCATGCTGCTTCTGCTGCTGGAAATACTGGTTCCACTTCAGCATCAGCTGCTGCAGATATTCTTCATCAACACCTTCTTCCTTCATATCCATAGATTCATCAATACCCCTTTAATGCTTTCATGCCTGGTACGCCATCTTTCCTTCACCCAAAATGATCCATGAGGAAAAACATAAACATATATATATATATATATATATAATTATAATTATCGGCTCTCTCTAATTGTTTCTTTGTAATTAGAAAATAAGGAAAAACATAAATAAATAATGTAATAATCCCATCTCATTTTCATGCTCTTCTCATCATCATCCTAATCCCTAATAACAATTTTTTAGTTATATTTTTATATATGTTACACCAAATATTGGAGTACTGTTAATAATCAAAGAGCTAGATCAATATTATTACTCAAAATGAAATAATTATGATGATTCATGTATGTATTTGGTTTAATTAATGAATGACTTGTTCAAATTTCAATGTTTAAAACTCTAATTATATATTTGATCTATATGTATATGTATTGTATGTGAAATGTTTGTGTCTACATACAGGTGGTAGGTTTGCGATTTGTCTTGTTGTATATTTGTTTATGGTTAATTCTCATGTTCAAGGTTAATCTTACTTGTAAATACTTTGTTTATGAGCTTCGAAAAACCGCTTTTCTCCAGCATTTCCGTTTCTTTGCCGGCCGCTTGGGACAAAGTCTGGACAAAAACTAGCAGGATTTGAAGCTTAATATATTGTTTCATTTTCTTTATCATAATCTCACTAATTAATATGCATGTGCATCAAAATAACTAAGTAGTATAATCATAATAATAAACAAAATATTGTCCAAGCTAGAAAAGGCAAACAGAGACACAATCACAGAGGAGCTATTAATTACAGATAAATTGGACATATCATTGATGAGAATATGGATTTTACCTTATTATTAATTATATGCATATATTGTCACGTGTATTCGTAGTATGTTGATGTATTGCATTTAGCTCACTCGTTATTATAGTATATGAATGAATGTTTATTATATATTGTAATACATGGATTGACTGCTGGACATGTAACACGTACGTGAATATGATATCCTTAACCTCTATTATATAACGTACTTATAATGATATTCTACTATTAGAGGGAAGGGGGCTGAATTTGGGATAGTTTACATGATAAATCCGACATTTTGAAGTGTCTAATTTAACATAAATATAAATTATTTTTATTATCTATATGAATCGAACTTAAAATTGATTTACAAAATAAAAAGAAATACCCCATTCGTCGACTTGTTTTTTGGTGATACTATAATAAAGAGACTTATTATTAAGATTTTTTTGATAATTCCCCCATGAAGTGTAGCACTAAGAAGCATACTTACTGATAATTTAAAGTGGGCATTATATATATATATATATAGATTAGTTATTATTTGTTTCGCACGTTCAGTTAAGAGAAATGAGTTGAGGCATTGAGGGGAATCATAAGCCTATAGCTATAGACCTAGAACCATGCATAAAGCTAAGCCCCCCATAAGGACTAGTTGGGTTGGGCGCATCTTATTATGTATTGAAGATTACTTTAATAATTAATATTATTTAAACAACCCCCATGCCTTGATCATCTTTTTTGTTTTTTTTGATCTTTTAAGCTAAAAGGAGACATTCACACACTAATTAACTATATAGGAAAAGATGGATACCTCAATGTCACTACCTCTAGAATATATCCTTCTTAATTAGTACCTGCTTAAAAGATAGAGGCATTGCATATATTTATTATCAAAAGTCATTTTGATCATTGCATATATTGGTTCTATTCATTGTGTAAGAATCCTATATATAATTAAGGAGCAGGTTCTAGATGAATTGCCAATTATAGCCACATGAAATTGAAAAGTTAGGCAAAAGCCTTCACTAGGAAGACATTAATGTTGCTATTTATGATGTATTGATTAAGGATAGTTAATTATTTTTTTTGTGGTGGTATTCTTTTTCATTCGATCGGGTTGAAATCCTCAACAAAATTTTAATGATGAGACCACAAATTATGCACCCTATCATTATTATACCTTTGTTTGTTTCATCAATGAAAAATCCTACTTCAGTTGGCTATTTTGGATGGAGAAAAACAAATATATATGAATGAATTAGGGCAATCTTGTAGCTAGCTTTTAAGTAAAGGGAATTTGTTTATTTTGTTTTTAGGTTATTATAACAAAATTTGTCAATGCTAAAGCATATAATAATTAAGATAAAGATGTGTCATGAACCATGCAAGCACTAGATTAATTAAACCACTCTTAAAAGAAGATACTAATTATAGGTCTTATTACAATGTCATATATATATATATATATATATGTATATATATGACATTGGGTCCTTGATCTTTATTCTTTGGTTTTTTTAGTTACCCATTTAATTAATACACCAAAATTTTGTCATCCAACTTTTAAGTAATTAATTACCCTTAATAAGCTGGTTGCAAGCTTAGTACTAACTAATAAAACTCAATATATATATATATATATATATATATATATATATATCTATCTATATATGTTTTTCATGAAGTAATATAATGGCAGATAATCTAGCATATAATAAAATATTGAGTCATATAGATGTCACGTGACAAATTTTATTAAAAATTAACGATCAAATTAACCGAGTGTAAATTGATGCATTTTCAAAAATTTAAGGAGTAAATTGAAAAAATTAAAACATGGTTGATCCATTTTGAAAAGCATCCAAATGTTAGGGTGAAATAAAATTTGCCCTAAAAGTGATGATTTGCACTCGTTTTCCTAATTTTCCTGTATATGTGACACTGAAAGTAATCTATGATCACTACACCAAAATCCAAGTTGCCCGGTGAAAGGACGTCGTCGAGCAATCGTAGGGATTCGTCGAGTAACTCTGAAAACGACGAATCTCCGTCGGGCAATCTTTGTCGGGCTTTGATCTAAGTCGACAACCACAGTGTATTCGTCGAACAACTTTATTTTGGCCGGCGGACTAGTTTGTCGCTGAAGTCTTCGTCGAGCAACATAAACGTCAACAGCATATTACCGACGTATAATGTGCGTCGGGTAACCTTTCCATCTTTGTCGGATAACTATTTAAATATCCGTCGGGTAAGTTATTACATATCCGTCGGGTCTGTGTTTAAAACCCCGTCGGGTAAAATTATACACATCCGTCGGGTAACTTTATACACATCCGTCGGGTTAAGTATTACACATCTGTCGGGTAACGTTTTACATATCCGTCGAGTAATGTGTTACATATTCGTCGGGTAACGCTTTACTTATCCGTCGGGTAACGTTTTACTTATCCGTCAGGTAACATATCCCACATTCGTCGGGTACAGTTTTAAAAATATCCGTTTATATGCCCGACGCCTTGACTATTCGTCGGGCAAACTCTGAATAATTAAAATATATTTTTAATAAAATATTTAATTAAATAATAAAAAATTCAATTAAAAGAATCAAAATAAAATAAAAATAATATTTATAAAAATTAATGTAATATTTTTACATCATTAAAACTAAAAAAATATTTTATATATAGTACACTCTAACTACTAGTCGAGAGGTCAAAGTAGGCGGGATCCTGAGGGGGCTGTTGGGTGAGCGGTGAGAAAATGTCATCCAATCCACGGTAACCCAAACGTTGAAGGACCTTGTCAAGGGTGGTCTTGATTTGTTGGTTTTGGGCTTGAATCTCCGCGTATTGGGCTTTGATCATATCATTTTTGGCCTCGAGGTTTCTCCAACGATCTGACGTCTCCTGGGGATTGCCTATCCGAGATGAACTGGACGCCTGCCCCCCGAACGATCCTCCCTGGGCGCCTCCCAAGTTGTCGCTCCAGAATAGCGATCGACATGTTGGGATTAGGGAGCTGCTGCTCCAACGGCACATCCAGATGTTGTTGGGTGAGCTCAGCTTGTGTCTGCTGGGCGTCTTGCTGCATCGCGTCCTACAAATTTGAATAAATATTAATTAGAAATATAATTATTAAATTAAAAAATAATGTTTAATCTTCCAAAAAAATAAACTTACGTGAATTGTGTCAGTCACTTGATCCCCCCGTCCAACGTACACCTGCCCCCAAACATCCACCTCTGGGAACATCGACCCGGCGTTGCGCCGAACCTCCTATCGGGCCGATAAGGATCGCCACCCCCCGTGGTGGTTGAATTTCTTCGCTCCCCGGTTCGATGTGTTGGCAATCGATTTCTGCTATTCATTCGTAAAACCAAAAATTAGATTTTAAAATGGAAAATAACCTAAAAATTAAATAATTTAATTAATTAGATAGATAATACGTACCAGATAGGTGGGGGACACGAAATGGTCGCACAACCACAACCACCCTGGCAGTTTTGGCCCGTCCAACTCCTCCGGAGGATTTGCCTGAGCTTCCTCCGGGGAAGGCCAAGTTAAGAAGTACTTGTGGAGCTCGTACTTCCAGTCGGCGTACCGTAACTGCCAGTGGTGGCTCAGGTATCTACTGAGCTCGACGTTGTCCAAGTCGAACTCAAAATTGATCTGCAATAAATTATTAAAGTTAGTAAAATAATTAAAAAATATGAAATAAATGTTAAAAATGGGAAAAAAAACATACTGATAACTCTCCCCAACAACGCATGATCTCCTCCAGGGTTTGGGTTCTGAAAGTCTCCCCCATCATCAGGGACTTGGTGCGAAGAATCGCACCAATGTCATGCACCAGGAGGCTGTGAATTTTGACCGGCGCGGATCGGAGGCGCGGCACGTACACCACCAGTATCTTTGCATTTGTTGCCCTGCAAATCCGCTAGGATGTCAAACTGCGGTTTATCCCGAGAAGTTCACCGACCTACCTGCAAATTCGATGAACATTGGTAAATAAAATGAGTAACAAATAAAAACGGTTGGTTAAATAAACAAAATAATGAACTTACCCTTAGGGAGTGCTCCGACATTAGGCCCTATTTCGTCTGCTCCGACGTCTTTCTGTGGGGGCTGGGGGTCGGTACGGGGTTCCCCCCGTTTCTTGCTATGATGTGGACGTGCCGATCGGGCACCGGGTCGCTGATGGATCGACAGCGATTACTGAACCGACGCCGATGTTGAGCCAACCGAGTCAGGGGCTGGCTCCTCCGGCGCATGATCAACAACGGGATCAGGGCAGATGCGGGTCCTAGATGTGATTAAGGTGCGATGCGACATCTACAATAACAAATATAAATTAATTAATATAAAATTAACCAACATATTTTTAATTAAATAAAAAAAACCAAACATTTTTAATATTAAATATTAAATTCAAAAAATCATAACAAAATCACATTTAAAATTAACCAACATTTTATAATTCCAATAAACGTAAATAAATAAAGCAATAATTTTTTTTTAGTAATAATTAGTAAAAACTAAAACCACCAAATTATAATTTTTTCAAAAAAATCCAACACAAACGAAAATTAAACTTAAAAAACTAATTAATCCAAACATACTAAACTCAAAATTCACAACATTATACCTAAATTTCTAAATCCAAATTTCGTGACCAAAATCAAACTTACAAATTAATCCAAACATATAATAATAATATCCAAATCCTAAAATTCACAAATTAAAAATTTATAAAACTCACATTTCCAAAATTCACTTATACTACACCATATCAAAATTTCACAAAATTGTTTTTAAAATTCAAATACCCAAAATTCATAAAATTCACATATCCAAAATTCACATAAATTTCATATCCAAAATCATAACATTATATCAATTTCAACATTATACCAAACATCAAAATTTCAACAAATCTTCAACTATTATATATACATTAACAATAACAATTAACCAATAACAAATATATATATCCAAATATATATACATAAACATTAACAATAACAATATCCAATTTTATAAATTCTTTTTTCAAATCAAAATTAACAATAAACCAATATATATACATTAACATTAACAATAACAATAAACCAATAACAAATATATATCCAAATATATATACATTAACATTAACAATAACAATTAACAATAACAATATCCAATTTCATAATTTCTTTTTTCAAATCAAATTTAACAATAAACCAATATATATACATTAACCATAGAGAGAGAGAGAGAGAGAGGGACAATGAGTTCGACCTTCAAGGAACTCGGTGAGAGATCGGTCCGGCGAGGGGAGCTGCGGCGACGACAAAGCTCGCTGAGAGAGACGCGGCGTCTTTGACTGTTGGGGCGGCAGATGGAGGGAGAGTGAGAAACAAAGGTGTGGTATATCTCTCTGATTGACAGAGAGTAACACAGAGCAAGGAAGAAGAAGAAAATGCAGAAAATGAAGAACAAGGAAGAAGAAGAAGAGTCGGTATGATATATCACTCTGATTGACATTGCCGGACGATAGGGTTCGTCGGTCAACACTTTAATGATTCGTCGGGTTTTAACAAACGGTAGATATTTGTCGGGTATCACGTTCGGTACCCGTCGGGTAAAATGTTCACAATCATCGTCGGGTAAAATGTTCACAATCATCGTCGGGTAACATGTTCGGTATCCGTCGGGTAACATGTTTCATATTCGTCGGGTTAATTTACACATATCCGTTCGGCAATATTAGGCGATAACTTTGAGAATCCCCAAATATTTATGCGGAAATTCCATTGGGTAACATTTTCTAAATTCGTTGGGTAAGCAAAACGGTCGGCAATCCGTCGGGTAATAATTTCAACCTCCGTCGGGCAACAAAAAATGCGGGACTTTTGAGAATCCGCGAAAAGTTAGGTGTAGAGTCCGTCGGGCATAATTCAAAACCGTCGTTGGGTAAGATCACTTGTCGGTAGTCCGTCGGGTAACATTTCCAATATTCGTCGAGTTACATTTCGCGGGAATTTTGAGATTTCGCGAAAAACTGCGTGGGAATTTTGAGATTTCGCGAAATTTTTCACAATTGCGCGTTTTATTAGAGTTACCCGACGACGTACCAAATGTAGCCCGACGATTGTTGGCCCGGCGAATGCCTTTATTCGTCAGACATGACTTTTTTTATGCCGTTTTTAGCATTAGTGTGAAAATCAGGTCCGAAAAAAGAATAATAAACATCGGGACCGTTAAAATTTTGGTTTTACATGCCTAAAGCCCCATCTATCGTTATCGTGATGTTTTGAGGATTTCAAGCCGTCCGATCGTGAGGAAACGTTATGTAACCGTTAAATTGTCGCGCACCGTTACCCAATCTCGGGATTTCCAAATTGGGTAATTTTTCGTGTAGGCGATCTATGGGTACCTACCATAAATGTGGATGGTTAGATCGGTCAATTTAAAATTTTAAGTTATTGAAAATCCGAAAACAAGCATATTGACCAAGGAGTTTAAACTCTTGATGGAAACTTCAATACATTTTGCGATTTTTTGGTTTATTGATATTCAAACGATTGAATTTGACTGATATAACGGTTCAATGTGTGGTTTTACATGCCTAGATCTCGCCCGTCGAAAATCTTGATGTTTTGAGGAATTCAAGTCGTCCGATCGTGAAGAAACGTTGTGTAACCGTTGAATCGTCGCGCACCGTTACCTAATCCAGGGATTTCCGAATTGGGTAATTTTTCGCGTAGGCGATCTATGGGTACCTACCATAAATGTGGACGGTTAGATCGGTCAATTTCAATTTTTAAGTTTTTGAAAATCGGAAAATAAGCATATTGACCAAGGAGTTTAAACTCTTGATGGAAACTTTAATACATTTTGCGATTTTTTGGTTCTATTGATATTCAAACGATTGAATTTGACCGATCTAACCGTTCACTTTGTGGTTTTACATGCATAGATCTCACCCGTCGAAAATCTTGATGTTTTGAGGAATTCAAGTCGTCTGATCGTGAAGAAACGTTGTGTAACCGTTGAATCGTCGCGCACCGTTACCTAAAACCGGGTTTTCCGAATTAGGTAATTTTTCGCATAGGAGATCTATGGGTAGCTACCATAAACATGGACGGTTAGATCGGTCAATTTCAAATTTGAAGTTTTTGAAAATCGGAAAACAAGCATATTGACCAAGGAGTTTAAACTCTTGATGGAAACTTCAATACATTTTGCGATTTTTTGGTTCTATTGATATTCAAACGATTGAATTTGACCGATCTAACCGTTCACTTTGTGGTTTTACATGCTTAGATCTCGCCCGTTGAAAATCTTGATGTTTTGAGGAATTCAAGCCGTCCGATCATGAAGAAACGTTTTGTAACCGTTGAATCGTCGCGCACCGTTACCTAATCCCGGGATTTTCAAATTGGGTACTTTTTCGCGTAGGTGATCTATGGGTACCTACCATAAATGTGGACGGTTAGATCGGTCAATTTCAATTTTGAAGTTTTTGAAAATCGGAAAACAAGCATATTGACCAAGTAGTTTAAACTCTTGGTGGAAACTTCAATACATTTTGCGATTTTTTGGTTCTATTGATATTCAAACAATTGAATTTGACCGATCTAACCGTTCACTTTGTGGTTTTACGTGCCTAGATCTCATCCGTCGAAAATCTTGATGTTTTGAGGATTTCAAGCCGTTCGATTGTGAAGAAACGTTGTGTAACCGTTCAATCGTCGCTCACCGTTACCTAATCCTGGGATTTCCTAATTGGGTTATTTTTCGCGTACGCGATCTATGGGTACCTACCATAAATGTGGACAGTTAGATCAGTCAGTTTCAATTTGCAATTAATTTTAAAAAGTTGTTTAATAAAAACATGTAAATTTATTCTGTTCAATCATACCCGACGAATATTCATGTAGATTCGTCAGGTAATTAGAATTGGAGGCCGGTCGTCGGGTATCACGTTAAATATCTGTCGGGTAACATGTTAATTATAGTCGTCGGGTAACCCGTACCATGTCCGTCGGGTAACACTAATTGTTGAGGTACGTCGGGTAACCCGTAACATATCCGTCGGGTAAAGTGTTACATATAGTCGTAGGGTAACAGTTACGTATCTGTCGGGTAACATGAGTAATAACCATCGGGCAACATTATTTTAAACAAATTGTTTATTAAATTAATGTAAATTTAATCTGGTAAATAATTGTTTATAAAAATATTATCAAAGCACAATTTATAGACAATATTTTTTATAAAAAATTGTTGTATCTTATTTGGTCAATATGAATGTTGGGTTCAATTTTTTTTCATATTGCACTAAAGAGTAAAAATTGACCCTCATGATTTATCAAATTGACTTTCATGACTTATCATCAAAACATTTGACTAAATCTTTGACCTTCGTTTATTTTGAAGTTGCGTATTTTGTGGAGTGCATGTATGGTCTCCTCACTTTAAGAAAGTAAAAAAACTATTTTTGTGAATTAAATCATACAACATACATATAAATCAAATTTATTTATTTGAAGATGGATATTACATATATGAATGAAATTTCAAATTTACAACTTTCATTTGGATTCGCTTTCCCCTTCCCAATCACGCTCGTCATCCGATATGTGTACAGTACTTGATTCCTCCGAATCACTTTCAATTTGTTCTAATTCCCCCAGATCAATAAAAATGTCATCAATCGCAATTGGTGGAATGATGTCATTGGTCCGTACTCCATCCACGTTATGCCGATGAATCCACCTGGTAAACGATTTGGTCATCGTCTATTTCCCCATCTTCTTCATGGTAGCGGTCATCCAAGTCCCAAATATTTCTATGATTCACCATCTCAGCTACTCTCTAACCACCACCAGCTTTTGGATCATCCACATAGAATACTTGTTTCGCCGTACTAGCGAGGATGTAGGGATCACTCTCAAACCATCGGGTGTTTGTGTTTATAGAGGTACATAACTGATCTTTGATGACAATGCCTGGGATACTTGGGTTCGTATCAAACCAATGACACTTGAACAAGACGACTTCCTTGTGGTCGGCGTATAACACCTTAACCACAGTTAACAATTTGCCGTAGAAACCCGTATCAGCATTTTCCCCATCCCCCGCCACGAAGACCCCGCTGTTTTGCGTAGACAACTTGTCGTCTCGTTCTGTGCACATGAACTTAACTCCGTTAACGTGACAACCAGCGTACGTTTCTCCTCGGAATGGGCCAATGGCCAGTTGCATTAATTCTTTATTGAAATTTAGCGAGTTGACATCTTTCAGCTTTGCCATCGGGTAAGATACACACGAGAAACAAAATAGGTATGCTTAAAACCAATTTAAGAAATTTTGAAATAAAATATTTGACTTACATGCTCGGAAAACCAACATGAAAACAGTTGTTTGTCCATTTCTTCCAAATTAGAAGGAAATTGGGTCTTCATCAACGCCTCGTGCTGCTCGTGGAAGGACCAGACTTCGTCACAGTTGTTTAGTATGAACCAATGAGCCACCTCCATGTCGCTATTGATGAACGGCTCTGAGATTGGACCAGTGCCGAATGGTGGTGCGGGTTGGGAAAATACAGATAGGGTCTCTGGACGTTGACCACCATCGTCGTTGCGAGACACCCTATTGAAGACAGTTTCAACATTTCGAAGGTACAATGCACAAAATGTCAGTGCCTCATTTGCAATGTACGCCTCGGTTATAGAGCCTTCGGGACGTGTCTTGTTCCGAACGTACCGCTTGTACGTACCTAACATTCTGCAAGAAAATTTACATTAAGATTCATATATATGCATGACAGTAAGGAAATATTATCAAATAGCAGGGATAAGTTTTACCTCTCGATTGGGTACATCCAACGATAATGCACCGGGCCAGCTAGCTTTGCCTCATCCTGCATATGTATTAGTAGGTACACCATTACATCAAAGAATGCAGGTGGATATATTTGCTCAAGCCGGCACATGATGTACACAATATCCTCGTTAATTGCTTGAAGGTCCCCCCTTAACCAACGACCTGACACATATTATCTTGAAGAATTGAGACAAATAAACTATCGTCTCAATAACACTAGCCTCCAAGAAGGGTCGAATACCAATCGGAATGAGTCGTTGTAGCAAAACATGATAGTCATGGCTCTTCATACCAGAAATGGTCCCACCGTCCGTGCTAACACTTCGGGATATGTTGCTGGCGTACCCGTTGGGAAATTTCACACCCTCCAACCACTTCAGGAATTTTTTCTTATTGTCCGGCTTAAATGTATAACTTGGATGAGCCTTGATGTATTTGCCATTGACGACTTTTGGCCACAAATTAGGCCAAATCCCCATTTCTTTCATGCCCAGACGAGTCTTTTTTGTGTCCTTTAACTTGCCTTCAATGGGTAAAGTTGTTCCCACAACACTCTCAGCAACATTCTTCTCGATGTGCGTAGGATCGGCGATGTGTCTGATTTTCAACTTCGACCAATATGGCAACCGAAAGAATATGCTTTTTTTCGTCCAATTTTCCTGTTAAGCTGGTTTCGATCCTCGTGTGACGAAGTCATGTATAATAATCAGTTTGGATAATATCTCATCACCGGACCTCTCCCTTGGTCGACCTCTTAACTCTGATTTACCATCAAATGAGTCAGATTGCATTCGCCATCGATGATCCCAGGGCAGAAACCTTCTCGCACCCAAGTAGCATAACTTAGATGCGTGCCAAAAGGACGTTGTGTCTGGTCCACATGTCGGGCAAACAAGATAGCCCTTGGTGCTCCATCCCGACAACATACCATAAGCAGGAAAATCATTAATTGTCCACATTACAGCCGCTCGTAGGGTGAACATTTCTCCACTGCACTTGTCGTATGTTCTGACACCATTCTCCCAAAGATCCACGAGCTTATCAATCAACGGCCGCAAATACACATCGATGGAATTACTCAGCGATTTGGGCCCCGGTATCAAAGTACTGAGGATAGTGAATTCTTTCTTCATGCATCTCCAAGGAGGCAAATTATACGGAACCACAACCACCGGCCAAGTGCTACTGGGCTTTGCAAAACTCCTAAACGGATTAAACCCGTCAGTAGCGAGTCCTAATCTGACATTTCTTGGCTCCGCAGCAAACTCAGGAAACATTTTATCAAATTCTTTCAAAGCCTCTCCATCGGCCGGATGCCTCAGTACATCATCATCAATGCGTTCATCCTTATGCCACCTCATATCATGGGATGTGTGGGACGACATGTAGAATCTTTGTAACCTTGGCTTCAGTGGAAAATAACGCAACACCTTTTTAGGAATCTTGTTCATTTGAAACCTAGGCTCATTGCACGCGGGACATTTGTCAAACTGCTCGAATTCACCGTAAAATAATGCACAGTTGTTCTTGCATGCATGGATCTTGATATACCCTAACCCAAGGCCCTTCAACAACTTCTTCGAGCTATAATGATCTTTTGGCAGACAGTTGTCTTCAGGAGCATTCGGATGATGATGTCCATCATGTGATCAAAATGCTTGTTCGTTTGATTATACTTAACTTTCATGTGCATCAACTCCACAACTGCCCCTAGAACCGAAAATGATTTACAACCGGGGTACAATTCGCGCTGAGCTTCTTTCAACAATCTCTAGTAATGGAGCTCAAAGTCTTCGGGTTGGAACCTTGGCGCATCATCTTCCATATCATCTGATGCGGGAGGAAAATCATCGGTTAATAACTCAACGACTTGATCATTATCACATCGCCGATCCAAACCACTCTCGTCCCGACAGGTCCCGGGAACCGAAGATGTCGATGCGGAAAATATTTCTTCACCGTGATAGATCCAATTAGTGTAGTTGTGTACGATCCCATTCTATTCCAGATGAGTTTGGACCTCATTCAACGGCATCCAAATGCAGTTGTTACATTTACGGCACGGACACCTGATACGTCTTGTATCACTGCAATGACTACGTGCAAAAGCAATGAAATTGTCGATCCCATCCAAATACTGATAAGAAGATCTATCAAACATTTGCAGCCACCCTCTTTCCATTGTGTCTGCTTTCACAACATAGAGTCAACGTAAGTAATTGAGTTAAAATTGTCCCGTAAATAGAACAAGTTAAAATAAAAAACAACTCTTCTCCTTATGCCTCCGGTGATTTTGCACTATCCCATTCGAGAGTGCACGTTCTGTGCTGTGTAGTTTGCGACCTACGAGGCTAAATTTCGATCGAGGGAAATTTCGGCAGTATCTCCCTACAGTTCCCCAAATGCACGACGTAGATATTATAAACAAATATCTAGTATGCATTCGGAGAACATTGAGGGGATACAAACCGAATTTCCTACAATCGAAACCTAACCTCGTAGACCGCCAACTACACAACACATAGTTGCGCACCCCCAAACTGTCCGAATAAATGGACAATTCAAGAGTCAGTCAATCAATCCGATTCACTGACTCTCAAACGGGTCTAAGGTTTTTCATTGAATTTCATTATACCAAGGTAATCAACTCGATTAACTTCGCATAAACGGTTATGAAATATGAACGTATTTCACTCCGTCGGAACTAAATAAAGCGTTTTACAAAATATATCACAACAAATTCACAAATACAAACATATATTAATTATGCATAAAACAAAATTTACAATTTTATAATTTCCGTACATATTTTCTATTTCCCTATTTTCCTAACATATTTTCTAATTTTCTAACATATTTTCTAATTTTGAGTAATTTCATTACATATTTTTTATTTTCATATTTGCCTAAAATATATTCTAATTTCCTAACATATTTTCTATTTCCCTATTTTCCTAACATATTTTCTAATTTCCAAACATAATTTCGAATTTTAATAATTTCATTACATATTTTTTATTTTCCTAAAATATTTTCTAATTTCATAATTTCCTAACATATTTTCTATTTCCCTAACATATTTTTTATTTTCCTATTTTCCTAACATATTTTCTATTTCCCTAACATATTTTCTAATTTCCAAACATATTTTCTAATTTCAATAATTTCATTACATATTTTTATATTTTCCTATTTTCTAACAAAATTTTCTAATTTCCTAACATATTTTCTATTTCCCTAATTTCCTAACATTCTTCCTAATTTCCAAACATATTTTCTAATTTCAATCATTTCATTACATATTTTTAATTTTCCTATTTTACAACAAAATTTCCTAATTTCCTAACATATTTTCTATTTTCCTAATTTCATAACATATTTTCTATTTTCATATTTTCCTAACAAATTCTAAATAATTTCTATACATTTTCCACAATAAATACAAAATTTCCTAACATAATTATATCCAACATTCTTATCAAAATTAAATTGAGAGGTACACATACCTTTTTATAAGTATTCCTTCAAATCAACCACAAAATTCCTACAACACAAAACATAATTAATTCCTAATCAAAAATCAAAATTTCAAAACTAAATAAAATAAAATTTTCAAACCTTAATATTTGATATTTGGTGATTAATAGAGAAAAAAGATTTGATTGGTAGTAAAAATGGTGATGAAATGATAATATTCAGTAGAGAAAGAGAGTGAGTGAGTGAGAGGGAGAGAAAGAGCAGAGAGAACGGATGAAGCAGAGAGGAGGAAGAAGAAGAAGAAGAAAAAAGAGAATCTCGGGTATTTAGTGTGTTTAGACCTTTTCCCGACGAACCACATTCGCTGCGCAACATTAAATGATCCGTCGGGCAACATTTAGTCAACGCCAAATGTTAACCGACGACTATTATTCGTCGTAGTATATAATGTTACCCGACGAGGGTACATATCGTCGGGTAACACCTCCCAATTTTGCGTGCCAACGGCATGCTCTTCTCGCCAACAGGTTACCCGGCGAGTATGCGTATCCATCGAGCAACAGTTGATTACCCGGTGAGTATGCTTTCGTCGGGCAAGATCTTGTCGGGCCAGATAAGATTTCTTGTAGTGGATAGAAACTTTAGGATCCATGTTTATAATCATTTGTACTTGAGAATTAGAGATGAAGAATGAGGTTGGGATGAGGAAAGAAATAAATAAGAAGAAATGAAAGTAAAATCTAAAAAGGGAAAACAACTTGATATAATTTTTAATTGGACAATACTTGCATCTCACCCTGGTGGTATCTACTCGTACCACCCTTTCGATTTATTGAATTATTTTTGTACATATATCATAATCGGAACCGTTCATTTTCTAAATCATCATCTCAAGATCATCTTCGTAAAAAAACAATAAGAGTGGAGGTCGTTTAGTCATTCATATATATCAACTAAATGGACGGTTTGTCATGAGAATCTTAATTCTTACCAAAATCATTTATTTATTTGATACATATATGAATGACTAAACGACCTCCAATCTTATTGATTTTACGGAGATGGTCTTGGGATGATGATTTAGAGAATAAATGGTTCCGATTATGATATATGTATAAAGACAATTCGATAAATAGAAAGGGTGGTACGAGAAGGTACTACCAGGGTGGGATGCAAATATTTTCCTTTTTAATTTTGCATTGTATCTTTTGTTATATTTTTCTCTAGATATCTCAAATAAAAAATTAATTAAAAATAACACATTTATTATAAATAAACCCAAGAGTGAGTCCTAACTGGATCTTTCATTGCAGTTGTTTTATTGGAAAAAATATATATAATTATTGTTTTTCTTACGTACCTATAGCGCTATTGGGTATTGTTTTTCCTTGTTCAATTATGCGATGGAATTTGATTAATATTGGCTACATATGTTACTACAATTTAGTTGCAAGTTAAATTGACCAAGGAAAAGAAAAGGTTACAGATCGACTTACAGACCAATTTTTACTGAGATGCTATCTACTTATTATATAGTTATACATCGATATTAGCTCTTTAATTCTATCCTTATGTTCTGCCCAAAAAATGCGACATCGGACTCGAGATCACCGTTCTTTTGCTGATTTTTACTCCTGGCCCAGAGTGAGATTTTTCGGGTGTAAACACCTTAATTACAATGTCAAAAGTTTAATAATTTAAATATGTTTGATGGTAATAATAGTGTTATGATCTGGTCGTATTATGTTTTTAAATTCAATATACATCAATGGGAGCAACTCACATAAATGATAGGGTTAATTTATACTGAGGGGTGTATTGAATTCATATTTATACACATAATTGCAGAGTTTTTTGAAGTGATCGAGTTTTACAGATTATTTATTGATTTTCATAAATTTTTACAAAGTTAATAACGGAGTTATATATATAGTTACGTACATGACAGAGTTTTGCAGAATCATACTGAGTTTTATATATTGTGATTGAGTTTTACAGAAAATGATATTGAGTTATATAATTTGATATATGTTTTTGTGAAGAATTTTATAATCAAATCATAATTATTATTTTACTAAAAATTCTGTAACTTAAAAAATATATATTTTTAATACTACAAAAATAATTACAAAAATATAAAACTTCTAACGATCAATGAGATTGAGAGACTAGGGTTGGCCGCTAGGCATCATATATGCATGCTTTTGAATTTTTTTTATTCATTTTATTATTATTTTTTAATTTTATTTGTCAAACAATAAATAAATTCATGTAAAATTTGTTTTATTTAATTACTTATAATTCCTATAGATAATAATATATGATAATAGATATCGGTAGGATCGAGACTTGAATTTTATTGAGTCTATTGAAAAATATAAAATTCACAAATTATATTTTAAACATTGTCTATAGAAATCCAAGGGGAGGATGCTAGACAAATCATAAACTTTGCTAAAACATAATTTACACTAAAATATTTGTCAAACTCCATAAAACTCTTCCATTTAATGAAGTGTACAATATTCATGGATATTTTGAACACACCTAAACTTTTATGGAGTTATGAAATGTCATGATTGAATACACCTTAATTTTTAATGACTTTATAAATCTCTATAAAAAGTATACATTGAATATCCTCAAATTTTTACCAACTCTCTAAAAGTCATAATTGAATACATCTAAATTTTTAGAGACATTTAAACTCTATGAAAGTCTCAATTGAATACACCCTCTTGAATTCGGCACTATAATTTGTTCATTACGTGGCTTACCCTAAGCTCACCGGCCCCCACGATCTCTTTACAATATCATTTATAAATAAGTTAAATAATCCCATAAAAATAAATGAATTAATAAATAAGTTAAATAAATACGTACTCTCATTATCATCCTCATGAAAACTTGCAAACCTACCCATGACGAAATAACGAAATACTAAGTTACATATTTTTGACACTCAAGGAAGACCAATAAAGCATACAGATTGAATAAAGACGGACCAAGAAACAAGCCCTAGACTCTAACACAACTAAACCTAACTTAGATCAAAAGAAAGACTCCAAGAGACACACAGAAACTTACGGCCAAGACTCAAAATAATCCTATATGCATGACACTCTAGGACACAAAGTTTAAGTAAAGAAAGAATCAAGAAAGACACACACACGAACTTTATGTGCTGACCTTAGACACACGAAAAAGACTCACATATTAAACTCTAGGGGGTTGGTAGTTTGGAACTGCAATTTTGAAATAGAAACTGAATTAAAAGAAAGAAAGTAAACATATTTGAGAAGACAATGATAAAGGCAAGTTAAAGCTTTCAATCCACCACTAACCAACATTAGTTTTTAACATAATTTTCTAGATTCAAAACTTGTGAATGCCAATGATAAGATGCCCGTGCAAGAGATCGACTAATTACACAATTGATTTTCTTACTTAGTATGTTTATGGCCGAATGGATACCTAAAATTTCTGATCAATAATGAACTCTAGCAGGATGGTTACTAAGATAAGCATAAAAGATAGCGGTAAGCATGAAAGAATAATTAAGTAATCACACCAATCCTAAGCAATGTTCAAACGACGGCCTAGGCGGTCCACTTAGGTGCCACCTGGGAGTTGGGTGGTGGAGAAACATCCCGATTATGATTTTCTAGATTCAGAATTTGTGAATGTCAATGATAAGATGCCCGTGCAAGAGACCGACTAATTATACAATTATTTTTCTTACTTAGTATGTTTAAGGCCGAATGGGTAAGCATAAAAGATCACGGTAAGCATGAAAGAAAAATATGAGTCGTCACACTAATCCTAATCCTAAGAAAGGTTCAAACGACGGCCTAGGCGATCCACCTAGGCGCCACCTGGGAGCTGGGTGGTGGAGAAACGCCACGATTTTGGGCTAATCGGTGGAGAAATTGCTATTGAAGACGGCCCGAGATATGAAAGCAACATATGGGGCCGCATGTTGAAAGATCAGACTAAATTCTCGGACCGAATTTGGCACATCTGCTCCGACGGCCAACAAATTTGGCACGCGGGGTAATATGCCTTCATTGCCGAAAATACCTTATCAATCTCCTCTTGCCCGAACTGCCATGCTAATCTCTATCATTCAAAAAACTGCACATAAATCAAATTAAATAAATTTTGGATAATGTCTAAGCTACACGTGTAATTCAGGAAACAAAATTGATTTATTACCTTGGGGAAGCGCCGACGAGGATTAGCTTGGAGAATAGTTTGAGGCGGCGAGTAAAGGTGAGGATGCTGATCATGGCGGAGACGGAGTGGCTGACGTAAGCGTAGCGATTGATGCCGAAAATGTTGAGGAGGTCGTCGACATAGGCATTGAGCGTGGTGTAACGGCGGTAGTCGAAGTAATCGGGGTCAACGAGCTTTCGTCATCTTCCCCAAAATTCAGGTTTCGTCATCTTCAACAAGTTTTTAATTGAAACTGGTTTTATTTGCTGCTTTTAGAGCAACTTCCGATTAGTTTGGTTTCAGTCACTGTGTGTTTGATTTGGGCTTCGATTATTTTCTATAAATGAAGCTTGTTTTGTGATTGGATTGGAAAATTTTGATTTCCAGGATTCTAGAGTTTTCTGGAAGCTGCAGTTCTTACGGATCTTGATGTTAATTCTTTGTCTACGAATTTGATTGGGTGTTTGTGTTGACTAGACGAAGGAGTCGATTTAAGTTTACTTATTTTCTTTGTGCTAGTGGAATGGAATGTTGATTAAGTTTATTTGAGGAATTTTTTTTTTTGTGTTGTTGATCAATAGTTTAAGCAAATCATATAACATTTCCCGAAAGATATTGAACTAGACTTCCGGATTATGATTTATCCTCCCCTATAAGAAAGATGGGCTTAGGCCACCCATAACTATATGTGTCTTTTAATCGACTCAATTATTAGTATTTTATATAAATAGAAACGATGTAGCTAGCGTGCCTTTTGATAAAAGGACACTAATAAAAGCCTTTGTGGTCAATTATCAAAGATCAAAGAACACTGATCTTTTGTATTATTTTGCTTCTGACAACTCCTTTTAATGGACTCACGTGATTTGGTAAATATATGGCCACAATTATATTTTTGTGACCTTTAATTTAATTTAAAATTAATATCCCACATAAGTCTCATCTACATGTACATGATGTGTTAATTAGTAACACACAATTTAATACCTTGCAAAAGTTGTAGTAGTATAGGATAAACAATGATCGTTCTACGCTAGGGATTAGAGGGCTTGCTAACTAACATGAAGGGAAAAAGAAAAATAACTAATAAAGTAATTGGGGGAGAATTGTGAGACTTGGATTTAATATGACGAAACTAATGTAAATGTAATGAAATCTAAGTTAAGGTTGATGGTGAGAAACTAGCTAAAGGTTCAATCTCCACACACCAAACATATGCACATGAATTAATTTCCAGAAATTTCTTTACAAACTAGTGAATTATAATGTCTAGAATTAATTGTGAAGGTCAATAATTAATCCTATTATTTTCCCTAAGTCTATTGAATTAAACTTCGAGTCGCTTTCAAACCTTTATCTTCATGTCATCTAATCATGAACTGCAAGTTAAATGAACATCTAGAGATCATAAAGCTCTATGGAAAATTTAGACATTATCTAGGCAAACACAAGTATGAACTGCATCTTAGTTGAACATAGGCTTTGCTTAACATACCAACGTCCATTGATAATTGTTACTTATGAATATAGGATCATAAATATGAGATGAAATTCTCTTATATTCTAGCATCAAATCCCAACATGCTTACTAAGTTTTTGACCTAACAAACATACAAGAATAAGTTATCAATTAAAAAGATAAGCAAAGAAATTCTGAATTTAATCAATCCATTGAACACATGTTTGGGGTTTGAAATCACCCCTAACTACAAAGAGAATTAGCTAGACATATCCATTATGTTTGAAACACAATACATAATCAAATATGAAACTAGAATATGAAAAGCAGGGATAAGAAGACGTATGACAGAAGCCATGGTCTCAACTTGACTCGTTCAAGTCTTGGTTTGATGCGTGCTCATGGTTGGAATAATGGTAAGTGGTGGATGTGGTCGTTGGCTTGGCTGGGAATTGAGGCTGAATTCTCTGTGTGGATGAGTCGCTGCAAGTGAGGGAAAAAGGGAGAGAAGTTGCTACCTTGTGTGAGAGAGCTGGAGACGTTTCTCCAGATTGAGGGAGATAAGGAGACGTTGCAAAGTGAGGTGAGCGAGCGTTTCTTTCCTTCTCTGTCGTGTGCGTGTCTGCCCCTTGGCTGCCAAGAATTTATATGCATGTTAATTCGCTAAAAGAGGGAGAGAGATTTTTTTGTTTTTGTGTGGGAGAGCAAGCGTTTTGGTTGATCTTGTGTGCGTGTTTGCTTGCCAAGTCCTTCCTCCCGTGGCTGCTCCTTTTTTTTATTTTTATTTTATTTTCTTCTTTTCTCTGATTAAAACGACCATAACCTTAACAAACTGGACTTCTAGTCGTCCAAGCCCGATAAGGATTAGAAAACTTGAAATAGAAGGAATGCTGAATTCCTGCGCAACATGACCTTGCTATACTAAAACGGACATAACTCCTTCTAGAAAATCACAATTCATGAACCGTAAAATTATTTAGAAACTAGACTTCTGGATCTTTCCAACGATATATGGCCCATCAGCTAGTTCTTCCCGATCAGGTGCAGTTAATTCCGAGAAGTTGACACATCTGCTGAAGTCTATTTCAAAGTTTCCTCTTTAGATTTCCAAAACATCACTCATTAATTCATTTTGTAATTTTGCTTCCAAAAATCCTACAAAACACAAAAACAAGCTAAGTACTAAGAAAACAAAGGAAGCATGCTAAGAAAAGCATAGGAAAACAAGATCAAACGTCGCATAAATATACTCCTATCAAATTCCCCCACACTTAGCTTTTGCTAGTCATTGAGCAAAACAGAAACAAAGAATGAAAGAAAAACAAAGACTCAATGATTCAACCTAAACCTTCCAACATTTGTCTCAGAGATTTTCAATGGATCATGACATATTAAGATTCATCATAAGCATAAGAATTGGTCCACATAATTCGAGAGTTAATACACATTTATAGAAATCATACACAAGCTCACAATTAAATCAATCAAAGCAACATTACAAAGAGAGATACATATTGAAAAGAATTAGCTCAAAAATCTCACCGAATACGCTCTGATTTTACCTCATATTTTCTGGTTAAGTCACTCTTCCTATACTAGTTATATGTGAGAGGATTGATGTAAAAGGGAAACAAATTGCTCACATACGATATAACAAGAAAGAAAGGCACTTTCAAAAAATTTCTTTTGAATATGGTCCCATGAAAGGAATGCTACTGCTTGAATGCAAGAACAAGTGACACCATATGCTCATACTTCATTCAAATCTCCACATATCGATATAAACACAACAAACAAGATCAAAAGGTCTTTATGAAGATTGTAATGGGGCCAAGGGGTTAGGGGTTAAAGAAAGAATGGATATGGTTATTCTTAAAGAAAAATAGAAGCATGCTATGATGTTAAATACATAAGAACTTGTATCACCATCAAGGCTTAAAAATCATATAAGTACCGAGCAAGTACATACAATCAATGGCCGATTTGAACACTATAGACCATACTTCAACAATCAATACATGAACGGTCAGGGAATAACAATTCAAACACAATGCCGATTGTTTTTTTTTTCTGGTGCACATTCCGAACCGTGTACAATTCTTATTTTTTTTTTCTTTTGAACATTCCCCCAAACTTGCTCTTTTAACACTCCTTGATTCACAATTAAGTCTCTACAAATTATGCTTCACTAATCTTTAAGAAAAAGGGTAAGGATGAAAGTGTTTAGGCTAGGTGAGGAAAATGAGGGTTATGAAACAAAAATGCTTAAACAAAGGCTCAACAGGGGTTTACCTAGAGGAAAGTGTATCATGGGTCAAAGGCCATTTGGCAATGGTGGTAATCTAGGTACCTTAATCATCTCAAGTATGTCATGCAAATCAATTCAATGGCTTGAAAAAAAATTTGTACCAGTTCTAGCATTTAGTTCCAATGCTGATAAGCAATTCAAGTAGCAACCAAGCAAAGAAAGATAAGATCATACAACAACTTAATTGACAAGAAAGTGATAGATTAAACAAATACAACTCTCTCAAACAAAGGATAAAGGCTCAAAAGCTCACAAAAGGGTTGTATTGAGCTTCATTCAATTAAGCATGTTATGGGTACCACTTACTCGGGTGATTACATGTGATTTTGCATATGATAACCATGAATAATTGAGAATTAACCAAAGAATAATTTCAGTTTTTGAATCATGCTTAGAAATCATCTTAAAGTCATGCAATTAAAAACCAAATCTCATCATTGTGTTGGAAAGAAACCTAAGACACAAACAAACGCAAAAACTTCCCAAAGAATACTACTAAAACCGACACAAACTAAGGCAAAAACAAAGCTGTCAAATTTTTTTAATTTTTTTATTATTTCCCCTACCGCCGCCCCCCCCCCCCCCCCCCCCCTCCCCCCCCTACACACACACACACACTTAAATCTAACATTGTCCTCAATGTTTGAAAGTTAAAGTATAAACAATGAAGCATTTAACTAAGGAGAAACAAGCGACGACAAACACAGAGAAAATAAAATAAAATAAAACAAAACAAAACAAATGAAGGCAAAGTTAACGATAAAGAAGGAAAGGGTAAGAGAAAGAAAATCTGATTGTCAGTGGTTGTAGAGTGCCAAAACTGTCATCATCCACTTCACATGGGTTGCCTCCCAAGAAGCGCTTGCTTTAACGTCATTCAGCCGAATGATATGTCCAATTAATCCTCGGAAGGAGTGGTGGCATGGAGTGAGATGTCCTCCACGTCATGCTCCACAAAAGACTCATAATAAGGCTTCAACTGATGCCCATTCACCTTAAACTCCTTACCCGTCCGCATACTTTGAACCTGTAGGGCACCATGAGGGAAAACATGAGTAACAATAAACGGGCCAACCCATCTAGAATGTAACTTACTAGGAAATAGTCGAAGACGACATTGGAACAACAAAACTTTCTGTCCGACAACAAAAGTCTTTCCACGGATCATGTGTTCATGAAAAGCTTTCGTTTTCTCCTTGTAAATCTGAGCACTATCATATGCTTCATTCCTAATCTCCTCCAACTCATTCAACTGCAATTTCCTATGCAAGCCGGCAATATCAATGTCCAGATTGAATGTCTTAATCGCTCAATGCGCTCTATGCTCGAGTTCCACAGGTAAATGGCATGGCTTCCCATATATAATCCGAAATGGAGACATCCCTATAGGTGTCTTATAAGCAGTTCGATATGCCCACAAAGCATCATCTAAACGCAAACTCCAACCCTTTCGGCTCAGGCCGACAGTCTTCTCAAGAATCCTCTTGATCTCTCGGTTGGAAACCTCTGCTTGTCCACTCGTCTGAGGATGATAAGGTGTGGAAACCTTATGTGTGACATTATACTTCTTAAGCAGAGCCTCGATCATACGATTACAAAAATGGGATCCTGCATCACTTATAAATGCTCACGGCATTCCAAACCTTGAAAAAATGTTAGAACAAATGAACTCTGCAACACCTTTGGAATCGTTAGTTCGGGTGGCTTTTGCTTCCACCCACTTCGACACATAATCCACAGCAAGCAAAATATAAATGAAACCATGAGAGGAAGGGAATGGTCCAATAAAATCAATGCCCCACGCATCAAAAATTTCAACCATGAAGATAGGGATTTGCAGCATTTGATCTTTAGGGCCCAGTTTACCCGTCTGTTGGCATCGGTCACAAGTCATACAAAATATTCTAGCATCCTTAAATAGAGTAGGCCAATTAAACCCACATTCAAGAACCTTATGGGCTGTCCTTTGAGTTCCAAAGTGCCCTCCACAAGCATAAGAATGGAAAAACGTTAGTATAGATTGAAATTCAGAGTCGGGCACACACCTTCTAATAAACTGGTCAGCACAATGCTTCCCAAGGTATGGGTCATCCCAAACAAACTGCCGAGCCACCTTCCTAAGCTTATCCTTTTGAGAACGGCAAAAAGTATCTAGAATCTGTTCGGAAATAAGGTAATGCACTATGTCAGCATACCATGGTTCACTTACCTCAACCGAAAGTAGTTGCTCATCCGGGAAGCTGTCAGGAATCAGCATAGAATCTTCATCACGCACCAAATGGCTCAAGTGATCTGCCAACACGTTTTTGCTCCCTCTCTTGTCCTTGATCTCCACATCAAACTCTTGAATTAGAAGCATCCAACGAAGAAGTCTCGGTTTTGCCTCCTTCTTCGTGAGAAAATACTTCAAAGCTGCATGATTAGAGAAGATAATTACCTTAGTTCCAAGCAAGTAAGACCGAAATTTTTCTAAAGCAAATTCAACATTTAAAAGTTATTTTTCAGTTGTGGAATAATTCAATTGAGCATCATTAAGTGTTCGGGAAGCATAATAGATGACATGGGGACGTTTGTCCCTTCTCTGCCCGAGAATGGCTCCAATGGCGTAGTCTGATGCATCACACATGAGTTCAAATGGTAGACTCCAATCTGGGGGTACAATGACAGGTGCCAATGTCAGCAACTCTTTCAACTTGTCAAATACCTTCTTGCATTCTAAATCAAAAACAAAAGGCACATCCTTCTGTAGTAGTCGACACATGGGTCTTGAGATTGTGGAAAAGTCCTTGATAAAGCACCGATGGAACCCTGCATGTCCAAGAAAAGAACGAACCTCTCTCACCGAAGTAGGAGAGGGTAAGTAACGCACAAGGTCTATTTTAGCTTTATCTACCTCAATTCCCCTAGCTGACACTACATGTCCCAAAACAATACCTTGAGTAACCAAAAAATGACCTTTTTCCCAATTTAACCCAAGGTTACTATAAATGAATCGTCTCAGAATCAGAGTAACATTATCCAGACAATGGTCAAAAGAATCACCGAATACACTAGAGTCATCCATAAAAACTTCAATGATTTTCTCTACGAAGTCCGAAAATATGTTTACCATGCACATCTGAAAAGTAGTTGGGGCATTACACAATCCAAATGACATCCGTCTATAAGCAAAAGTGCCAAAGTGACAAGTGAAGGTAGTCTTTTCTTGATCCTTGATAGGATTTTTCCCACCTGCAAAACAAGGGTTAAAATCACACAAATAATACCTGCAAGAGTACAGGGCTGTTGTAGTATAGCACTGAATGCAGGGTCGATTTCCTCAGGGACTGATATGGATAATTCTTATTTTTAGAATTCACTTTTAATTAATAATAAAATAATCGCAATAATTTTGGTGACTGAATAAAAATTAAGTAAACAATGTAAATAAGTACTAGGGTTCAACTTTCACCATTAACAATCATATGTGACTTAGAAAAGAATCTATGAATCAATACATGCAACTTTGACGGTTAGATTTTTCGAAAGCATATTTTCCTCGTGGGCATTCAAGTGAAAACGTATAACTAACATGCGATTAGTCTATGGCATTTAGATCTAATTCTACATGCAAGATTCATTAAGTTCATGAAAATCTTTTATAACCATGCAATATCTTAGTTATGGCATTTAACCTAGATGTATTACAATCCTTAATCACAAGAAGCTAATCCCAATTTTTAGGTGGGCATTCCTATAAAATTGCATCAAATTACTTGTCTAAATATCCTAAGGGTGATCAAGCATTAAGACATAAAGATAGTTTTAAACAGTGATTAAAGATTCAAAGCATGCATATACGAAAACATAGGAAAAAGATAAATCACATAATCATATTAAGGCTTAGGTCTAACCCTAGTGAGAAAATTAGCTACTCATGCTCATAATGAATAGAAATAATTTCATTAAAATTGAAGTTTAAGAGAACAAACAGTTTGTAGAACAAGGGTAGCCGAAATCCCAGCTTTGCCGTGCTCTTAGATGGAGAATTGTAATCTGAATTCTGGTCCTCTTAAATCTATGTCAAGCTTGGGTATTTATAAGGAAATATTCCTAATCCTACTTTGAAAAGGAGTAAAATAAAAATAAGAAAATCTAATTCCTAGTTTGAACATAAATAGGCAAGCATATGCCCTCTCCTACTTGAATTGGGATTTCATTGATATACTTCCTTCTTTTGCTCCAAATACTCCTTCTAGAATAAATCTGTCAATATAATAAATTCGAGTATCAATTCCTCCCAAAATAATAATAATAACTAATTAAATATATGGGAAATACAAGTATATTTTTGGCTCATCAATCCTCTAGGGCTATGATAACCTGATTATACCCAGAATAACCATTAAGAAAATAATAAAAATCATGACCGGATAACTGATAGGACCCCTCCCGAAATTCCCTTCAAACCCTGGGAAAGGCCCTGCTCCCATCTGACAACCTCTAACACCTCAATTAAATACCAGTACTACCCTTACTGCCTCATAAACATTGTACAACATCGAACCAAAAATCCGGCAGAATCTCCCCTGTACCTGGTTGACCAACATTCTCCTGTCAGACGAAGAATATGATAGTAGTTCACAAACTACCACTGAGGACTTCCCCAACAAACAAAACAAAAATAACCGAAATGTCGCCCTCATGTGGACCAGCCACAAGTCGTCAAAACGGGTCACTGCCCACACCATCCACTAGCCCCGATGACGAAAGTATCCTAACCAGATGTCTCAGCACTAGTCATAATCCGTGACAGTAATCATCGTATCATATAAGCCGGTAAGTTCTTTGGCTATCATATCGTCAATTCAGTTATCACCTCATAGCTATTCCCAGAATATGATAATCTGGTAAGGCTTTTGTTTCCCTGAACTTGAATAGAAGTTTATAAATGCCTCAATGATTTGATTCAATTCAATGTTTAAGACTTGGTTGAATTGAGACCCGCTGACTTCACACCGAGCCATAAACCCAATATCCCGGCACATCCTGAGCCGTAGCTCGATGTTCCGATCATCCTGAGCCCTAACTCAAGATACTCTCTGTCAACTTATCTCAACCAACATAACCCTTGGCTAGTATGTCTCATCAACGTGCATCTCGTACCCTATCAGTTGGCACCATCATCGGCATATGAAATTACAAGCCGACATGTCCCTCGTCTATCCTACCTACAACGTCCTACCATCCCCTGAGTATAATCCTGAGCCACAACTCGATATCCAAGCCATCCAACATGAGGATAAGCCCTTCTAACCACCACCGATATTACCTCTAAAGCAGTGGCTAAAGCCCGAGAGGTACAACCCAAGGACCTACTCCCCGCCCATCCGATATCACCACAAGACATGCGGATCCCTGTACTACGCGTAGACAGCCTCAACGATCTGGCGGAGAACACCTCGACGCCAACATCGGAGAAACCTCAATGATCCCATGATGGAGAACACCTCAACGTCATGTGCCAGAGAAATATTATGACGCCTGGGGATGGTATGTCTAATGGAAACCACGGTGAAGTCCAAAACCTATTCACAATACGTCTAAATATCAATAAGGGAATCATTGGTACTAAGAAACCCTTACATATGCAACTAACCCGGCACCCTTGACCTTTAAATCAAAACCCGCCCATAACAACTTAATACAAACTGATCTTACTCAATCGGAGCCCTAAACGGATTCAAATAGACTCGAAACCACCAAAAACATATCCGGAACATCTAAAAAACCTATACACGCGCCGCCGTGGGTCGACGAACGGCACCACGCGCCAGTGAAAATTCAAAGCATGCACTACGCTCCTCCACGCGATTTTCACGCGTCTGCAAAATCGCGGTGGAATATTATGTCGCTCTAACGAAATATTCCGTCAAATCTGACAGGATATCCTAACGGAATCAGAATATTCCGTCCACATTAACGGCGTTTTGGTTCCGTTATAACGCCGTTAGCCTTTCACGGAATACGCTAACGATATCAACATATTTCGTCAAACCCCGACGGCATCAGTTGACTTATCGGTTGACTAACTGTTGACTGGGCTGCTGACTGTGTTGCCACATGACTACCATGTAGCACCACTTGTTAGTTGAGTCAGCTGCTGACTAGGCTGCCACGTGGCTCCACGTCTCAGCTGGAGAAATTATATATCTCTTATGTTAATATTCTTGTATTGAAAAAAGAATTAGTTGGAGAAATTAAAAAAAACAAAACTCTAGTTACCTTTCTTATAGACTAGCCTCTTAACATTCGTTCTCGCATATGTCAATTGTTTTTGTTTATACTTTACTCTATTTATAAAAGAATAAGAAACAATAAAAGTAAATTCAAATTTAAAAAACTAAAAATGTGGGTTCACATTGAAAAAATAAATAATAAATAATTTGATAGTTATTTATTGTTACAATTTTGTCCTCGTTTATTAAGTTATTTTTATTCCTTCTTCATTATTTTAGGGTTTATTCAAAAAAGTTGGTGAAGCCTTGTAACACCAAAGTACTCTAACTCCTGAATTTAAAATAATAGAGATTAATAAAAGTTTATTAATAATAAAAACAATTAGAATTAAAAAACTAGACCTACAAAACATGTTTTTAAAATCAAAATGATCATTTTCTCCACATGTAAGGCGGGAGATCTCGAGTTTGACTCTAATAAAGGCAAAGTCGATATCCAATATATATAGTGTAGTCCTCCTCCTTTCATATTATTGTATCGTAAAAACCAAAATGCTCATAGGGTATTTTATTGGACCCTATAAAGTATAAACATATATATGGTTGACCATTTATAATGCACGTTAAAAATGAATTAGGATACTCTTGGCTATACACTCGAGTAGAAAATAGCTCATCATCATTTGGGAATAGTTATAAAAGGGGTTTAATAAGGTTAAGTTGGTGGTCCTTAAAAGTTATTGAATTCATTTATCGGCTTAAATTGAATATTAACTTTATAAAGAAATTATGTTAAAATTATTTACAGTCAATTCTATCCCTAAATAATGAAGGAGGTTGATTGTGGGGAGTGCCAAGATGGAGGATGAAGGCAAAGGTGTTTGGAATTTAGCTCTGAGAATTAACAGGTGGTCGGGACCTCCCTTGATGGGTCTCTTGAGCGGAAGGGTGAGCAATCCACCTCTCCCCGAGGGTTGTAACCACCATGAAGATTCTTTGCTGAAATTTCCAGGGCATCGGTAGTGACATGATAATCCATAACCTTGAGGAGCAAAATAGGCTCCTCCGGTCGGAGATTGTAATTTTATTGGAAACAAAAAACAGGAGTTCAAGATATGAGTTTTTAAAACGTAAACTTGGGTTGGACTGTATGTTGGCAGTTGAACCTTGAGGGCGTAGTGGAGGTCTATGTGTATTTTAGAACGATGGAGACAAGGTAGTAATAGTGAAGTATACTGATTTCCTTATTGAACTTCTTATCCATGATGTGACCAAGGAAAAAGTGTGGCACCTTTATGCCATATATGCTAGCACTGATGATCATACCAGAGCAAACCAATGGTATATTATCAAACACTGTATCCACCAATATGAGGTGGCTTGTTTGGTGATCAGAGATTTTAAAGATATATTGAACATTAAGGAGAAAGCTGGAGGCAATATGAGAACGGTGAATAGTATGAGAAGTTTCAGGAGTTTTTTTAGTGACTGTGAACTGCTTGACTTGGGTTTCAAAGGGTACCCTTACACATGGCAAAACAATAGGGAGGAGGGATTCAATCAGGCCCGACTGGATAGAGCTATAGCAAATGAGAAGTGGATGCAGTGGTATTCAAAGGCTCAGGTTACACACATTATTGTGGAGGGTTCCAATCATGCGATGCTTGGTTTGGATACAAACCCTGATATTCGGCGTCGAAGGAAGAGGTTATTTATTATCCTAGATGGGGAAACGACAAAGGGTGTGATGCAGTTATTAAAGCCACCTGGCGTGAGGAGGGGAGGAGCTAGGGGAGCCGAGAGTCATGGCTAAATTGAAGACCGTTCATCAAGGCATTCTGACTTGGCCTAAGACGACAGGGACTAATGCAAGTAAACAAATTTGTGAGTTGAGGAACTTGTTGAGAAGTGCTTACCAGCGACCTAATTTTGAGGGGGCACGAATACAAACAGTGGAACAACAGTTGAGGGTGGCTCATCATGAGGAGGAAATCCATTGGAAGTTAATGTTGGTTTCGGGAGTACAAGAAGGGTTGGAGATGCAATCGCAAATCGGGTAAGTTCTCATTCAAAGCTTTTATGAAATCGGTTTTGATTTATAGTAGATTTTGGATTGATTGTGTTTAGTTTTAGGATTGAAACCTTCGGGTGATGAATCTTGGTTCAATTTCTGTAAAGAATAGAAAGATAATATTGTTGCACACCAACTGTTTGATAATACTCTTCTGTGAAATTTCTTTGTGTTCTTCCTCTCGGCTGTGACCGAGATGATTGATTCAATTTACTGATTTTTCACTCCCACACACTTATCTCACTCACTCTTACAATCTGTTAGTGTGTGATGACACTATGATGTCATCCACATACTTCTCTCACGGCTCCTTAGTCTTGGGCGCCAAGTTAGGCACACACACTGCTTTCTATTAGAACATATTCTTTCCAACACATCACACACCTTTGCTAACATGTAATCCAGATGAGTCACCTAGTTGCCAAGTGTACAGCTTAAGTACCAACATCCCTTCCTAAGCTATTCACTGGCTTTACCCCTAGCATACCTCTTAAGTAGCAAAATCTGTCTTTAGGTAATGCTTTGGTGAACACATCTGCAAGCTGCTCCTCTGACCTGTAAAACATTAGATCAATCTCACTAGCTTGTATAGCTTCTCTTATGAAGTGAAACCGACTGTTGATGTGCTTAGTCTTTTGATGAAACACTGGGTTCTTTGACATGGCTATAGCAGACGTGTTGTCACACCTGATAGGGATAGGTTCAATTTTCTCTTCTCCAAAATCTTCTAGTACAAACCTCAGCCATCTTGCTTATGTTGTTGCTTCAGAAGAACTCACATATTCTGCTTCTGCAGTAGATAATGCAACACTGTGCTGCTTTACTGAAGCCCATGAAAACACTCCACTTCTTAGAGAAAATGCATACCCGGAGGTACTCCTCATATCATCCAGACTTCCACTCCAATCACTGTCACAGTACCCAATTAGAGTAGCTTGCTTTCCCTTCTCATATTCAATACCATAGTTGACAGTACCCTGAATATATCTCAGCACTATTTTGGCTGTGCCAAAATGCTTCCTAGTAGGGTTGTGCATAAACCTAGCAAGTAGACAGGCATCAAACATTATATAAGGTCTGGTAGCTGTCAAATAGAGTAAGCTACCAACCATTTGTATGTAGATCATCTCATCTGCAACATCTGAACCATCCTCTTTACTTAGTCTGTCATTGGTTGCCAATGGGGTGCTAACTGGCTTACAATATTTTAGGCCAAACTTCTCAAGTACAGTCAGTGCATATTTCTTCTAGTGAATGAAGATACATTTACTAGTTTGAATCACTCCCATGCCTAGGAAAAGGTGTAGTAGACCCAAGTATGTCATCTCATACTTTCCCATCATGTCTTGCTTGAAACTTGCAATCATTTCATCACTATTTCCAATGTAGATGATGTCATCCACATAGATAGATACTATGAGCACTTCATTGTCATGATTTGACTTCATGTACAATGTAGCCTCACTAGGACTTCTCTGGAATCCAATGAACAGTAGATAGGAGTCTATTTATCCATACCATGCTCTAGGAGCTTGTTTCTATCCATAGAGGGCCTTTTTGAGTTTGTACACCTTCCCTTCTTCACTTTGCACTTCAAAACCATTTGGCTGATCCACATAAACTTCCTCTTCTAGCACACCATTTAGGAAGGCTGATTTAACATCAAGCTGATATAGACTCCATTTCTTCTGTGCAGCTAGTGCAATCAAGGTTCTGATTGTATCAAGCCTTGCAACAGGTACAAATGTTTCATTAAAATCAATTCCAGGCTTCTATGCATAGCCTTTAGCTACAAGCGTTGCCTTGTGTTTCAGGATAGAGCCATCTAAGTTCAGTTTGGTTTTGTACACCCATTTAACTCCAATCACTGGTTTATCAGATGGTCTGTTAACCAACTCCCAGGTTGAGTTCTTCTCAATCATCTTAATCTCATTCTCCATTGCTCTTTTCCATGCATTGTCCTTCACTGCTTCTTCAAAGCTTTCAGGTTCAACAATAGTTAGATTACATCTAGCATAGATGTCCCCTATACTTCTCATTCTCACTGGAGTATTTCCTGATTCAGATGATGAGCTTGAGGATGAAATAATGCTAGGACTTGTTTGTGAGTCATGTGCTTGTAAGTCTGGTTCTTGAACCATTGGAACTTCAGCTTCAATCGTTGTGCCAATTCCACTTGGAATTTGAAATCTGATTTCTTCATTTGCTTCCCAACTCCACATTGCTTTCTCATTGAAGGTCACAGTCCTGGAAATCACAATATTCTTGGATTCCAGATTATGAACACGATATCTTTTCTCACAACTCCCATAGCCTACAAATACACATTTTGTAGCAGTTTCATCCAGCTTCTGTCTGAGTTGGGTGGGCACATGAGTATAACACACAGAACCAAACACTCTCAAGTGTTTAACACCTGGTTTCCTCCCACTGTACACCTTAAATGGTGTCTTCTTTAGAATAGCCTTTGTAGGACATCTGTTTAGGAGATAGACTGCTGTATTAACAGCTTCAGCCCAAAAATGATATGGCATCTTCTTGTCATGTAGCATAGACTTTGCCATTTCAATAATGGTTCTGTTTTTCCTTTCTGCAACCTCATTCTGCTGTGGTGAGTATGCCACAGTAAGCTGCCTTTCTATTCCTATTTGTTCACAGTAACTAAGAAATTCTTGTGATGTGAACTCACCTCCTCTATCACTTCTCAACTTCTTGATCTTGTTCTCAGTCTACAATTCAACCATTGCTTTGAACTTCTTGAATGCATTGAACACACCAGACTTGTTCTTTAGAAAGCAGACCCAACACATTCTAGAATAGTCATCAATAAATGTTAGGAAATACTTGTTTCATCCTATTGTCTCAGTCTGCCTATGACCGCAGACATCTGTGTGAATTAATTCAAGTAGTTTTGATGCTCTACATGCTTTGTCCTTGTCAAAACTCTCCACATGCTGCTTTCCAACAATGCAGCCTTCACACACTTCACTCTTCTTAGATAGCTTTGGCATCCCCACAACCTTGTCCTCTGTGTATAGAACAGCCAAGCTAGAATGGTTCAAATGACCAAACCTTCTATGCCATAACCAGGAGCATCCTTCCTCTGTGGCAATTCTTGCTATTGGAAAGACTTGATTGAATGAGAGTGGGAAACATTTGTTCCTAGTCATTGGAACAGATGCAACCTCATTTCCCTGATCATAGATCTTTGCAAACTTGTCCTCAAACACCAGATTGTATCCATGCTTAACCATTTGACCTACACTGAGTAGATTTTCATCCAATCTTGGCACAAGCATTACTTCCTTTATCAATTTGTCACCATTCTGTGTTTTGATCACAAGACTACCTTTACCACTTGCTTCCACAAGTTCACCAGTCCCCATTTTCACTTGGACTTTAGTGACTTATCTAGATCAATCAATGAGGCATCGTTTGAGGTCATTTGATTACTGCATCCACTGTCTAGGTACCAGCTATCAGTATCTAACTTGGTTGTAGCAAAGTGACATGCATAGAACATTGTACCTTCTTCATCTGCTTGCTTTGCTACATTTGCATTTTGCCTCCCATTGCAGTCATTGGCCATGTGACCAAATTTATTGCACTGATAGCACTTGGTTTTTCCTTTGAACTAGCATTCTCCATAGTGTAACTTGTCACAGATCTTGCATTTAGTACCACTGCTTTCAGCTTTACCAGTACCCACATTTTGATTGTAGTTAGGCTTTCCATAATTGTACTTCTTATTCCAGTTTTTGTTGCCTTTGAATTACTTCTTGAATTTGCCTTGTACATTTCCTTGTTGTCCCTTAGCATGCATAGATAAACTAGAATATGCCTTATCCACATTACTATCATGGATTTATTGTCTTTGATGAAAAGCTCTAATGGATGCTACCACATTTTCAACATTTACCGTATCCATATCTCTAGTCTCTTCTATAATAGAAACTATAGAATCATAGAATTTAGTTAAGCAGATCAGTACCTTCTGTGCTAGCCTCTTTGCAGTGACATCTTCACCATAGGTTCTCATTTGATTCACAATTTCATATAGTCTAGACAGATAGTTAGATAGTGATTCAGTTTCTTTCATCCGTGTGTATTCAAAATCACGTCTCAATGATTTTAACTTCACTGTTCTTACCTTCTGATCTCCTCTATACTCTCTTTTCAAGAAATCCCACGCTGCTTTGGTATTCTCCTCGTTTGAGATCTTAGAGAAGATTGTATCAGCTACAGAGGTTTTAATCATTCGCAAAGCTCGTGCAACCTTGATGTAGTCTGCTCGGGTTGGCTGATTAACCACTTCACCAGCATCATTCCCTACTTCTTCGTGCAGACCAACATCAACGTACTCCCAGAGATCATGCGCTCTGAGTATGGTTCGCATCTTGATGCTCCAGAACTCGTAGTTAGTTCCATCGAAGATCGGAGCTCTCAGCTCTACTCCACCATCTTCTGCCATGTTAGACACAACTGCTTCTTCACAGTTGGACGTCCCCTAAGCCAATGCTCACGGATCAGATTTGCTCTGATACCATGTTGGTTTCGTGAGTACAAGAAGGGTCGGAGATGCAATCGCAAATCGGGTAAGTTCTCATTCAAAGCTTTTATGAAAGCGGTTTTGATTTAGAGTAGATTTTGGATTGACTGTGTTTAGTTTTAGGATTGAATCCTTCGGGTGATGAATCTTGGTTCAATTTTTGTAAAGAATAGAAAGATAATATTGTAGCACACCAACTGTTTGATAATACTCTTCTGTGAAATTTCTTTGTGTTCTTCCTCTCGGCTGTGACCGAGATTATTGATTCAATTATGATTGATTCAATTTACTGTTTTTTCACTCTCACACACTTATCTCACCCACTCTTACAATCTGTTAGTGTGTGATCATGACACTATGATGTTATCCACACACTTCTCTCACGGCTCCTTAGTCTTGGGCGCCAAGTTAGGCACACACACTCACATACACTTCTTTATGTTAGAACAGATTCTTTACAACTCATCACACTCCTTTGCTGACATGTAATCCAGCTGAGCCACCTAGGTGCCAAGTGTACAACTTAAGTACCAACAGTTAAAGTCTAGAGTGTTATGGATGAATGAAAGAGGTAAGAGAACCAAATTCTTCCATGCAAAAATAGTGAAAAGACACAGACAAAATTTGCTTCTGGGAATACATGATATGGAGAACAACTGGATTGAGGAGGAAAATGCAATATGTGCCACTGCAGTGGAGTTTTATAGGAGTGTTTCAGACGGCAAGGCCTTGTAATTCTGGATTGTATGAGACATCAGGTTACGGTCAGTATGAATTGCATGCTCACAAGGCTAGTCACAGAATTAGAAATCCAAGATGCTGTGTTCTCTATCAACCCCATAAAATCACCAGGGCCGAATGGTTTTATTGCAGTGTTCTACCAGAAATATTGGAGTTTCGTAAATAAGGAGGTCATTGAGGTGGTGAAGGGCTTTTTTAGTATAGGAAGAATGATTGTTGGCTTAAACCGCACGAATATTGTGATGATTCCCAAGGTACGTGGTCCTCTATACATGACTCAAATGTGTCCAATATCTTCATGTAATGTCCTCTACAAGATTATTTCCAAGGTGGCGACAGCGAGACTGAAGAGTGTCCTCAAGGGAATTATAAGCCCCTCCCAATCTGCATTCCTTGAAGGGAGACAAATCACTGAAAACATTCTGGTAGTCCATGAAATTTTGCACTCTTTCAAGAAATCAAAAGGTGAAGAAGGCATGAATATGGTCTTGAAGCTTGGCATGGCCAAAGCGTATGACCAAGTGGAATGGGATTTTCCAAAGGCAGTTATGTCCCAGATGGGTTTTGTTGTGAAGTTTATTGCATGGGTCATGGAATGTGTTTCGACTGCCACCTACAGTGTAGTGGTAAATGGGGAAGCTCTTGGTTTAATTCGAGCGAGTAGAGGCATTAGGCAAGGAGACCTTCTATCTCCATTCCTTTTGTGTTGTGTGTTGAGGGTCTGTCATCTCTGATTGGGAAGAGAATGGAAGATGGAGCTTTGAATGGTGTGAGTGTAACACCAGGGGGTATGAAGCTATCCCATTTATTCTTTGATGACGACTCAGTCTTATTTGGCAAGGCATCACTGGAAGAGGCAAGATGTTACAAGGAAATTCTGACTACATATGCTGAAGAATCCGATCAACTAATAAACTATGAGAAAAGCTCCATTATTTTTAGTGCATCGTGTGTTAACGAGGATGAAGGGGAGTTGTGTCAGATTTTGGGTATTCAAAAGAAAACCGAATTTGGAAAATATTTGGGGTTGATGGCAGGTTTTCGCACTTCTAAGAGGGCTGTCTTTGAAGATGTCTGCAATCGAATTGAAGATAAAATTCAGGGGTGGGCTGAGCAATTATTATCCCCCGTCGACAAGGAGGCCTTACTAAAATCAGTGGCTATGGCTATGCCGATTTACTCTATGTCATGCTTCTTGTTACCGGTCACAGTGTGCAACGACATCATTCGAGTTTTGGCCCGATTCTGGTGGGGTGGAACCAACCAAAAGAAAGGGATTCATTGGGGGTCTTGGGACAAGCTTACACAACTAAAAAGTGATGGGGGCTAGGGTTCAAAGATTTGCGATGTTTTAATATCGCTATGCTAGCAAAGATTGGATGGCGAATACTGATAAATCTGGAGTCCATCCTCACTAGAATTTTGCAGGAGAAGTACTTTCCTGGGCAACATGTCTTGCCGGCAAGGGAGGGAAATGGTGGATCATGAGGTTGGAAAGGAATTGTCCAAGGGTTCCAAGTTCTGAGGGCCGGAGTGAAATGGCGTGTGGGGGATGGAAGTCAGATTAGTATTCTGTCGGATCCTTGGATGCCTAATAGATGCCATTTCAAACCTATTTCTAGACATGGAGAAATGCCGGAGAAGGTCCAGGACCTAATTGATATCGAGAAAAGATGCTGGAAGAGTGAGATTATTAATGAGATGTTTGTGCCTACAAAAGCTCAATGCATACAAGCCATACCCATCAGCTTGTTGGGATGCCAATATAAGCAAATTTGGCACTATATGAAGTCTGGAAACTATACTGTTAGTTCTGGTTATGAATTGGCAAGGGGGTTATTCCGTAATGGCGAATTTAAAATGGTGAGTCAAGTGCAAGGAGGGATGATTCGAAGGTGTAGGAAGCAGTCTGGGAACTAGAGGTACCACCGAAGATATCCCTGATCATATGGAGGGCTTACCGAAATTATTGGTACTTAAGCTGTACACTTGGCACCTAGGTGGCTCAGCTGGATTACATGTCAGCAAAGGTGTGTGATGAGTTGTAAAGAATCTGTTCTAAAAGAAAGCAGTGTGTGTGAGTGTGTGTGCCTAACTTGGCGCCCAAGACTAAGGAGCCGTGAGAGAAGTGTGTGGATGACATCATAGTGTCATCACACACTAACAGATTGTAAGAGAGAGTAAGATAAGTGTGTGAGAGTAAAATAAGAAAAGATAAATCAATCAAAATTGAATCAATCATCTCGGTCACAACCGAGAAGAAGAACAAAAAAGAAATTTCACATAAGAGTATTATCAAACAGTTGGTGTGCAACAATATTATCTTTCTATTCTTTACAGAAATTGAATCAAGATTCATCAACCGAAGGATTCAATCCTAAAACTAAACACAGTCAATCCAAAATCTACTCTAAATCAAAACCGATTTGATAAAAGCTTTGAATGACAACTTACCCGATTTTAGATTGCATCTCCGACCCTTCTTGTACTCCCGAAACCAACATGGTATCAGAGCTGATCTGATCCGTGATCATTGGCTGAGGGGACGTCCAACTGTGAAGAAGCAGCTGTGTCTAACATGGTAGGAGCTGGTGGAGCAGAGCTGAGAGCTCCGATCTTCGATGGAACTAACTACGAGTTCTGGAGCATCAAGATGCGAACCATACTCAGAGCGCATGATCTCTGGGAGTATGTTGATTTTGGTCTGCATGAAGAAGCAGGGAATGTTGCTGGTGAAGTGGTTAATCAGCCAACCCGAGCAGACTACATCAGGGATGCACGAGCTTTGAGAATGATTCAAACCTCTATAGCTGATACAATCTTCTCTAAAATCTCAAACGAGGAGAATGCCAAAGCAACGTGGGATCTATTGAAAATAGAGTATAGAGGAGATCAGAAGGTAAGAGCAGTGAAGTTACAATCATTGAGACGTGATTTTGAATACACACGGATGAAAGAAACTGAATCACTATCTAACTATCTGTCTAGACCATATGAAATTGTGAATCAAATGAGAACCTATGGTGAAGATATCACAGAATAGAGGCTCGCACAGAAGGTACTAATCAGCTTAACTAAATCCTATGATTCTATAGTATCTATTTTATAAGATACTAGAGATATGGATACTGTAAATGTTGAAAATATGGTAGCATCCATTAGAGCTTTTGATCAAAGACTAGAAATGCATGATAGTAATATGGATAAGGCGTTTTCTAGTTTATCTATGCATGCTAAGGGACAGCAAGGAAATGTACAAGGCAAATTCAAGAAGCAATTCAAAGGCAACAAAAACTGAAATCATAAGTACAATTCTGGAAAGCCTAACTACATCAAAATGTGGGTGCTAGTAAAGCTTAAAGCAGTGGTACTAAATGCAAGATCTGTGACAAGTTACACTATGGAGAATGCTGGTTCAAAGGAAAAACCAAGTGCTATCAGTGAAATAAATTTGGTCACATGGCCAAGGACTGCAATGGGAGGCAAAATGCAAATGTAGCAAAGCAAGCAGATGAAGAAGGTACAATGTTCTATTCATGTCACTCTGCTACATCCAAGTTAGATACTGATATCTGGTTCCTAGACAATGGATGCAGTAATCATATGACCTCAAACGAGGGCTCATTGATTGATCTAGATAAGTCACTAAAGTCCAAGGTGAAAATGGGGGCTGGTGAACTTGTGGAAGCTAGTGGTAAAGGTACTCTTGTGATCAAAACAGAAAATGGTGACAAATTGATAAAGGAAGTAATGCTTGTGCCAGGATTGGATGAAATCTACTCAGTGTAGGGCAAATGGTTGAGCATGGATACAATCTGGTGTTTGAGGACAAGATTGCTAAGATCTATGGTCAGGGAAATGAGGTTGCACCTGTTCCAATGACTAGGAATAAATGTTTCCCACCCTCATTTAATCAAGTCTTTCTAGTAGCAAGAATTGCCATAGAGGATGGATGATCCTGGTTATGGCATAGAAGGTTTGGTCATTTTAACCATTCTAGCTTGGATGTTCTATACACAGAGGACATGGTTGTGGGGATGCCAAAGCTATCTAAGAAGAGTGAAGTGTGTGAAGGCTGCATTGTTGGAAAGTAGCATGTGGAGAGTTTCTGACAAGGACAAAGCCTGGAGAGCATCAAAACTACTTGAATTAATTCACACAGATGTCTGTGGTCCTATGTAGATTGAGACAATGGAAGGTTACAAGTATTTCCTAACAATCATTGATGACTATTTTAGAATGTGTTGGGTCTACTTTCTAATGCACAAGTCTGGTGTGTTCAATGCATTCAAGAAGTTCTAGGTAATGGTTGAATTGCAGACTGAGAACAAGATCAAGAAGTTGAGAAGTGATAGAGGAGGTGAGTTCACATCACAAGAATTTCTCAATTTCTGTAAACAAATGGGAATAGAAATGCAGCTTACTGTGGCATACTCACCACAGCAGAATGGGGTTGCAGAAAGGAAAAACATAACCATTATTGAAATGGCAAAGTCTATGCTACATGATAAGAAGATGCCATATCATTTTTGGGCTGAAGCTGTTAATACAGCATTCTATCTTCTAAACAGATGTCCTACAAAGGCTGTTCTAAAGAAGACACCATTTGAGGTTTACAGTGGGAGGAAACCAGGTGTTAAACACTTGAGAGTGTTTGGTTCTGTGTGTTATACTCATGTTCCCACCAAACTCAGACAGAAGCTGTATGAAACTACTACAAAAGGTGTATTTGTAGGCTATGGGAGTTGTGAGAAAGGATATCGTGTTCATAATCTGGAAACCAAGAAGATTGTGATTTCCAGGATTGGGACCTTCAATGAGAAAGCAATGTGGAGTTGGGAAGCAAATGATGAAATCAAAGTTCAAATTCCTAGTGGAATTGGCACAGTGATTGAAGCTGAAGTTCATATGGCTTAAGAACCAGACTTACAAGCACAGGACTCACAAACAAGTCCTATCATTATTTCATCCTCAATCTCATCATCTGAATCAGGAAATACTCCAGTGAGAATGAGAAGTATAAGGGACATCTATTCTAGATGTAATCTAACTATTGTTGAACCTGAAAGCTTTGAAGAAGCAGTGAAGGATAATGCATGGAAGAGAGCAATGGAGAGTGAGATTAAGATGATTGAGAAGAACTCAACCTAGGAGTTGGTTAACAGACTATCTGATAAACCAATGATTGGAGTTAAATGGGTGTACAAAACCAAACTGAACTTAGATGGCTCTATCCTGAAACACAAGGCAAGGCTTGTAGCTAAAGGCTATGCACAGAAGCCTGGAATTGATTTTAATGAAACATTTGCACCTGTTGCAAGGCTAGATACAATCAGAACCTTGATTGCACTAGCTGCACAGAAGAAATGGGGCCTATATCAGCTTGATGTTAAATCAGCCTTCCTAAATGGTGTGCCAGAAAAGGAAGTTTATGTGAATCAGCCAAATGGTTTTGAATTGCAAAGTGAAGAAGGGAAGGTGTACAAGCTCAAAAAGGCCCTCTATGGATTGAAACAAGCTCCTAGAGCATGGTATGGAGAAATAGACTCCATCTACTGTTCTGTGGATTCCAGAGAAGTCCTATTGAGGATACATTGTACATGAAGTCAAATCATGACAATGAAGTGCTCATAGTATCTATATATGTGGATGACATCATCTACACTGGAAATAGTGAAGAAATGATTGCAAGTTTCAAGTAGGACATGATGGGAAAATATGAGATGACAGACTTGGGTTTACTACACCATTTCCTAGGCATGGGAGTGATTCAAACCAGTGAATGTATCTTCATTCACTAGAAGAAATATGCACTGACTCTACTTGAGAAGTTTGGCCTAAAAGATTGTAAGCCAGTTAGCACCCCATTGGCAACCAATGATAGACTAAGTAAGGAGGATGGTTCAGAAGCTCCAGATGAGATGATCTACAGACAAATGGTTGGTAGCTTACTTTATTTGACAGCTACCAGACCAGATATAATGTTTGTTGCCTGTCTACTTGCTAGGTTTATGCACAATCCTACTAGGAAGCATTGTGGCACAGCCAAAAGAGTGATGAGATGCATTCAGGGTACTATCAACTATGGTATTGAATATGAGAAGGGAAAGCAAGCTACTCTAATTGGGTACTATGACAGTGACTGGAGTGGAAGTCTGGATGATATGAGGAGTACCTCTGGGTATGCATTTTCTATAGGAAGTGGAGTGTTTTCGTGGGCTTCAGTAAAGTAGCACAATGTTGCATTATCTACTGCAGAAGCAGAATATGTGAGTTCTTCTGAAGCAACAACACAAGCAAGATGGTTGAGGTTTGTACTAGAAGATTTTGGAGAATAGCAAACTGAACCTATCCCTATCATGTGTGACAACACGTCTGCTATAGCCATGTCAAAGAACCCAGTCTTTCATCAAAAGACTAAGCACATCAACAGTCGGTTTCACTTCATAAGAGAAGATATACAAGCTGGTGAGATTGATCTAATGTTTTACAGGTCAGAGGAGCAGCTTGCTGATGTGTTCACCAAAGCATTACCTAAAGACAGATTCTGCTACTTAAGAGGTATGCTAAGGGTAAAACTAGTGAACAGCTTAAGAAGGGATGTTGGTACTTATGTTGTACACTTGGCACCTAGGTGACTCAACTGGATTACATGTCAGCAAAGGTGTGTGATGAGTTGTAAAGAATCTGTTATAACAGAAAGCAGTGTGTGTGCCTAACTTGGCCCCCAAGACTAAGGAGCCGTGAGAGAAGTGTGTGGATGACATCATAGTGTCATCACACACTAACAGATTGTAAGAGAGAGTGAGATATGTGTGTGAGAGTAAAATCAGAAAAGATAAATCAATCAGAATTGAATCAATCTTCTCGGTGACAGCCGAGTGGAAGAACAAAAATGAAATTTCACAGAATAGTATTATCAAACAGTTTGTGTGCAACAATATTATCTTTCTATTCTTTACAGAAATTGAATCAAGATTCATCACCTGAAGGATTCAATCCTAAAACTAAACACAATCAATCCAAAATCTACTCTAAATCAAAATCAATTTCATAAAAGCTTTGAATGAGAACTTACCCGATTTAAGATTGCATCTCCGACCCTTCTTGTACTTCCGAAACCAACATAAATTTCTTGGCAGTTTGAAATAATCTTGTCCGTTGACATGTGGCGATGGTGAATGAGTGCCCTTTATGTGGTGTAGAGATTGAGACTCAAGTACATCTGTTCTTTAAATGTAAGTATACTGAGATTTTTTGGTTTGGTAGTCCATTATAGATTATTCTGAAAAACAATGGATAGGGAGGATTTCTTGGGCTATTGGAAACTGTTTCCGCAGATTTTTGAGCAGTCAGGGCATGGAAAATCTGCTATGCAACTCTTGGCTCTAGGACTGTGGAGGATTTGGAAGTGTCGAAACGCAGCTTGTTTCAAAGGCGAGGTTATAGACCCTGTTGTTGTAATTCAACTAATGATGTCACAAGCCCAGGAGATTAATGGTGCGAAAAGGGAGAAGTACCAGGCACTGCAATTTCCGCGTCGGCCTGCAATGGAAGTGGAGTGCGACCATGGTTGGCAGCGGCCGCCGGCAGGATGGTGGAAGGTTAACTGCGATGGTGCGTTCAGCCAAGATGGGAGGACAGGTGGATATGGGTGGATCAGGCGATCTGCCCTGGGTTGTTTTGATGCAGCGGGGGGCGATGGGGGTCTTTCGTGTAGCAGCTGTATACATGTTGAGGCCCTTGCTCTGAGAGAAGCTATGCTAACGTGTGCAGAAGATGGTTGCAAGAGAGTGATATTTGAAACTTATTCACAAGTGTTGGTGAAAAGCCTCCAAGAGGGTGTGTGCATGGACGCAAATATTGAGGGGTTGGTGCATGATATCTTGGAGCTCCGAAAAGCTTTTGAGGTTGCTAAGCTGTGTTTCATCCCCAGGAAGAATAATGATGTCGCTCATGAAGTGGCGGAGCATGTACCGATTGTTAAACGATATCAACGTTGGGAAGGTTTAGAACCTCCCTAGATATTTAATATTCTAACTTCTGATGTAAACTTATCCATTCGTCTTTAATATTATGATGATTTCCATTGGCAAAAAAAATCCTATCCCTCAATAATAACTGACAAAATGGAAGAGTTGGAGATTAATTAGTAAATCTATTATTGTAGCCGGGTTTGCAGTGCACACCGTAAGTTACGAAATATTGTGAAGGTGCTATTGAGAATGAGACTTAGTTGGGGTAATTTTAGCCTAATTTAACCACAAAGTTGTCACTTAGTACTACATTTTAGTGGTATTACTTTCCAAAGGTTATGTGCGAGGTCGTAGGTTTGACTCTCGTAAAAGGCGATATCGATAACCATATTTATAATGTAATTCCCCTCCCCATATCCCCCATGTCTTTGTATTAAAAAAAAAACCATAAAGTTAGTATTCAATTCAAGCGGCCCCTACTTTATTAATGGCTCATACATGTATTAGTGTATGTTTACAAATATGATATATATAAATGTAGTTCCGCTAATATTTTCCTTTATGTTTGAACTTTTATCCATTGGACAATGTTAGGGAGATCACATTTATAAACCACATTTTCCTTAGGCCATTTACCCAATGCACCCCTTAAATTTGTACCCCATTACCAATTTCTCCCATTTACTTTTATTTAGAGCAAATTACATTTTAGTACCTTCACGTTCACACTAAATTTCAAAATTATACCTAAATTTTCAAAATTTGCATTTTAGTATCATGAACTCATTAAAATGTTTCACCTTTATCCCAATGACACATTTTTCGGTTGAATTTCTATTAGTTGATGACGTGATGCGTGTGGGGGGGCCCCACAAAAACAAATTCCATGGTGACTTTAGGCAAAATTACTTAACTAGTCATTAGTTATCTCCTGCCTAATATCTCCCGCCGAAATACTGGACAAGAGATAACCAATGACTAGTTAAGTAATTTTGCCTAAAGTCACCGTGGAATTTATTTTTGTGGGGCCCCCACAAGCGTCATAGCATCAACTAACAGGAATTCAGCCGAAAAATGTGTAATTAGGACAAAAGTGAAACGTTTTAAAGAGTTCAAAGTACTAAAATGCAAAATTTGAAAAGTTAGGTATAACTCTGAAATTTAGTGTAAACGTGAGGGTACTAAAGTGTAATTTGTTCTTTTATTTAAGCCAATTTGTCCCTTGAACTCTTATCTATGGCCAATTTATCCCTTTTGGCCATATCTCGTCTCAAATTTCATTAAATTTATCACATTTCAAGTGAGTGAAAGTGCCATATAACATTGATAACGAAAAAATTATTCATAACGAATCATATTTAATAACTAACACGTGAATTTTTTGACAAAAAATTGGATAAATTGTGAGTAAACATGTTGACAGGGGGTAAATTGGTCATTAATAAGAGTTCAGGGGGAAAATTTGTTGAAATAAAGTTAATGAGGAAAATTGACAACGGTGTACAAATTTAATGGGCAAATTGATAAATTACTCTTTTTCTTATGCATATTTAGGTCCATAACGAATAAATAGTTTCCCGCCAGATATCTTGATGGCTTTGATTGGTCATTTTCTTTGTTTGTGGGCTCGGAATAAGTGGGCCATAGGTCTTAAACCCAAAAATAAATAAATTTTCCGCACTAATGCCTGGGCCTAACACCCATGACCCATCTAACCGGCGCCCACAAACGAAAAAAATTATCAATCAAAGCCATCAAGATATCTGGCGGGAAAATGACAACTTCTTCGCGCCATGACCTGACCCAGTAGACTAGCAAACACTTCGCGGTTTCCAAACCCTCCAAACCCCAATCCCTCTCTGTCTCTCTCTCTTTCTCGCCATGGCTTCCGATTCTTCTCCGGCCAACTTCAACAATGGTAAGTCCCCTCCTCTCTCTTTTTCTTTTGATAATTGATCGTTGTAATGTGTTTGTAAATCCCAATTTTATTTCTCTTTTTTCTTTTTATGCCAAATCTTAATAGGACCTTCTTCTCCCGATGACTCCTTCTCGAGCCCAATCGGCAACACATTCTCTTCTCCCGCAGATGGAAGCGGCCGCAGAAGGCGGCGCCGATCTACTACGCCGTCGGAATTTGATACCCCGCGGGCCCAACGGTCACGGTTCGCCGCATCCGAAACAACCCCAACTCCATCTCGCACGCGCCGCGCCAACGGGCAGAGCGGCGGCGCTGCCCCTACCCCCTCGTCTACTGACGGTGACGTCCCGCCATCTTCGGACGGCGGCGACGGCTACGGAATGGACGAGGACCGACCCACATTCGTATGGGGCACGAACATCAGCGTGAACGACGTAAAGGTTGCGATTGTTAGGTTCCTGAAGAATTTTCGGGATGAGTCGCAGTGGAATACGGAGAGTGAGTACCTTACTGAAGGGAAGTACATTGAGGCCATCAACAGAGTTATTGACATGGAAGAAGATTCGCTTGATGTTGATGCACGCAATGTGTTTGATTATGATTCCGACTTGTATGCGAAGATGGTCAGGTATCCACTTGAAGTTCTTGCTATTTTCGATATTGTTTTGATGGAAATGCTGCCCATCATAAAACCCATGTTCGAAAAGCACATTCAAACTCGGATTTATAATCTTAAAACATCCACATCAATGAGAAATCTCAACCCATCTGGTGAGTTTTCTTCGCCTGATTGTATTTCAGTCCAATTTTCCTTCTTTGGGTTTGTTGTTGATCAGTTGGCTGTGTTTATGAAATTATGGACTGACTTGAGTATATGTATTACTAGACATTGAGAGGATGGTTTCATTGAAGGGAATGATTATTCGGTCTAGTTCGATAATACCTGAGATAAGGGAAGCAATATTTAGATGCCTTGTATGTGGCTACTACTCCGACCCTCTTCCTGTAGAGAAAGGTAACCTCATCCCGATCTCTCTTTACTTTATTGGTTTAGTTTTGATTTAGATGTCCTTCTCAATTGTATTTGTATGTCGAATTTTGAGTGCCATCAGGAAGAATAACTGAACCCACAATATGCTTGAAGGAAGAGTGCCAAGCCAGGAATTCTATGACACTTGTTCACAACCGATGCAGGTAATTGATGGAATAATTTTGGAGGTTATAATGTGATATATCTATGAGCTTGTTATGATGGTTTGGTGGTTAGAATATCATTTGGGTTTTTTTTTTTTATGGTTTCTTTCAAGAAGTATTGTTTGCACACAAAGAGAAAGCGGTTTATTTCCTATCTTTCAGGAATGTGTTTATAGTCTTGTCCCATGTAATTTCACCTTTCTATCTAGCGATCTCCTTTCTTTTGCAATTTTGCTTAAACCAGTGGTAGATTTGAGATGCATATAATTTTTTAGTTTATCATTGGCTCCTGTGTAAAAATCGAGCTTTTGAATGCTTATAGTAAAGTATTGACATCAAGGCTATGCAAGGAGCTTCAAAATACCAAGGATTTAGGCTAAATTAGTTAAAAATGAGGAACTTTAAAGTACCAAGGATTTCAAAATGATTAGATGCAATACATTTAGATGGATTTGTAAGTAATACCTTACTTTGGAAATCCCTTGTTTAGTGGTTTTGTTATACTCATGTGGTGCATGTGCTCCCTTCCTGGTTGCTCGACAAGTTACTTAAGATCACTCTTTTCAATTGTTGGTAGTGCATTTCTTAGTATTATAGTGTAAAATCCCTTGGTACTTTGAAGTTTCTCATCCAAGCATACCCTAAAGTTCAATAAAAATTCGCAAGGGCTATAATTGTTTTAAACTGAAGCCATGTTCAGAAGATTGCGGTATTCATATTATAGCTGAAACAGGCAGACGTTCTATAAATGTCAGTAGGTTCAGACTTCTGATCAAGTCAGGTAATTGACTGACTAGATTTCATAAAATAGAACTGAAAAGGGGGAGATCTTGAGGAACAATACTTGTGAAGTAATGTTTCATTTAACAACTGATTTGATAAAGGGACTGACATTGAAAATAGATTATTACAATGAATGTAGTTCTAACGGGTCCTACTTTCTGAATCAGATTTACAGATAAACAGATTGTTAGGCTCCAGGAGACTCCTGATGAGATCCCTGAAGGAGGGACACCACATACGGTCAGCTTGTTGATGCATGACAAACTGGTTGATGCTGGCAAACCTGGTGATAGAATTGAGGCAAGTCCAAATTGTAATTGTTTTAGTGACCCTCAGAAAGATACATATCTTTTTTTTTTACATTTAATGTGTTCCTTTCCAACAGGTTACTGGGATATACAGGGCTATGACCGTTAGAGTTGGGCCAACCCAAAGAACTGTAAAATCATTGTTCAAGGCATGTTTCTATTTTATTTATTTTTTGTTAAATTTCAAGCAATTTCAATGATGTGCGGATCTAATAATCTTTTCTGTTAAATGCAGACTTACATTGATTGCCTACATATAAAAAAATCTGACAAGTCAAGAATGCTGGCAGAGGCAGAGGATCAAAATCCTATGGAAGTTGACAATTCCTTGGCTGGAAACTCAGATGAGATTCTTTTTGATGAAAAAAAGGTGCATCAAGCTATACCATCTTCTTCGCTTACAATTGCATCAGGTTGCCTGCATTGATCATATCCTTGCTGGAATTGCAGGTGGAACAATTGAAAGAGCTTGCAAAACAGCCAGATATATATGATCGGTTAACCAGGTCTTTAGCACCAAACATCTGGGAGTTGGATGATGTCAAAAAAGGCCTTCTTTGCCAGGTGCTTTAAATGTTTAACTTTTTTATTCGTTTAGTACTTTGTTGATTTTTTACACAAATTAGTTTGTCTTCATTATTTGCTGAACTGTTGCTTATTCTCAATCTCCTAAATGCAGCTTTTTGGTGGGAGAGCTTTGAAATTGCATTCTGGTGCTCGCTTCCGTGGTGATATTAATATTCTTCTTGTTGGTGATCCTGGAACCAGCAAGTCCCAGTTGCTCCAGTACATACACAAGCTAGCTCCCCGTGGAATATACACTAGTGGAAGAGGGAGTTCTGCTGTTGGCTTGACTGCCTATGTTGCAAAAGATCCCGAAACAGGGGAAACAGTATGATTCTTTGTTTAAAAAAGAAAATTTCCTCTTCATGTATTTTATACAAATATATGAAGTTGAGTGGATATTTTATGACTATTCAGGTTTTGGAGAGTGGAGCCTTAGTTTTGAGTGACAGAGGCATTTGTTGCATTGATGAATTTGACAAAATGTCAGACAGTGCTAGGAGCATGTTACATGAGGTTAGTTATTTCATCACTTACATAAAATATTCTGGGAGAAATGTGTATTTTTTAATATTTTGCAAACTTCTTATTCTACGCCTTGTTGGTTGATTTATGAAAATCCAAATAGTTCGTTTAAAGTTTGATAGTGTTTTTGGCATATAAGACTCTACTAGAACAGTATGCTAACTGGCATTATGTTTGCTGCTTGGTACAATTTCAGAAACTGCATTCTAGTATTCCTTGATGTGCTTTGGTTCTAATTATACTTGTATTCCCCCAGGTAATGGAACAGCAAACTGTTTCAATAGCAAAGGCAGGAATCATTGCTTCCCTTAATGCTAGGACCTCAGTCTTAGCTTGTGCAAATCCAAGTGGTTCACGCTATAATCCTCGCTTATCAGTAATCGATAACATACACCTTCCTCCTACCTTATTATCCAGGTAAGAATACACAAGCACATGGATATTCGTATGGCCATATGGTGTTTCAAAAACTCAAAGAGGCCTAATACCATATATGTTATCTGATTGAGTTATACGTATAAAATTGTGAAATTGGTTTTATTGCATAGTTTGTGAAGGTCCCTGATGTGGTTGTGGAAGCCCAATATAGTACCTGAAAAGTATGCAGTTATTGACACTACCACAGTTCATTACTGATTTTGAGCTGCTCTCTGATTAAATTTTTCCCAGGTTCGATCTGATATACTTGCTCCTTGACAAGGCTGATGAACACACAGACAGGCGCCTTGCAAAGCATATTGTTGCATTACACTTTGAAAATCCTGAGGTCTGGTGAATATGTGATTTATCTTATTTAAGGACTAATTTTTCACATATATCTTGTTCACTTTTGGATTTAACTTCTCCACATGCAGACCATACAGCAGGATGTCATAGACCTTGCAACGTTGACTGCTTATGTGGGCTATGCCCGAAAACACATTGATCCGGAATTATCTGATGAAGCTGCTGAAGAGTTGACTAGAGGTTATGTGGAATTGAGGAGAAGAGGGAATTTTCCAGGAAGTAGCAAAAAGGTAAAAGTTTAAATCTTCCTAGTGAAAAGGTATACATTGTTTAAGAGTAAATTAAAGATTGTTACCACATTATATCCTTTTTTCCCATCTAGTGATGATTCCTGTTGCAGTTTCATTTGCAACTTCTTTTCTTTTATTCCTTTTTATTGTTGGTGCGAAATGTGTGTTTGTATTTTCTTTGCTTTATTTGAAAAATACGACTAATGTGGCCATTTTTGAAGTGCTTTTGACCTAGGATCTCTTAATAAATTCTTCTGTTCTGATATCAATCAACTACTGGTTTCTTAAAAGAAAAAAATTGGGATGTATATATCATGTTCAATAAACCTATTATTTTGACAGGTGATAACAGCAACTCCCAGGCAGATTGAGAGTTTGATACGACTTAGTGAAGCTCTAGCCCGGATCCGTTTCTCAAAATTGGTTAGCAAAGACTGCCTTGTGTCTCAACAGTTTACAATAGATTCATCAGGATTCAGGACTAAAATCAATAAATTATGGTGTGATGCATGCAGGTTGAAAAGCATGATGTTATTGAGGCATTTCGGCTTCTGGAAGTTGCAATGCAGCAATCAGCAACAGATCACTCCACTGGTATTTACAGCACTCAAGTCCACCTTTCTTAATTCTACTTTCAATGAAGACAAACACAAATATAACATCATGCTTTACTTGTACTTCAGGAACAATCGACATGGATCTCATCACTACTGGAATTTCGGCAAGTGAAAGAATGAGACGGGAAAGTCTGGTATCAGCTGCTCGCAACATAATCATGGAGAAGATGCAACTTGGGGGACCCTCAATGCGCTTGTTGGAGGTGTGCTTATTTACAAAATGTAAAAAGATATAAATTGAATCAAGCTCGTCTAAAACTAACATCTTAATCTGCATAATATGTCTTACGTGCAGTTGCTGGAGGAGCTGAAGCAGCAGAGCTCTGGCAGCGAAGTCCACCTCAACGACGTTCGTATTTCTTTCTATCTCTCTCACTACACTATACAAACATAGAATTATGAATTATGATGCTCAATGCCGTACTTTTATTTGGTGTTTCAGCTGAGGACTGCAATCACTACGCTTGCAAGTGAGGGATTTGTAGCGTTTGTTCACGGCGACAGTGTCAAAAGAATATGATGGAAGGAGGATCACATGCGAATGAATTGGTTGATTGAATTGCCACAACTGAGACCTCAAGGCAACTCAACGTATACTCATATTTCCAATTTTTCAGAGTTGTTTATTGAATTTATAGTCGTTTTCACTGTTGGTATGCATGCCACCGAAGTAGTTGAATGATCCACAAAGTAGCAATATAGCTAGTCCTTTTCGTTTTGTATTAAGTTAACAATATTCAAAGGTTATTTCTTGGATCTAATAGCAAAGTAATAGCTTGTAAGCAAATTCCAGCCTCCTTATTCAGGTTAGTTTAAAATATAATATGCAAGTAATAAACTAGTATGTTTGTTTTACTAGCAAGCTCATGTGATTGCTGTTTTTGTTTGAGACACACGTGATTCCAGTTTTTGTTTGAGACACGTGATTGCTGTTTTTGTTTTGTGACACGTGATTGTTGTCTTCAGTTTTACTTCTTTGGGAAATTGATGGGAATTGAATACTCTCCACAAATTTATTCAAAAATGTGTTTATAAAAATATAACTTATATAAAAGGGATGGTTGATAGGATCCTTTCCGAATTTCTCTTTGAAATCCGTGAAAAACCATGCTCTCGACAACTTAATAAAATTCTCAGGATATTCTTAAGTCATTGCAATTAATTACGAGAATTATGTCCAAAATTCGGCAGAACCTCCTTATAAAATAGGTAATCGTCTTCCACTTGTTAGGCCAAGGATCAAATGCTACTCTCGAATCCCAATGTCACCAAATAACCATCGAAGTAGTCAGAATTTACAATAAGTCCAAAAAGTCCAAAAGGCTTATAAGAGCATCTAGGTAGGAAATGTAAATACAGAAATATAAATCCTACTCGATAGTCTAAGTAAAGGCGCAGCTGAAATTTAATGCCTCCGCCTCTAGATGTGTCATTGTCAACTCAACGGCCTAGAGGGGATTTAAAACACGAAAAGTGTGAGTGAACAAAATAATCGTTTAAAACAATTTCCGAGGAAAACATACGTTTTTCCCCCTCCATGAGTAAAACAATGCATGCATAATATAAAATTCATTTTAAAACAAATCATCTATAAAGATAATCCGAAAACTTACCTAAAAATCCATCTTTTGTTAAAACATTTGGTGGGACCCATAAAAACCCGAATAATGAAAATATCTCGTGGTCTACAACCCTGCTTTGAAAATCCTCCTCAAAGGAGTTTAAATATCATGAAAACAAAACTGGACACAAAATATCATAAAGTTGTCTCACCACTCACCGAATGGAATCCCGAGCCGTAGCTCGATATCCGAGCTGATTGACCCGGGTCCAACCCTCCACACACCCGATATACCTTGAGTTGTACAGAACCATGTACTACGCGTACATAGCCTCAACGACCTGGTGGAGAAATACCCCTCGATACCAGCGTCGGAGAACCCTCAACGATCTGGCGGAGAAAGACCCTCAATGCCAGCATCGGAGAAAATCTTGACCCTCGGGGATAGTAGACATAGTGGAAACAAACCCGTACAATAAAATCCACAACCATTTTTGAAATCCTTGTTTCTTGGCTTAAGCCAAATTTAGTGAAAAATCGGGTCTATGCCCAAATCCAATAACGTTATAACTCCGGGTCTAAACCCAAAAATTATGGACTCAACCGAAACCCAAAATCTATAGTCAAAACGACATAAAAGCAGATTCCAAAAAGCCGGCCATAGCCCAAAACGTCATTTCCAATTTATTATTGAGAACCCGTGTCCAGTAATGATTTATTCGAATAATTTTCTAAATTCCATAAATTTACCAAAAACAATACGTAACAAGAAAGTATTTCAAATATACTTTTATGCATGCATTATAATTTACAAAACCAAACTCCACTCACCGAACGTCTAAGTAAGCTCAATCCCAAGTCGTACGCTCCTCTGAAGTTCCCGAAGCAGTATTGCCTGTCAAAAGTAATAATCGGGGATACCAACGATAATTAAAAACCCTACATTCAGACTCCCTAAACCCCGGGAGGTCCGCACGCGTCCCACTAAAAATGCAGCCACTTTGGACGCCCAAAACTACCCCTAAACGATGTTCGATTAACCCGAAACCTGCGTCAAAAGGTCTGGAAGGTCAAAAACATGTCGACACACGTCGTCGTGACCCAAGGACCGGTCCCACGCGCCGCCACGAGCCGGCAACTCGTCCACGCGTCGACTATAGTACCTCACACGCCTGCACGCGCACTGACTCGGCGCTGACTCAGCCGCCAGGTGGCCTCCACGTGGCTTCTAGGTGGCATGCCACATCAGGCCTCTCTTACCAAACCAGTCACTGGAGACGATGACCGCTCCGTCGTGCACTGTCGTCCGCCGTCGCCAGAAATCGCCATTGTTGGCCGACCTTGAAATTTTCCTAACTTCTTCAAATCTCAACCGTTTTTCACAAATTAAGAGTCTAAAACCATCTACTCAAGCCTAGGAACTCGAAACTGAAGTCTAAACACGAAACTCATACATGAGTTGGCCGAAAAATCGATCGAAAGGTTCGATTTTCTCCTTCCTCTATTCGGTGTCTCCCGTGGCTGTTTCCTTCGACGACCGGTGCATCCTTGATCGCAGGGAAGAGGAGATTTCGATGGGTGGAACCAAATTGGACAAGATTGCTTCGAATCAAAGTTCACGGGTATGGGGTTTTGGGTTCGGTCGCATGGATTAGAGAAGGATCGCGAAGAGAGAGAGAGAGAGAAAGAGAGAGAGAGGAAATGAGAAAAATCTGAAAAAGTCTGGGTTAAAAATATCTACCCAGGGGCAAATTACCAATTTGTCCTTGAACATTCTAGACCCACAACTCTCTCATACGAACTCTGTTTTCCGCGTGCCGCCTGTCTATGAACTCGTGAGTTCGAGACCTACGCAACGGTCCCCAAAAAATTACCATGTGTGTCGCTAAACAAAAAGTGATATTCGAACCCCTTATAAAACCAAGGATAAATTCCTCATTTCCCAAATTAATTTACTAAAATTCACTAATTAAATTTTCGGGTCGTTACAATGGTAATCTCATAGTAACCAACTGGTGAAATCTCTCTCATCTTCCTCTCATCTTCTTGGTCTTCCTCTCATCTTCTCTCATCTTCCTCTCATCTTCCTCTCATCTTCTCTTTCGAACCCTCCATCCTTCCCACGAAATCGATGCCAGGACTCGTCCCGAATTTCACCTCGAAACCAGAGAAGGACCTTGATCCCGTTTGACAACCTAAGGAAAGGTTCCCAAAGTACCCTTCAATCCTTACAAATATAATATGACCAACTTCACATGTTAGACAAGGGATTCAAAGCACTCAACAATTCCAACAAATAACGACCATCCAATTAAAATATAATATCAGAGCGTCTAGGTAGGATAAATAATACAATTTAGATATCCTACTCGAAGTTTAAATACACTGTGCAGCTGGAATACTAATGCCTCTACCTCGTAAGAAATGCCCGCGTCAACTCAACAGCCTGGAGGGGTTTTAAACACAAAAGTTGTGAGTGGACAAAAATAATCGTTAAATCTTTTTCCGAGGAAATCTTACCTTTTCCCCCCTCCACTTTATAAAACCATGCATGCATCAAATAAAACAGTTCATGATATAAAACATCATCTGCAAATCACCAGAATTCCATTCTCTTTAAAACCACTTAGTTGGACCCACACAAAATATGTATAAAGAAAACACATCGTGATCCACAGTTTGGTTTGAAAATCATCCTCAAAAGAGTTTAAAATCATTTATTTCAACCTGGACACATAAGATATCAATCCATTATTCCCGACATATCCACTAGGCACCAGGGTATCCCTTGAGGTGTGCTAGCCATGTACTACACGTAGACAGCCTCGCGACCAAGCAGAGCAAAACTCTCGACGCCAGAGTCTGATAAACAGTAACCATCGGGACAGAAAACCAGTGAAAACCAATTCTTTGAAAAATCACCAATTATATTTGAGGTTCACCGGGTTCACCGCTGACAGCGGATCCTGGCCCCCCTCAAATTGGTATTGTTTATATTAGAGGTTCACCGGGTTCACCGCCAATAGCGGATCTTGGCCCCCCCTCAAACAGTTCAACCCAAAATCAAGGACTCAATAATTACCACGTCAAAACGATATCAAAACCGAGTCCAAAAACCATGCCATTTCTCAAAACACACTTTCACTGAAATATTGGAAAACATGTGTCCATCAATCATTTCTCAATTCTGGAAATTCAATGCAACAATACATAACAGTATTTAAACAAAGATACATTGATGCATGCATTACAGTTTATAAACCAAAAATCCACTCACCACCTGTCCAAGCAAGCTCAATCCCGACTTGTTTGTCCCTCCGAGGTTCCTGGAGAAGTATCGCCTGTCAATAACAACAATCGGGATTACCGGCTAGTAATAAGAATCTTATATAACAACTCCCTAAACCCCGGAATATCCACCTATGCTGCCCTAGAAAACGCAGCAACTTCAGACGCCCAAAACTACCTCTAAACAACGTCCGATCAACCCGAAACCTGCACCAACAGATCCGGAACATCGAAAACTGGCTGCCACGTGCCACCGTTACCTCGAAATCGGCCCCACGCGCTGGAGAAAGGCCGAACCACACGCCACCACGTGCAGGCAAAAGGCCGAACCACGCGCCCATGCGCCGTCCCGCTCCTGCTACAGTACCCACGCGCCTGGACCGGTCCAACCTGGCCCAACTCGGCTTGACTCAGTCCAACTCAACCAGACCGGTTCACTCAACCCGACCGATTGATTCGGTCCGACTCGGTCTCACATAGGGAAGATGAGAGAAGATGAGAGGAAGGTGAGAGAGGATGAGAGAAGATGAGAGGAAGATGAGAGAAAATAAGAGAAGTTGAGAGGAAGATGAGAGAGATTTCACCAGCTCTCTTGCCCTCTCTTCTAATTTCAAACCAAGTTTGAGTCTTGGTTACTACAAGGTTACCATCCCTTTTATATAGGTTGTCAGGACCCGTCCCGAATTTCCCCTCGAAACCCGGGAAGAACCCTGATCCCGTCTGACAACCTAAGTAAAGGTTCCCAAAATACCCTTCATTTATAAAATCATGCATGCATAACATAAAACAATTTATCATATAAAAGCATCATATGTAAATCATCCAAAATTCACATTTATCTTTACAACCATTTAATTGGACTCACATAAAATCTGTATAATAAAATACCTCGTAATCCGCAATTTTGTTTGAAAATCTCTTCAAAGGAGTTTAAAATCATTTGGTTCAATCTGGACACAATTATCTCAAATTCAAATCATTTCGTTCCAACCGCCACATAATATCTCAAATTCACTGTTCCCGATATATTCATAACACACCAGGGTATCCCTTGAGATGTGTTCAAATCTGTACAACTCTGTGTACCATCTGTACTGTCTGTAATATCTGTACTATGCATAGACAGTTTCGCGACCCGGCGGAGCAAGGCCCCTCAACACCAAGGTCCGAACCCTCAACAACTGGCAGAGCAAGGCCCCTCAACACCAGTCAGAGCAACAACAATCATCGGGACGGGAATCAGTGAATCAAATCCATACTTCGAAATCTTTGTTTCGCGGCCTAAGCCAAATTCTTTGAAATATCATTTTATGGCCAAAATCGGTAAAATCACAATTATGAGTCTAAACCCAAATCACATACTCAAATAGTCACCACGTCAAAACGATATCAAAATCGAGTGCAAAATCAGGCCATTTCTCAAAACATACTTTCACTGAAATATTGTAAAATATGTGTCCAGTATCATTTCTAAAATCCAGAAATTCATTTCACTCATACTCAACAGTATTTAAATCAAAGATACATTTATGCATGCATTATAGTTTATAAATCAAAGTCCACTCACAAACCTGTCGAAGCAAGCTCAATCCCGAACTGTACGCTCCCCTGAAGTTCCCGGAGCAGTATCGCATGTCCAAATTAATAATCGGGATTACCAGCTAATAATAATAATCTTAAATATAAACCCCATAAACCCCGGGAGTCTAACTATGCTGGCCTAGAAAACGCAGCAACCTTAAAACGTCCGAAACAGCCCCTAAACGACATCCGATCGACTCGAAACCTGCGCCAACAAGTCCGAAACGTCAAAAACTACTTGTCACGCGCCACCGTGACATCAGACTCAGCCCCACGTGCCGCCACGCGCCGACGGAAGGTCCGAACACGCGCCCACGTGCCGCCACGCGCCCTCACGCGCCGGTCACGCGCCTGCTACAGTACCACACGCGCCTGAACAGGTCCAACCCGACCGGTTCGGCTCAACCCGACCGGTTCAACTCGACCCGACCGGTTCAACTCGACCCGACCGATCACCGGCGACTCTCCGGAGAAGATGACCGGCTGCCGTCGCCGTCGCCGGAAGTTGGCCGGAGAAGATGACCGGCAGCGCTGTCGCCGCCATCTGGTTTCGCCGGAATCCTCCATTTCCGGCCGAAACTCCAAGCTTTCCAACTTCCTCAAAACTCAACCATTTTTCACAAATTTTACGTCTAAATCTATCTACTCGAACCCAAGAATCCAAATATGACCTTAAAACATCAAACACGTACCTGTGCTGGCCGGAAAATCGATCGGAAGGTCCGAAACTTCCTTTACTCGGCTCTGCTTCCACCGTGGTCCTCTCCTTCGATGGTTGGTACGGTTGTGATCGCGAGACGGAGTAGAACACGATTAGTTGATTAAGACTGGAAGTTGAAGCCTTGAAATCAAAGTTGACTTTTGGTTTTTCTCTTGGTTTTTCTTCGGTTTCGGGTGTGGCTTGGGAGGTTTTGTCACAGAGAGAAAGAAAGAGATGAAGATCAAATGAAGATGAGGATGAAACAAATCAGATAAGTCTGATTTGTTAACAAAAATATCTCCCCTCCATGGAAAATTACCAAAATGCCCTTGCACATCTAGACCCATAACTCTCGTCTACGAACTCCGTTTTCTGCGTGCCGCCTGTCTACGAACTCGTGAGTTCGAGACCTACGCAACGGAACCCAATACACCACCGAAAAGGTTTCGAAACAAAACTTGATTTCCATGCCCTTTAACAAGCAAGGGCAAAATCGTCATTTTACATAAATAATTTAATGAAATCCAATAATTGAAATTCCGGGTTGTTACATAGGTTCTATTTTTTAAACACATTTTTGAGTGTTCTATTTTTGAATAAATTTGTGGAGAGTGTTCTATTTCCATCAATTCTCCTACTTCGGGTTTTGGCATACCTTAATTACTGAACATTAATTTAAAGTTAGGGGAATTTACTCATGGGTCCTTGATAAGTTCAAAATTTGTTCAAAATTCTTATTATTCATTTTTGAAATCTCTAATTCATCATTTAAAGTTTCATTTATAAAAAGGAGTTATGTGTTGCATTGGGGGCAATATTTAAATGAGAGACTAAAGATTTCAAAAATGGATAATGATGACTTTTGAATAAGTTTTTGAACTGGTTAAGAACCTATAAGTAAGTATCCCTTAAAATTAAGAGAAAATTAATAGAGAATAGGAAAGAGAGTTTTGAAGGAACCTCTAATATGGTGCCAGTTTTTTTCTTATTCTGTGTAAATTATTTCAAACTTAATTAGCTATTTACTGGAGATTCAAGATTTTTTTGTAGAGATTAAAATTTCCACAAGTTGTCAATGTATTTTGGTGACTTGAAAATAATTAGATTAAAAAACTAGTACAATACACTAGAATGTGGAATGTTGTCACTTAACATTCTAGGAATTTTTTTTTATTTTTTTTGCAATGATATGGGGAGAAAATTATATTATACATATTGGGTATCGACCTTGTCTTTTACGAAAGTCGAACTTGATTCTGTCTACACAACGTGATGTAGTACTAAGAGCCAGTTTGGTATTATTATGTTTTTTTTAAAGCAGCTTCTGTTGTACTTTCATAATAAGCCGTTGTACACTAACGTTGGGTAAAATTCCTTCTTAAAAATGATGTGAGTATAAAAAATAATGTCAAAGTGTTTAGTAATTTATAATGTAAAATTGTGGTAGACGTGGATAATTTTTTTAAACATTATATTAAAGTGTCAAAGGTAGTAGTGATGGTAGTAGATATGAAGGTGAGGGTGGATGAGGAGCTCGTGGTGATGGTGGTGGTGGAGGTAGAGATAAATGAAGAAGAGGTGGAGATAGAGGTATAAAAGGTGGTGGTGGCGGTGGAGGTATGGGTAGAGGAGGCGGCGTTGGTGGAGTAGGTGGAGGTTCGGGTGGAAGAGGTGGAGGTAAGGGTGAAAAGGTGGTGGCGAGAGTAGTGGTGGCGCTAGTGGTGGTGGTGATGGAGGAGGAGGAGGAGGTAAAGGTTGGGGTGGAAGATGTGGTGGAGGAGGTGGATGTAAGGGTGAAGAAGGCAGTGATGGTGGTGGTGTTGGCAGCGGTGGATGCGGAGTAAGCTTGTGCAGGAGGTGGTTGTTGGTTCCTTTAAGAAAAAAATATGAATGACGAGAAATGATAACATTTTTAGAAATCAATATGGATATTAAAGGATGTAAAATTTTTATTACAAGTTCTCATCAACTTTTTGTGAAAAAAACCTTTCAAAAGGAACATGCATGTTGTTTTTAAAATTATTGTCAAAAGTCCATTGCTTTAAAATAAGCAAGATTTTTAATTTTTTCCAAGTACTTTTTTACTATTTCACATTCAAATAAAACATCTTTAAAACAAAAGAAACAATACCAATTACCTAGCTTAGCCATAAACGGTGAATTTCCTAGCTTAGCCATCCTTATGGTGTGCTTGGATGTGGAATTTTAAGATGCAAAAAGACAACAATTAAATATATATAGGGAGAAGGCTCATTTGTTTATTATTTTTTTTGGTGAAGCATTTGGTTAAATTTTCAATAACCCAACAAATTTCCTTAAATAATTAAGATGCAAAAAGATAACAATTATATATTTAAGAACGTTGCTATTTTTTTTTTTGGGTAAGCTAAAGATTATATTAACACCAAGGGGAATCCCTAGGAACAACAACAAACAAATAGGCTGGAAAGCAAGCCAAAACTGGCGAGCCCAACAAGCAAGGGCTACCGCCCAACTAGAGCCCCCAACTGCCTAACTAGAGCCCCCAATCGCCTAACTACCAGCAGAGGGGGAGACATTCCAATTACTAAGAATACTAGAGTTAGCACTAGTTAACGGAAATGAAGCTACACAAAGCCTACATCTAATCATGTCTACAATGGATTGAATTATGAGCCAAGGGGGACGAGCTCGGTGGTTGCAAATACGCTTATTCCGCTCCATCCAAATGCCATACAATGTGGGCCCATGATGCCCCTACCACAAATAGTGTGGTCCACTTCAATGATATTTTGCCCCACCAAAGTGTTAGATTGGCCCATTAAGACCCCAAAATCCTTAGGACCATTCATAGGGCTCTCGGCAGAAGAATTGGGCATGGGCCGTTGTGGACAAGAGGCCTCTGAATGCCAGAACACACAACACAACCCACATAGCCTAGGTCTTCCCAGATACTCCACCCTTATCTCAATCTTCCTCGGAATCTCTCCATCATCTTCTGGTTCTGCCATCAGATCGAAGGTATCCACTAATGGCTCACTAGCATCGAGCTCAATGCACATTCTCATGAAGAAAAGAAAGAGAAATTTAGCTTGTAGGAAGTTTTTTTTTTCCATGAAATACCTCTTTATTGATTAAATTTGAATAGAAATCTTCACATTAGAAGCTAAAATATTAAATAACCAAGAGGGTTCGAGACCCTCCCATCTTAGACAGCGTTTAGAATGCTTAGACAACGTTTAGAATGCTTACACACCGCAACAACTTCATGAGATGCTGTGTTACTCTTCATGGGAATAAAATGCAGCAGTACCACCTCGACAGCGGCTGCATCGCAACAATATCATGCACCAAACCTTTGATACTTGCATCCACGCATACTCCCGACTTCACACTTTGCACTAGCACATGTGAATCAGTCTCTAATATCATTCTTTTACAATCATAATCAGCGCACGCCAGCATCACGGTTCTCACAGTCATGACCTCCGCATGAAGGTTGCTGCAACAAGGGAAACCTCCCTCCCCTCCTGTTGTTATGAAGCTGCCCAAAAATGATCTTCGAACCTATCCAAAAGCTCCAAGTTTATTTGCAGCTGAAAACGCTCCATGACAATTGATCTTCACAAAACCCACAGGAGGACGGGTCCAGGTTTCCCGCATAGGAGCAGCTGCAGGTAACCCGTGAACATCCTGGATAAGTTTCGGTTTTTCCATCCTAGCTGCGTTAAATTCCTACATTTGTTGGATCATCATTTGAATAGTAGCACCAGGATCAATGACAATATCATTATAACATCTCATATTTTGACATTTCCATAACCTCCATAGACCAAATATCAGCATCTGAGTTGCAGATTGTTGATGTCCAGTCTGACTAAAAATATGCAGAAAATGATTCTAGTACCAAGTAAAATCTCCTCGCTCCACACGATGCATATCAACTTGCAAAGGGCTGCCAAACCAGAATACATGTGCATATTTGCATTGGAAAAAAAATGTGTACCTGGGTTTCCTCAGTCTCACCACAATTAGGGCATATATCATCCACCATAATTCTCCGTTTCACTAGATTGTGTCTCACTGCCAAAAAATGCCTGCAGCATTTCCAAATGAACAGATGCAGTTTATGAGGCTCTACAGTTGTCCAGATGGATTGCCACAACTTTTCATCACTCTCCATGGAACTAGTCTCTCCAGTTCCCTGCTTCCTCCTAAATTCTCCATTCCATAGCATCTCCGTAGCAACCACATTTCCTGATTTCACCAAATAAATCCCAGCCTTGACATGATGCCATATAAATCTGTCCTGGCAACCAAGGTAACTTAGAGGTATAGATAAGATGCATTTGGGGTTCCTCACTACTAAATACATCGTTTATCAACTCTGCTCTCCAACATTTTATGTCCCAATCAATGAGTTCAACGATCTTCTCTGGAATTAGGGCATGTCTAGAAATAGGAATGAACGGTCTCTATTAGGAAGCCACGGGTCCTTAAGGATACAAATATTTCTCCCATCTCCAACCCTCCAACGAAGCCCATATTTCAACACTTGCAAGTCTTGTACAATACATTTCCAGCCCCAGGAACCACCACACCCTACACTAGCATTTAGGAAATGCTCCCCCGGGAAATATTTGCCTTTTAGGACTGTAGCCAAAATAGATTCAAGGTTGTTCATAATTCGGGAATCAATTTTTGCCAACTTCGCCACATTAAAACACCTGATGTCTTTAAAACCTAGCCCACTAGCCTTCTTGGGTTGAGAAAGTTTGTCCCATGAACCCCAGTGAACACCAGTTTTTCTCCTCGTACTTCCCCACCAGAAATCAGCCATGATTCGGGTAATATTATGGCAGACTGTTACCGGCAAAAAAAAAGAAGGACATCGAATAGATAGGCATTGCCATGGCCACTGACTTAAGTAAAACTTCCTTAACAGCGATGGAAAGATACTGCTCAGCCCAACCTTAGATTTTACTCTCAATCCTCATGCGAGTTTCTTCAAATATTTTCTTCTTTGAAACCCCAAAATCTGCCATAAGCCCCATATATTTCCCAAAACCTTCATGACATTGAACACCCAAGACTTGGACAAAGACATCCTTCCTTTCCTGAAAACAATCTCGACTGAAAAACACCCCTCTTGTCAAAATTAATGAGTTGCCCTAATTCCTATGTACTCAAAATCTCCTTGACACATCTTGCCTCATCTACCGTAGCTTTGCAAAAAAAAAGACTGAATCATTAGCGAAAAACAAGTGGGTAAGATTTATACCATTAGGCACCATATACAGAATAAAACACACACAGAGATGAAAAAAAATAGGAAGTTACTCACACAAATTCCATACAGAAACATCACTTTTTTTTTCAAAAATATAATATAAAATTTTAAAACTTTCAATTACATCACATATAAAAAATAAATGCAAATTAAAATACGTGTAATTGCTTGTCAAGATACTAATAAACATAGTGACAAACTCAAACTCTATTGAACTAATTTACTGTCATAATATTGAATTTGGATTCTTTCCCTTTCTAAATCCACATCTAACTTTTTATGAGTTGAGTTTGAAGCAATTTTCATAAAAGTAAGCATATGTGTTGCTTCTGAAATTTGTGATTTGAGTTTTTAATCAGACTAATATTTTTTTTATTCGAGCTTGCCTCATTTTTCTTACACATTTCTTAAAGGGGGCAAAAATAAATAAACAATTAGACAAGGGACAAAAATCCCAAAAGCTTGAGAAATTTCCTACAAAATCTTCAACCCCAACAACCAAAATTAAATTAGAGGGGAGGGACCTGGTGACGTGGAATATCCTTGTGGCGCAGCGCAGGGCTGAGGAGAGAGAGAGAGAGAGAGAGAGAGAGCAAGCAATCAGCGAAGCAGACACAGTGAATCACTGATTCATTGATTTGATCCCTTCATTTTTTCTCTCTCTTCTCATCTCTCTGTGATTTGTGCTGTATCTGTCACACAATTTCACAAAAAACCAGAGAGTCTGAGAGAGAGACTCACCAGAGATTGAGCGAGAATGGGAGAGTGCTGTCCTCCGATGGATCTGATGAGGTCGGAGCCTATGCAGCTAGTCCAGATCATCATCCCCATCGAGTCTGCTCACCTCACTGTCTCTTATCTTGGAGACCTCGGCCTTCTCCAGTTCAAAGACGTACGTCCTTACTCTCTCCCTAATTCTCAATTTCGCTCTCTATAATGCTTTCTTTCTCCTTTTCGATAGGTTTTGGTTCGGAGAAACAGAATAACCCTAGCTTCATGCTGTTTTTGATTGGAAATTCGCAATTGGATTTGATTTGTGCAAGTATTTTTCTTTTAAGCGATTTCTTAGTAAGGCTTCATCTGGTTATATGATTTGCAGATACATCTATATAAATATATATATATATATATATATATATATATATATATCCTATCGAATTGTATGATCAGTAAATAATGTTTTATTCTTTAGCTTCCAAGGGACTCAATTTGAGATTTATTTCTGAAGTGAAGAGTTTAATCAGTTGAGTCATTTCCATTTAAGTGCACATAGATCAAGCTTCTGATGTTTCCCAGATCATTACATATTTTTATCGTCCTCATAAAAAGAAAATTTATGATGAAAGTATTTATCTTCCTGAGAACATAATACATATACATAACACTCTCAAATTTTGGTTTTCTTGGAAATTTACATCACCCGTGAAATGGTTATTCTGTTTACTAAAGGATTGCTAAAAAAGCTTCCAATAGCAGACTAACACAACTCATAAAGCATGAGAATTGCGACAGAACTAACACAACACAACAACCCATATTTTTTTACAATAAACACAACAAGCCAAAAGCAGTGGGTTAAAACTTTTGGTATTGCTCTGCTTACCAAGGATTGGTATTTGTATGGTGGGTAGTAAAGAAGGCGGCTCACTATTGAGGGCCTTGATTGGTGTAAATTAAAGTTGATGGTGAAGTGTAAAACTCCTGGTTTAGGAGGATGAGTATGAAAATGATGAGGTACATTATCTTCCTGAAATGGATAAAGAATTTATGGGTCAGTGGATAAGAAACCAAGTGAGCGTGCAAGGGTTTCAGTTATTGCATAATTGATTGAGGCTTTAGTACTTTTACTTGGTTAAGCATCACAGAATTGTGAAGAAACATGTTTGAAATTCATTGGTTTGACATTCTAGTTGTTGCAAAACTTGCATTTATCATGATCATCTATGCTGCTTTGTTGTTAGTCATCCTTAATCTATTATGTTCTTTTCAGGATTTTCTTATAGTTTTATCTGGAAGCTAATGTTTTGGATGTCTCTTTTTTCCAGCTCAATGCAGAGAAGAGCCCATTTCAGAGGACTTATGCTGCTCAGGTTTTTTTGTGTTCCTTAGCTTACTCAGAAACCACTTTAGCATTTCTAGTTGTATATACCTTCATTATTTTGTTCGGTGGTGGATATGGTATGTCTCATTAAAAGAAAAAATAATTCATTAAAACGTAGTAGTAAGATTAGAAGGAAAAGGAGGGAAAAATCCAAACTTTAAATAACTTTCCCATAGTTTACGTTGTCTCAGAGCTTTTCAAATTATTGACACATCTTTGGAGCTGTACTTTATCATTAATTAACTTAAAAAGGCCTTGTTAGATTGTCAATGTTTTGTTGTTCCTAGTGAAGTATGTAACAGGTATTACCTCCTCCGGGGGTGATGGATTTCAAGAGATAGAATTTTCAATTGTGTCCACTGTTCTGTGGCATTTGGAAATTACTTTCTGATCCATAGCATATCTTTAAAGTTTATGGTGACTTTGAAACAGCACAAATATACTTATAAAATTGATTTAGGAACGGACAAAATATTAAGAAAGGGAAGCACTTGGCTCAGTCATCTGTTGGTGCATATCCTCCTTAATGTGACCTATTTTGCGTAAATAGTTGACTTAAATTAATTGAAACATGGAGTTGAACTGCATTTTTGGCTTTTACCACCACCCTTGGTGTGTGTGAAGAGAGAGGCCCTTGCATGTTTACATGCGTATAAATTATAAGGGTTTTTCACTATGCTCATTCTAATTGAATGGCATCCTTGTTGATAATCCTTTTCTGATATATAATATTGAAGCTTGTCAAATTAGTTGTTCAAGTGGTTAAACATCATATTGCGTATTGATCTTTTTTCCCTTAGCATTCCCTTTGTAACTTATCTAGTTTTGCTTACGAACTGTTCTAGATTGTTGCCAAACTAAGAAGATTCTTGTACTTTTTACTGTATATATTGTTTGTAAGATGGTTACAGAATATTTGTTATATGCTCTCTTCATAATTATTTTAGTACTGAAGTTTTATGTTTCCAAATGAGTTTTTGGTTGGTAATTTCAACAATTCACTTTTCTTTGAAGATTAAAAGATGTGCAGAGATGGCACGCAAATTACGTTTCTTCAAGGAGCAAATGTTAAAGGCGGATCTACCTCCTTCAAAGTCTGCAAGACAAGTTGACGTTAATGTGGATGACCTGGAGGTATAATAAGGTGTTTTCTGCCTAGCATATAGATCCTTTATATTGCATGTACTAATGCTACATTTTTGTGTATGCTAGGTAAAACTTGGAGAACTTGAGGCAGAGCTGATTGAAATTAATTCAAATGGTGAAAAGTTGCAACGTTCATATAGTGAACTCTTAGAATATAAGCTTGTTCTGCAAAAGGTAATTGCCCTTGTTACTTGTTTGGTACCTGAAAAGATCATTACAACTCTATTACAGTGCATGTGTGTTAATAGGATACCAGATCAGACTCTATCCTCGAATGATATACTATGTTTATTATTAGTGTTAACATTTCCCATGGAAATACAAATTTCAGTATAAAAGAAAGGATAAAGAATAGTATGATTAGATTTTTTGTCCACAAGTAGAAAATGGATTTTGCTTTTTTTGAACCATCAGTACAAAAAGATTATCCAGTTCAATCTATAAATATCTTGAATGATAATGCAGCTGTGTAAGGAAGCAACCAATAGATCCCAAACAAAGATAGGAGAAAACTTCACATTTCTCACACCACAGAGCACTTAGAAAAGATATAGGCTTCATTTTTGTTCCCCTGCACAAATGGGTTCTATTAAACCCGATACCTTACCTCTAAAGATCAAATGATTGACTTTTAAATTCTTCTCTAACAGTTCAATCTAGTAAACAGGAATTGGATAGAAAAATTTTGTTTGCTTTTTTATATTTTTCCAAAATAAATACAGAGAATATTTAAAAAAAAAATTCAAGGATTTGAAGTAACTGAATTCAACAGTAGGATTGACCCTCCAAACGACCTTAGATAATCATAAGAATAGTACACAGAAATAATGAGAATCCTAGAATTTATAAAAATAAATAAAGGTTAAATCAATGCAATATAGCGGCATACAAAATGTGATGAGAATCCACCATGAATTACTCATAAATTTATTTAGGTTTTAAGGAAGTACAGAAAAAGTAGAGCAAGGTTATAATAAATTAAAGTTAAGAGAGAAATCAATGATCCCATTTTAATCACAGAATAGACTGTTGAGGCAGTTGAGTTAGTAGGAATTCAACATGCCTCTCCAAGGCCACAGGATGGACAGGACTGTCATTATAAGAGAGTGATGATGGAGAAGGAAGAGCTATAATCGAAGAAAAGAAAATTAATAGAGTAAAACAGAGGGAAAAAAAAATTAAGATACTTCGGACTACTAACTTCATTGACCTATGATTTTTCTATAGTACTCACGATTTGCATATTGAGGCCCATGTAAGGATCATTAGTTGACACATCATAGATAATACATCTATTAGTATCATTAAATGAGATTAATTGGTAAAAGATAATTTTTACTACCCTTGTGTGAGATAAGTGAGTTAGTTCAGAGGGTTCTCAATCTTGGATTGTCATAGGAGGGTTTCATTGATCATTAATAGAGAATCAATTATCTATTTATGCCTACGAGCTAGAATTTGAATAGAGTTTGCTCTCATTTGGTCTTGTGTTGCTATCTCAATGTCTATTTATTTTGCTGAGCTCTCGCGTGACTAAAATAAATCTCTTCCTTTCAGGCCGGTGAGTTTTTTCACTCAGCTCAAAGCAGTGCTGTGTTGCAGCAGAGAGAAAACGAATCCCGTGACATCGGTGGAGAATCCCTGGACACGCCTTTATTATTGGAGCAAGTAAAGATTTCAATTTTGGTTTTATTGTATTTTGATTAACCAAGGCCATCAGCTTGTACTGAGTTCAATTCTTTTTGTCTGGCTGTTGCATAGGAAATATCAAGTGACCCATCCAAGCAAGTTAAGTTGGGGTTTATCACTGGTCTTGTCCCTAGGGAAAAGTCTTTGGCATTTGAGAGGATTCTATTTCGAGCTACTAGGGGTAATGTTTTTCTGAGGCAGGCTGTTGTCGAGAATCCCGTCACTGATCCTGTTTCAGGAGAGAAGGTATTGACATGGATTTTCCTGCATTTTTATGTTCTTGGAATGATATCGGGAGGTTTCTGTTTTACTCTTCAACCTTTATAATATAAGGGTAACGGGATATGCTTAAAAGGTTTCAACAAAGAAGCTCACTAGAGAGGCTAGGGATCTAAAACTCTTCACTTCCACTCTGATAAAAAACAATTATTCTTTGCTTTTCAACCAAACAGTCCACAAGGATCATGGCCTGAAGGATTTGTGGGAGTGGGTTAGATTGTGGTCCTCATCATGGACATCTATTTCAAATGAGTTTAACGGGTGTCTTTGTACATAGGAAGCTGCTGTCAATTTAGGTTATTCATGTCAAATATAATGTTTTCTAACTGTCTTATTCTATCTCTTAGTGGACAACTTTTCATTTTTATGTATGGTTTCACAGTAATAAATTCCTTTCTTCTCCTTTAAAAAAAACCCAAAGCCATGTTACCAACAAGTAGCCTTCTTGGAGAAATAGTACTGAACAATGATAAATAGCAAAGGGTGGTCTTTCACTATTATAATTAGAATTTGTATTGAAAAAGCATGTTATTTTTATTTGTCCAAAAACTTAAAATTGAATCCATCTTATGCATTTGTTACCTTCTGCATTGTTGCATTTGTTATCTTCTGCATCTTTGCATTTGTCACCTTCTGCATCTTTGCATAAGTCTTAGAGAGCTCTGGAGGTGGTATTGACTTGTACCAGTCACTTCAGTAGTTAAGTTACTGTTGCAGACTTCAGGGCTCTAGGCTTAGGATGTTCTAGCTTAAGAGTTTCCTTGAGAAATAAAAAGCATTAAGAATGCTGGGTTCTCTGAATTACCTTCGAGAATATGATCAAATCTCTACAAAAATGTCTCATATATATTGGAAAGCATTTCAGAAGCTTAGGGCTAATATAGGACACACTGTTAACAGTCACGATTGTTCCAGAGGGTAGTTCTCTTCTAATAGGGGTAAAATATGGGGTGAGGATGCCTGAGGTCTTTTTCTTTTGTTTCTTATTCGTCAACCCTTATCTCTGCCTACGAGAAAACATGTTCTTGTCCTTGGGCATCTTACTAAGAAACAACCTTTATGCATGAATACTGGAAAAATGGTTAATCTGTTGTATAATATGGCACTGTTATTTGGCCTTCTGTTCTTTTTTGTTGTTTCACAGTTTGTCATTAACTGTGAATGATGATCTGCAGATTGAGAAAAATGTTTTTGTGGTATTCTACTCTGGAGAAAGAGCAAAGAGCAAAATTCTCAAAATATGTGAAGCTTTTGGAGCCAATCGTTACACTTTTCCTGAGGAACTAGGTAGACAAGCTCAAGTGATTACTGAGGTATGTGCTATTGTTTTTCTTGGTTTATTTAAAATGAGAAGATATCTGCTCCTCTTCTCTAATGTTTTAATGTTCCATTTCCATAAAAAGAAAAGGAGAGAAAAAAAATGAAGACCTAGGCCATGCTGTAGCTTCATCCATTCTTAGTATATTTCTTTTGTTTTGAATGTGCATTCATCTCATTCTTAGTGATATTTTTTTTCCAGCGTGAAGTAATTCCAATGCTAATTTTATTTATACTTTCAACTTGTTATTAAATCTGTATAGTTAATTTGTTAGCTTCTATAACGCCCATGCTTAGATGGAAATCCAAGTTAGTCTTTTACATTTGTTAGCCAATCGATCAACACGTTATGAAGTTATCTTCTAAGCCTCAATAGCCATAGGAAGTTTGAGAAACCTTTTTCTATCCATTTTTATCCCCATTTTGTTAATGTTGATTATTTTGGGGTGTATAATCATCGTTTGCAGCTTAGATTTACATTTTTAATCTCTGGTTTTGGGGTATCGTGGGAGTTAGAACCTGCATTCGATATAACCATATGTTTCAAATTCAGGTATCAAGAAGACTTTCAGAGCTAAAGACTACTATAGATGTTGGAGTGTTGCAACGGGGAAGTTTGTTACAGACTATTGGGGAGCATTTTGACCAGTGGAACCTTTTGGTACATTTGAAACTATATACTTAATGAAGTTTATTCATTATATATGTCGAGATATGACTGAGTCTAAAATTAACACAAAACACTCAGTTTTTGTGTAATTGAAAAATATCAAGCTGTTGACGATGTTTCTTGCATGCATGAAGGTGAGGAAGGAGAAATCCGTATACCACCATCTTAACATGCTTAGCCTTGATGTGACAAAAAAATGTCTTGTGGGCGAGGGGTGGAGTCCTATTTTTGCATCAAAACAGGTATGCTTCCCTTATAAATAATAAATAATGTCTCTGTAGTGCAATGATCGGTTTTTTTCCCAGTTTGAATCAAAAGGTTTGAACAATGATGTACAAGTGAAATGTGTTATTAAATTCTTTGTCTTAATTGATTTTTGCAGATCCAGGATGCATTGCAGCGGGCATCGTTTGATTCCAACTCCCAAGTTGGAGCTATTTTCCAGGTTTTGCATACAAAGGAGGCACCACCTACCTATTTCCGCACAAACAAGTTCACTTCTTCTTTTCAAGAAATTGTCGATGCATATGGGTGAGTTTCACTAAAATATCTACCTCTTATGTGCTCCTTTATTGATACTTGGAAAAGGTATTTTTTAATTTGAGGCACGAAAAAGATAAGAAATTTACTGCATATTTTCTTTACCATTATTTTTACCCTGTCATCTCTAGGTCGAAAATCATTTTTATTTTTTTGTACTTTATTTGTGTTGTGATTTTTGTACTCTGCCATCTTTACTGCTGCTTTACCATTATCACTTGAGCTAGATAGTAACTATTTTTGTTTTATTTGCCCCTCAATCATCTCCTGCTTTAATTCTTAATGTTCCATCTATTATAGTGGTTAATGAAGGTCCATGTTTAAAATCAATGAAACGTTAATGACTGTAGGAAAACAGCAGCCCTACATTACACTGATGTGAATCTTGGAATTTGAAATCACAAATTGCGATGATAGTTTTACTGTTTCCGTCAGATATAGTCACATGATTGTAAAATGTTTTGGTACAATGCAATTGCAGGGTGGCGAAGTATCAAGAAGCAAATCCTGCTGTATATACTATCGTGACATTCCCATTTCTTTTCGCTGTCATGTTTGGTGATTGGGGACATGGAATATGTTTGTTACTGGGGGCATTATATTTAATAGCCAGAGAAAGGAAGCTTTCTAGTCAGGTACTATTAAAAGGCTTTGTAATATCCCGACAATAATATTGTGGCTTGATAGGTGGTCTAGTAGATCAAATATTGATGTAAAACCTACTATTCTTTTTTTGTAGTTTGGCACATCTTCTTAGTTTAATAGAATTCATATGAATTTTCACATAATTCTTTTTATAGATATTATTTATATTATATTCTCATACGAAGAAAAATGTGAACCACGAACCATTATCATACCAACTGTATGCTGCTTATTGCCCCAAGTATGTTACCAGTGTTTAAATGTCTCTTATGTTCATAATTTTGCTTTCTTAGCCTCTTAGGAGGAATATTTGCCAATTTTCTTCAATTTTATTTTTCTGTTAATTATTGTTGATAATATAGCTGATAGTGATTGTGGGTTCACTTCTTATCTTGTTATGCTTTTTAATACTTTTCCGATTGTTACTAATTCAAAGCTTGTTGTGTGATTATAGCTTGTGCACAATAAGTTTGATGAATGAGTTGAAAAATGTGAACAATATCACCTTGTAATTATCGCAAGATTTTTTTTAATTTTGTCCCCAAACCCCTCCCCCTGTCCCCATCCTGGTGGTATTGTTGGCTTCAAAAGATTCAGTTTGTCAGCCTATGAACATATGATATTTTCTTATACATGGGTGTTTTAGAAAATGTTAATTCCCTGAACTCTGAAAAATCTGTGGTTTTTCTTCTTCATGAGCATGCTTCCTCAGTGTAATTGTCTTTAGATTTCATTTGTTGCAAGTACTTTCCTCTTTTCACTTTGTTACTTCACATCTAAATATGTGGGGTTTTAGAAAGTGCCGATCCCTAAACTCTTCAAATTCTGTGGTTCTTCTTCATGAGCATACTTCGTTGGTGTAATTTTCTTTTGATTTCAGTTTGTTTGAGTACTTTCCTTTTCACTTTGTTACTTCACATCCAAATATGTGGGTTCTTAGCACGTTTCCTATCTGATGCTGGTTATTTGTAGGAAGCATTTTTCTTCTTGTATTTATCTTTGTGTAAGAATCTAATAGCATATATTATGGTTTTACAGAAGCTTGGAGACATCATGGAGATGGCCTTTGGTGGTCGTTATGTTATTTTGTTGATGGCAATTTTCTCAATCTACACAGGTTTAGTCTATAATGAGTTTTTCTCTGTCCCATTTGAACTCTTTGGTCGCTCAGCATATGCATGCCGTGATTTTTCTTGCAGGTATATGCTAAAACTTTGGTTGTGTGTATCTTTCTCTGCTGTATCCTAAATTTTGGAATATTTGTAATAGCTATTGAAATTCTTTGTTTGCAGAGATGCTACAACAGCTGGCTTGATTAAGGTGCGCCCCACTTACCCATTTGGCCTGGATCCTGTATGGCATGGATCCCGCAGTGAGCTTCCGTTTCTAAACTCATTGAAGATGAAAATGTCAATTCTTCTCGGCGTGGTCCAAATGAATCTTGGAATTATCCTAAGTTATTTCAATGCCAGGTTCTTTCGAAGTGGTTTGAACGTTTGGTAAGCTGTGCTGTTCTTTATTTTGTTATTTTCAGTGGAGCTTTCATTTTGACCTCTGAAGACAGATAATGTATACGCTGTAAATGTGAACAATTCAAAGAATACTTCCACCTGTAGTTATAGTCGCATCATTAGTTGCTTCTCACCCTGTGCATAACTAGTATTCATTCATATACTGCTTTGACCCAGGTTCCAGTTTATACCCCAGATGATATTTTTGAACAGTCTATTTGGCTACCTATCCGTTCTCATTGTTATGAAGTGGTGGACTGGTTCAAAAGCTGATCTATACCATGTAATGATATACATGTTTCTAAGTCCTACAGATGAAGTAGGTGAAAATCAGCTTTTCAGTGGTCAGAAAACAGTTCAGGTAGCCCCTTCTATCAGTTCTTTTACATTAATTTTTGTGTAAAAAAACATGCTGACTACTCATGTTTCATTTGTTCTTTTACCAGCTTGTGCTGTTATTGTTGGCTCTTGTTGCTGTACCATGGATGCTGTTTCCAAAGCCCTTTCTTTTGAAGAAGCAACATCAAGATGTATGTTGTTTGTAGACATCCTTTCATTAAGTCCCTCATTTTGATCATCTCTTATTCTGCATCTTTATATTAATTCCGCTGCTTCTGATTGTTATCTTACTTCAGCGGCACCAAGGACAATCCTACGCTCTACTTGAGAACACAGAAGAGAGCTTGCAAGTGCATTCAAACCACGATGCCCATGGTCATGAGGAGTTTGAATTTAGTGAAGTTTTCGTACATCAAATGATACACACAATAGAATTTGTACTTGGAGCAGTCTCAAATACAGCTTCATACCTTCGTCTATGGGCTCTAAGGTAGTTTCCTGGAACTTTATCTGTCATTCTTGCCAATGTTTTGATGTCCATCCATGCTAGCCATCTGTTCGCAATAAATTACGTGCATTTGTTTTTGAGTTTGCACATGCAGGTTCATGTCTGCATTTGTTATTGATGTTTTTGTGAAATAAACGCTAATGTTGTTCATTTGCCCTTTTTTTTCTCCAACTTTGTTCAGTCTTGCTCACTCAGAATTGTCCAGTGTGTTTTATGAGAAGGTTCTCCTCATGGCTTGGGGGTACGTTTGTCTCATTTATGATTCTGCTGCTTTTGTTTAATACTCCATTAAATTGGCCTCAAATTCAAATTCTTTGTTGACTCTTGGGATGTAGATGATAGGCCGGCTGCCCAAGAAGTTGAAAAGAATGAATTTAGGAATTATACAGTCTTACTGGATATCTGCAAAGGAAGTAAATGAAACAATTTATTTTTCTGTATGTCTCACAGGTTCAACAATTGGATTATACTCATTGTTGGTTTCATCGTCTTCGTTTGCGCCACTGTTGGTGTTCTACTATTGATGGAAACTCTCAGTGCTTTCCTTCATGCTTTGCGTCTTCACTGGGTGGAATTCCAGAACAAGTTTTACGAGGGAGATGGGTACAAGTTCTATCCTTACTCATTCGCGGTGCTTGATGATGAAGACGAGTGATGTCCTAAAATGAAGTCTCCTAGGCCCAGTGTTAAGCCAGGGATGGATCTGAGTGTGAATAGGTGCTATGAACCCAATTTAATTCTTTCATTTGGTGAGTACAAGAAGGCAATTATGATGTAAGGGGAGTTACTACCGGTTTGTTTCCATAATTGAGCATCACCCCCCATCCCGTCAGCAATCAGTATGTTAATTTATTTCTTGTTATTGGGAGGAATAAGCAGAGTTTTAGGCCAGCTTTTTAGTATGCAGTAGTAATTGTGGCCGTGTGTAATAATCACAATATGTTAATCATCCTTTTATCCATATAATATAATTTATTAAGGAAAACCTAAATTTGTAAAAGGTCGTTGAAGACCACAGGTGCTTGCTATCAATGATTAAGTTATTGACTAGTACTAGATGAATTTCCCATCTAACAAAAGCTACTTTGTTCAATTCCCTCCGCTTCTCACGTACCATTTCAATGTTTATTTAATATGGTTGACTGTACTTGTATGGTTAACTCTTGCTAAAATAAAACCTTTTAAATTATCTGTATTGAATGATGAACACTTACAAAGATGAAATTATAAAATTTAAATGAACTTTAGTGTTTGATATTGCTAATTGGAAAAATAATTATGACATTTTTCTACCGATTGGGGTTTCGAAGAAAAAAAAATCTTGAAATTTCAAGTTTCGATTTTAAAATGATAAAATAGAAAAAACCAAACTGAAAATATACTTTTATATTTATAAAGTGAACTCTAATAATATACGATTAGGATTTTGAAGTAAAAAAAAAAATTGTTGAAATTTCGAGTTTGGATTTTAGAATGATAAAATAGAAAAAGCCAAATTGAAAAATAGGAAAAACCAAACTGAAAATAGAAAAAAAAAATCTTGAAATTTTGAGTTTGGAATATAATTTTATATTGAAAAAACCAAATTGAAAATAGAAAAATGCCAAAATTCTTTCCATTCCGTAATATTAAATGCTAGAGTTATAATTCCAAAATCCAAACTCGAAATAAAATAAAATAAAAATTCAAATTAGAAACTCTAATCGTATATTGTTAGAGTTCACATGAACCTTTATATTGAACAAATCAAGTAAAATCGAACCCTGAGAGTTGAACCAATTAGGTAAAATCAGGTGAAATTGAACCTTGAGAGTTGAACCATCCCCTTAATCAAGTCAAGAACTTCCTTCCTAACCAATTTGCATGTCAATTTCCGACTAGGTAGGACGGCGAAGGTAGTCGCCAGAAAACGCAGAACCGCCGCAGTTCTTGGATTTCACGGCGAATTCCGAGCTACCCAGGTAACATATCGAGCTCAAACTTACACCATTCACCTCGTCTTGTCGAGAGCTTATTAATCCAGTACTTGCATGCCGCTTTTGAACCAGTTTCGTGACGGGAGGAGCTGGGAAATCCAGCTGAGGGTGGAGCTTTCGAGGAGGTCCAAACAAGGTAAGCTCGCACCTTAAGTTTACACCGTTGGTTTTTGTCTCGTTGAGGGCTAACATAACGACTATTTGCATGTAGGATTTGGAGAGAGTTCGACGGCGGACGAGCCTCGCTGGAATCTAGAATTTTTAGAATAGCCGAGACTTCCCGGTGGCTTTCCGGCCAAGATAGGTAGCCTTTCGAACTGGAAACCTAATTTTTGGAATCCTTGTGTTAAGTAGTTGCGTTTTCATCTATTGCATGCGAGTTTTGGTTGCGTTTGGAGGGAGGAAAGGCGTCGCCGGAGTTCTTGGTTTTTCGGCGAGCAAAGAAATTGCAGAAAACTACCTTGTGGGCAGAATCAGGCGCGTGAGCCACACTGTCGGCACATGGCGGCACGTGGTGGCGAGTGGCAGCCTCACGACGACGCATAGGGGACTTTCCCGACTGGAGGCAGAGCGTGGCGTAACTTTCGAGACGTCTTGAGCACGTTTCACTCGCCTTTCATCGTTTAGTACACCTTAGGGACCATTATTGAACAAACTAAAACGAGAAAAAGCTTAGTAGACTTTGACTTAGACTCTAAATTGTGCTTTTGGGATTATTTATGACAGGAGATCCGCAATTGGGAGCTCACGTTGACCCTACTACATCGGGTGACTCTATTCCCGACTACTTGTGAGTGGACCTCTTTCTCAAACCTCGTTTTTATCACGACCTTTCTACATGCATGATTAGCTTTGGTTGTTAAGTTGTGATATTAGGGGTGTTGAGTTATCATATAGATTATGAGCATGCCTTGTTAGATTATGATTATTATATTCTCGAGCATGTCTTACTTGATTATGATAATTATATTCCTGAGCCTGCTTTGTTTGATTGTGATTGTTATATTCCCGAGCATGACTTGATTGAGATTGATGGTTAGTTGTCATTATAAGAGCTATTATGTACGCGTATTAGACATGAGCTATGTAGTACCCACTTAGGAGTCACTGACATCTTTAGTACCCATCTATACGTGATCGATCACCACTCGCTCGAATACTAGTTAAATAGCGTCAGCTTGTCCTCGAGCTCTAGGGGACATGAGGTGACAGCGTTTAGCATCGAGCCTTCACGTGGTCGAGGTACTCGAGCGAACAATAGATTTCCAGCCTGTCATGTGCGCATGACTCGAGCGACTCAAGAGCTAAGTTAGTGGGTTGTACGTTCTATACTCTTGCTTCGAGATAATCGTTTTGACAGTTTAATATTTTATTATTATTTCTCGTAAAATGTGCATGTTTACCATTATGTTAACTTGATTTCTTCAAAACTGAGGGGTTAACTATTATCTTTCGATTTATGGTTTTACACTGAAATAACTGTTAGGTCCACTCACCCTTCTATTTTTCACTTCTCAAGACTTAGTTCGCTTGAGACCATCATCGAGGAGGACACAGCTAGTTGCAGTTCTGACACTTCTATTTCATGTACGGGATGAAACTCTGGGATTACTGTAATCCATGTATTTTCCTTAAGTCTGGATTATTATGCACATTTCTTTCGAAATTCGTACTATGCTCTGTTTAATGTAACACTCACGTTGATTGCTTTTTCTAAATCAAGCATTTTGTTTTTCGTTTTCTTTTGTTCACTATTTATCCTATTTTTTCCTAAACGAACCGTTTCATTGGGCTTCGTCACGTGGGCCTGTGTTCACGTGTCAACCAACATGTCTCGATTATGGTATTCTTGTGGATTTTCGGGTCGGGGTGTGTCACGAACATTTCTATTGAAAAATCAAATTCAAAATGGAAAAATGTCCAATTCTTTTTCCAATCCGATATACTCCAATTCTTTTTCCAATCCGATATATCAAACGTTAGAGTTCATATAAACTTTATAATTCCAAAATTCAAACTCAAAAGTTTGAAGATTTTTTTTTTCTTTGAAACCGCAATTGTATATTCTTAGCATGATCATAAATCTTTCAATTGAAAAAACCACACTTAAAATAGATACATATCAAATTGTTTTTTCCAATCTGCAATATAAAACGTTAGAGTTCATATATTGTATATTGTTAGAGTTCGCATGAACCTTTCTATTGAAAAAACCAAATTTTAAATTGAAAATTTTTAAAATTCTTTTTCCAATATGTAATATAAATACTAGAGTTCATATAAATTTTACAACGTCAAATCCAAACTTGATTTGATAAAAAAAAAAATATATCCAAACACGAAATTTTGAGAAACAAAATTTGAACTTGGAAACCTCACTTTCATATTGTTAGATTTAATATAAGTTACTGTATTGAAAAAATCAAACTCAAAATGAAAAAATATCAAAATTCTTTTATATTTCGCATTATCAAGCGTTAGGGTTTAAAAATTGAAAAACGCTAGATAAGAAAAAGGGGTGTTATTGAATTAAATTAGTGCGAATGAGACCTTTTAGGCAATTTCCTCTTCTTCTTTTTTCTTCATTTTTGTACAACTTTAATTTATTTTTAAATTTTTTAGAAAACCCAATCCTTTCCCCTGCAGCGACCTCTCTCTCACCATCTCTCAGACAGACAGACTCTCACCGCCACCGCTCAGCACGGAGCTTGAAACCCTCATTGAAAGCCTTCAAGTCTGAAGCTTTCGGCCTGAATTGTTCCATCCGTCGACCCATTCGGTTTTGGGTTTGTTCAATTTCCTGGGCTTGTGCCTTCGATTACATTGAGCCGACGACATCGTTTTGGGTTTGTTCAATTTGCTCGTTCTTTGTTTTCCAGCAGCGCAGCAATGGCAGATTCGAACCCGATCATTCAAACCCAAAGTACGAACATGGAACAAGAAGCAGCTGAAACACTGCTTCAGGCGGCAGCGGCGGCGAGCTCAGATTCGGAGTCGAAGGCTGTGAACCGCGCGAGGAAATTGCTGTTCCGGCGGATGCTAGTTGGGATAAGAGATGGTCGGTTTTTCTTGGGGACATTTCACTGCATTGACAAACAAGGCAACATCATTCTTCAAGATGCGGTGGAGTATCGTAGCACTCGCCATTCTTCGCCTTCTCCGATGGAGCAGCGCTGCCTTGGCCTCATTCTAATCCCTTCTTCCTGTCGTGCCTCTTGCCATGTTGGTTGCTCTGTTGAAGAACAATTGTCTCTGCTTTCTTTCTAATATGACATGTTTTTGGTTTGGTTTCATCAATCTACTTTATGAATAATATTACTACTTTTTGCAATCCTAAAGCTTCATGATCACAATTTCGAAATTGCCATGAAAGATTTCCATGAAAATCAACTGCAATGCAGATTGTTTGTCCATCAAACTCAGTATTTGTTTACATATTTGATAATTTCTCTGAAATGTATGTATACTGATAGATTGGTTTCTTACAAAATAATACCATATGTTATGAGAAATGTGGAAGAATAGTATTTAGGATTCAAAATCTGTCACGGTATGGTGTTCCATATATAATAAGGGCAGGTACAGTTCGTACAACAGTGTCAATTGGTATTGCAAAGTTAACACCAGATGATGCTCCTGTCCCTGCAATCAAAATATAATGAGCCTTCAAAAGTCTTATCCAAGTATTTCAAATTGAAAACCCTTAGCCCCTTGCTCTTACTTCCAATATGCTCTTGAACATTCTTTTAAGGTTATGTATTTCCCACCGAGAGGGACGAGAGATCTTTGTAAAGTGGGCTTTTATGATCCGAATGAATGAGCATGGTTTTTACCTTTGCGAGTGAATGTTGCTGTGTTAACTCCAATAATATGCCCATGTGAATCAATCAATGGTCCACCTGAATTACCTGCACAAATTCCAAAATGGAAGCTTGCTGTAAACACTTTGAATTTACGAGTGCAAACACTTCCTTCACAACTATAATTTCCACCACCAAGGATTTCAAGGAAAACCAACCAACCAAACAGGAAAAAAGAAACACAAGTCATCGATCATAAATTATGTTCTAAGAACCAAGATAAGCAAGTTCTCAAAGTTATAAAAGCTTCGGGGACGGGCTGAGCTAGGCTAAATAAAACTTGCAGGCATTGGATTATAGCAACCTGCTCCGATATCAACCAACTGAAACTAACTTGATGGGTGCATAACTAGAGTTGAGTGTATATCAGCAAACCAAATTGAGTGCTCTCGCATTTCTTATTATACAGCACGCAATTATTATAACAAGAGTGGGTGCAAATTGCTAACTTTACCGGAGTTAATAGCAGCATCTGTTTGAATAGCTCCTCTAATTGCCTTTCCATCTGGTGAGGGTATTTCCCTCCCTAATCCACTCACCACCTGCAATATCCAGATTCCAGAGGGTATCAGTTATCAGGCCATAATACAATCAACAAATAGACTTTGTATGCTCCTTACTCTACCATAGAAGACTCATGCAGTGAATAATCTTGTTCCTAGCAACGAAATAAAGAATTAAGTTTTTTTTTAACATTTAGTGTAGGAAGCACAACTAGTTGGATGTAAATCGTATTATAGTTGACATTTTATACCCTCTTTCTAATATTAATGCTATTATGTCATCAGGAATTGATCAAAGCTTTAAACAGCACAAAAAGATTGAAATAGTGATAGTAGAAAAGTTACCCCTATTGTTAGAGTGTTCTCATATCCATAAGGATTCCCAATGGCAAAGCAGCTCTGACCCACATGTAAATCACTAGAAGTACCAAGAACAATTGGTTTTAACTCATGTCCTTCAACATCAACCTGCAAATGGTATTAGGCTAAGAAATCTTCTACACTAACTGCATTGCCAAAAAAATAAATAAATAAAGACTCACATGTACTACATAGTTTAATGAATGCAGTAAGAAAGATGAAACCTTGCCCGGGAAGTGCCTAATTGAAATCACTCTTCATGCAAATAACAACAGACATTGACATAGTGCATTTTTTAATTATATGAAGAAAGGTGATTGAGTTCAATACTATGATATCTCACTACTATGGATATTACATGGTTCCAGTAATATGCAGAAAGTCTTTGGTATATAAGGAAACAGAGCCAATAAAACCAGGGTCCAAGAAACAATAACTTTTGAACCCCACTACATATATTCTCACGAATAATTTTATAGTTCAGTCTATCAGGTTTCCCCATCCAGTCCCAACTCTCCAGCTACCTTAAAAGATGTTGGTCTCAAATTGCATTACAGAAGCACCTCTTCCTTGTTTAAAAAAGATCCTTGATTAATTTTCCAATGCTTATATGAATAAACAAATATTTATCACATCTTGTTCAACGTCTTTGAAGTATATTGTACAAGTTAACCATCACTATTCCAGTTTACGACAGAATCCCTTAAATCATAACTTACCTCATTTAACTTTCTTAAAAATGACTTGGTTGCAAAACAGTGACTGAAAGTTTAATCTGCATACAGGGAAAAGGAACTAAGAAGAATACCATGAGACTAGAATATTAAGTTTTACTAATACCTTAAGAACGGCCAGATCATAGGCTGGATCTACACCAACAATCCTCCCTTCACTGTAAAATCCATTGCCGCTTGAATCTACAAGATAAACCTATAAAGAAAGGCACCAGATAAACTATGAAATTCAAAACGAATGACTAGTACTCCAAATTAGAAAATTCATTATCAGGCAGAACAAGATGTTTAAATGATGACAAAGATTTCAAGTTGAATAAAAGCACAAAACCTTACAACGCTTTAATCCGCTTTGGTCCGTAGCCAATTTTGCCACAACATGGTAATTGGTGACCTGGAGACACCGAGGATTGACTAATTTCAGTACCATGGATGTAAAAATCCATAAACTACAGGAATATGCCTACCAGATAATTCAAACTTACAACAAAATTTGTCTTTTGGATATCCAAGTCCAAATAAAAGTACTGGTGTAGATGTCTTAAAAGTTAAACTGTTAGAACATTGCTGGAATGACCTTAGCCAAACTATCTATATTATACAATTATTTGAGTTTATGGAAACAACTACACCAGCAATACAAGCCAGATGTTACATGAATTTTGTGGGGGAGGGGGAAGAGAGGGCAAGCAAAGCCTTTGAAACTAGAATGATGTTTGCTTCCTTACATCAAATGAAAATACAAACATGCTTACTTCAAACGAAAGTTCGGCCCAAGAAAAAAAAAGACTTCAAATTGAGGCAAGTAATAGATTCATTCTTTTAAAGAAATATTATGAAAGACTGTCAGATTGTAAGAAGGATGATAAAAAGAAATATAATAATAAAAAAAAAAACACTCGCATGCACATTACATAGCATCTAAATTTAAGTTCACATGGAGAAGTAGAAGACAGGTATGCTTACAATGTGACCAAACTTATCCCAAATGAAGCCTGAACCTGTTCCTTCAACTTTAGTATTTTCATCCTCACTTAAGAAGACAGAGGCAGGAGAGGCCTTGAGACTTTTGTCAATTTCCAGGTCTTTAATATAAACAACTGATGGAGAAGTTTCCTGCAAAACATTACACGCATGGTGAAGAATGAATATAAACATATATCTGATACCACCAGGTCACTGAAAAGAAAAATATAAACAGTTATCGTGCAATTTTGACTCTTCGATGTAGGATGACTTTGTATCATATGGTTTGATTTATGTTGAAGCAAATAGACAAGGAAAGGGTTTACACACCGTCTGTATTTATCCATCTAGTGGCTCTTCAGTGTGAATTTTTAGTCTATACATGAATTATTTTTCGAGTTTCTTGAGTATAAGTTTTGAGCAGCAAACAGAAACACAAACAACCACAAAACACACCTGAAGCAATCCCACGGATTCAGGCAAAAATATCTCTTAGGCTATGTTTGGATGAGGAACTTAATAGTACCAAGGGATTTAACCTCTAAAAATGAGGAACTTAACATTAGATGGAGGGATTTCAAATGACGAGGTGCAATGCATTTAGAGGGATTTGTAAGTAACTAGTTGATAGTGTTACTTTGGAAATCCCTTGTTTACTGGTTTGGTTATGCTCATGTGGTGCATGTGCTCCCTTGCTAGTTGCTCAAGTCGCTACTTACAACTCCCTCTATTCATTGTTTGTAGTGCATTTTCTTAGTAATATACCCTAAATCCCTTGGTACATTGAAGTTTCTCATCCAAACATAACCTTAAGTCTTTCAAACTAGTTCCAAAAATCTATCAATAGTAATGATGTAGGAAATGTAGACATTATTAAACACTTCCAATTACTCGAACTAGAAGCAACATGTATGGAACAAATTTCGGGTCGAATAATTGTATAGCTATGCCGTCATTGTTTAAATGGCGCACTTAAGTGTATTAAATGAATTTTAGAACGATCAATCAAATATGAATTTTGAGCAGCAGATACAAGTTCTTCAAATGGGTCAAAAACAATGCAGGCCTCTGTGACCCAATTGCAAATTCTTCATCAATCCAATTTCAAATTCTTCATCAATATTAACAATTCTGCTGAGAAACTAACTGTTGCCATTCCAACATTTTCAACCAACCAAGCCAATTGGGTCAAACAAACAAGCAAGCAAAACACTAGAATCTAGCTTCAATTCTGAGACCCAACCCAAAATTCAATGGGGAAAAAGAAGTAACATAAAGCATAAGAATTGAGTAATTTTAGAGAAAGAGCGAGAGTGAAACCTGGAAGAGATTCACAGCACGGTCCTCCTCTTGCTGAAGCTCATCTTGTTGTTGTTGTTGAGCAAGAGCAAGTGAAGGTTGTGAGGAAATGGGATTATAGAAATGGAGTAAAGAAGCAACCAGAGCACTCGGACCAAGTGCTATGGCTCTTCTTCTGGTGAGAAGAGCCTTCGCATTCTGTGGAGGGGTTGAGGAAGAAGAAGATATAATTGGTATAGGAGAAGGCTTGATTTGGCTAAGAGAACCTAGCACCACCACCATCTCTTCTGTTCTTTCGTTTTTACTCCTCTTCCCGGGTGTTTTAATTAATATTTTAACCTACATATTGAGAAATACCTTTTTAAAACAAAAGAACTGAGCCGATATATTTTACTATACCGTTTTATAATTCCTAAAATGCACACATTCTTAAGTCATTTCACCTTGACAGTTGACACTAGCACTAGTGCACTACTACAATTAAACTATTAAGATTTCGTTTGCTACGTCGTATTATATTAATTATTTCAATCGGATAGACTAATCTGCCAATCATATAAACTGATTATGTAATCATACGTTTGAGGCTTTACGGGATAAAAATGCAAATTATATTACACTCATAAATATTTAATTATGTATCCTATTATTATTATTTATTTTAATTAATTATTGTATTATTATTATTCATTTAATTATTATTAATTATTAATTAATTAATTAATTATTATTATTATTACTTTTCAAAATTACCAATCATTCGACTATTTAATACGGACAATTTCGAGAGTATTATTTTAGCAAGTGTGGACCGTATAAAGGTGTTCAACCATATTAACTTATTCGATGACTAATTAATAAGAGTTGTATCAAACACCGGTTTCGTACTATATTATTCTATCTGATTCCTTATACGGCGTATCAAACGTAGTCTTAGTTAATATTTTAATTTTCCCTTAAAAAGATGAAGTTGTACACTTGTACGTACATACATATATAGCTTGAGTGAGTCCTTGGTCGATGCTTTTCTCGACGTTTCTTGTCTGATCGATGTCATGTGTCCCACATACATAGCCCCATAGTAAAGGCACAATTAAAATAGTGTTCAAACCTTCTTTTCTGTCCTATATATATATATATATCACATACCACATAACATAAATACAACTTGTCGGAGGACACTCATACCATACCCAACCCTGTATACCACATACGACACAACATAATAACAACTACAACTTGCCGGAGGACACTAATACCATACTCAACCCTATATATCACATACCACACAACATAATAACAACTTGTCGGAAGGACACTAATACCATACCCAACCTGTACCCATGCAGGTATTTTTTAAAACACCCATATCTGACCCATACTCATTTCCTCACCTCCATACCCTCCCCAATCGAGTACCCGACCCATACCCATTTCCTCACCTCCATATCCTCCCCAATCAAGTACCCATTTCCTCACCTCCATATCCTCCTCAATCAAGTACCCATTTCCTCACCTCCATACCTACCCTCCCCAATCAAGTAGGGCCTCTGCATGTACTCGCATCCACAGTTTTTATTACCATCCATAAGTATGTGGTTTGTAAACCATGTAATCTCCCCATCATTTTCCTTAGCGAAATTACCATGATTCATGCTTAGAAGTAAATTTTATAACTATGAAACATTGTGAGTTTGCGTAAGTGGTTAGGGAAGCGGGGTAATGGGATTGGAATAGATGGAGAGTTTGATTCCCTTCCTCCAACATAACCAAGAAACAGTCATTACTAATAATCTTATCTATATAATAAAGTTTGACGAACTTAGCATTAAGAATACATAAAAAGGACATTTAAGCTGTTCTGGCAAACCCCAAGAATTATAAGATACACTAGTGTTGTTATGTTTAATCATATGTTTCGGAAGGTTGACAGACGGAAGTGTCGACAGTTGGAGTTGCCCAAATAAATGTCTCACAACTTGTATATATACACACAACTGCAAATAAATATAAGTTAAGCCAAGGTTGAACACCCTACTCTGAGCTGGTCTTAACAGAAGCTGCAGCAACAGTTGAGACCATTGAGTCCACCCCGCAGATGTTTCGGCCCCTGCAGATTTTGTAGAATCCATTCTCTCCCCAGTTCTCTCCCCATGAGTTCTTTATGATCCAGTATGGCTTTTCCTTCAATCTGATGGGAGAATAGCCCGCTGCACCATAACCTACCAGCAACACCCCATGATCCAACCTCTTTGAGCAAATGTAAGGGCATGACACTCCACCAACGTATGTTTGCATGAACACCGCATTAATAGCCACTGCATTTAAGTAATGCAAATTAGTTAACACCAGAAAATCCATTAATCAGCATTGGAGCTTTTTCCAGTATTGTATGCTGTTCTAAGGAAAAGAATTAAAATCCGAAATTTAATTTTAAGGTACCTGCAAGAGGGCCATTTTTAACCAGGTTTGCAGCAATTTGTTCTTCATCAAGGGAGACAACACTGAAATTGGAAACCTTAGCGGCAATCTTGCTCTTGTCGAATTTGCAGGTTCCACGATCAGTCCCAGTGTATGGATAGTCTTCTTCCTTCATCAGTCCACCAGCTTTGAGTGTGTACTCAAAGGCACTGTTCATGAGTCCACCATTGCATCCAGAGTCACATGAACCTGCCTCCTCTGGATCACACTGCAAAATTTTGGGAAAGAACGCATAAGAAAAAGAAATTCTAGTAACAGTAACTTTTATCATCGAATGATCTATAATGGTTTTATCGTAAAAGGAAAAAGCACAATTTAATGCATATCTAATCATGTAAAAGCACTAGCACATTTTCTATGCGTTATCAATAGGGGTACATAGCCACTATTTAAACTTCAAACACAAGAAGCCAGTTCTATTTCCCAAAACCTTTAACACAATGAACAAATATGAAATCATTCAATCTTTTACCCAAATGAATACGTCTCGTAGGTAAAACAACGCTAATAACCACAACAGAAGAAACAACAATTACAATCTACAGAGTCACCGACCGTGTTTACTGCAATTTAGAAAACCCAACACCAAAATTTTAGCTACATCTCTACAATTTCTACCTTTTCCAATTCACATTGTGACATGTGTAGAGAATCAGAGAAATGTAGCAAGGGTTTGTTATGAATGCAAGTAAAAGTTAAAGCTCGAGTCTTTCACTGACAGAGCCAATAAGAGACAAAGAGAAAGATGACAGTAACTATTCATCGTCATCCAGATTCTATGTGGGTCTCACACAGTGAGGAATACTCTGAACAAAACAATTGTAACAAATATTCTGAAAACACAGGGTAATTCCAGGGTACATTTAATTTAATAAAAGCCCCAACAAATGATCCTCACAGAGCAGAACCACAAAGATAAAATATTTTCAGCAAAAAAAAAGTCACACCTCATGATCGCAATCCACCAGCTGCTGCTCACTGAGGCTCACAAGATCTCCAGTTGCGAGAAAGTGTGCACCTTCCAACGCTCCTGTAGTACTGAAACTCCAGCACGATCCACACGAACCCTAATTTCCCAAAAAAATCCAATTAACCCAATAAATAAGCAAATAAATAAATAAAAACAAATGAAATTCAATTTTTACCCATAAAACACCTGATTTTTAACGGCGGTGACAGCACCACGCTCCCTCCAATCAAAATCCTCCGGGAGATTCTCAGTCGGGAGAATCGGAGCCTTGGCTGCATCGGCAGGCAGCCTCAGCCCTCTGAGTCCGAGTTGACTCTTTCGGAACTCGCCCGGGGTCATATCGGAAAATCGAGTCACACCGTGTTGAGCCGAGGGGTCGAGCAACTGGTGTCGCTCGGCTCGGCGCAGGTTCGCCTTGAAAATCTCGAACCTGAAGTCATGCTCCTCCTGGCTCGCGTACGACTTGCCAAAGCGGTGTTTGAAGAGGGAGAAGTGATGTTCGGCTCCGAGCCGATGATCGTGGTGAGCCACATCGGCGCCGCCCACCACTTGCCTGATCAGTGGATCGCTGCCGTCCGATTCCGCAAGGGACACGAACACGAGAGAGAAAATGACTACGAGGGAGAGAATGCGATCCATTGTTAACTGCTACGGATTGATGGCTGAAGAGTTTTAGTTTCTTTATAAAGTTGAGGAGGACCTTGGAGGTGAGTCATCGTGTGCGGTCAGGTTTCGATAATAAGAAATCTTCACGGTTTGTAAATGGGTCCCACTATTGATTGGATGGTATGGACGGTATAGATTGGTTTGAGAACAGAGATAAGGTAAGGTTGCGTGTAGGGAATAGATTAAGCCGTTTGCTTACGGGAGTGGGTAATGGGAAGCCCAATGAGGTGTGGACGCGTGGCGGGGGGTGGAGTGTTGGCGTTTAATGGTAGTTGGTGATGCCAATATGCCATTGCTTGTTGGTTTTCAGTTTTGATTGGGTTTGGATATTGTTGGATTTTGTTTTTTCTGTTCTTTTTTGTTTTGTTTTTTAGAATGGGGTTGTTTTGTTGCTTTGTTGGAGAAAATAAGGGAGAGGGAGGTCTATATAAGATGACGGAGATTTCTGTGATGAAAGATGTTTGTGTTTTTATACCCACCGTTGATGGATAATGGAATACATTAGTTTTTGATGGCAACCGTTGATTGATAATGGAGTATACATTAATTTTGATTGCAACCGTTGATGGATGATGAGCATGTTTTGTTCTAGGTGTTTCCTTTTGAACATTAATGAACATGTTTGTTCCGTATGTTTACTTCTGAATTATGATGAATGTGTTTGTTTTGATAACGGTTAATGTGCATGGTGATAATCTATGCAACGCTAACAGTGAGAATTTCTATGATTTTATTGAATCATACAAAGAAAAAAGTTTCTAAAATTCTATTTTCTCATATTTCCTACAGCATCTAAATAGTTTGCAACTGTTGATGCAAAAATCATCTAAAAAGGAATTAATCGTTGAGTTTTTACACACACAGGAAACAACTGAGGTTATGGTTGAATTCCGAGATGGGGATTCAACCAACACACATAGGAAACAAGGTTATGTCTAGGAAGGAATTGACCGTTGAGAGGTTATGTCTAGGAAGAAATTGACCGTTGAGTTTCTATACACACAGGAAACACATGAGGTTATGGTTGAATTCCGAGATGGGGGTTCAACCAACACACATGATCTCGGAATTCAACCAACACACACAGCATGATCTCGGAATTCAACCAACACACACAGGAAACACCTGAGGTTATGGTTGAATTCCGAGATGAGGTTCAACCAAGAACGCTCTGATGCTGAGGTTATGGTTGAATTCCGAGATGGAGTTCAACCAAGAAAGCTCTAATGTTTAAGTCAGCTTAATCGAGGGAATAAACTGAAAAGCTAATTATGAGAATAATTATAAGATACCTGAGTTGTAAGGAGATGTCCTCTATTTATAGTGGAGACCTATGGGTCTTCGGAGCTTCTGATTGGTTGAAGGAGTTTGCAATCAATAAGTAATCCTAGTTAGGAAACACTTATGGTTGACTTATAATAATAAATAATTCGCTGAGAAGTTATTTATTAGGAGTAGAAAAATGAGTTCTAATTAATTGAATCCTACTTGGAAAAGGATCTCAATGAGATGTCTTTTACTATATGATATAATTCCTATTAATTAATATATTTAGTGGATAAATATATTTAATTATTACACAGTAATTATATCTCAATAATGATTCCACCAAGGGCATAATTGTCATTATATAAATTATGAGCCACGTGGTAGCTCCACAATTTTTGGACGAATTATGCTACCACAAATGCCCCAACATCCCTTAGGAATTTGGGGAATCCTAAAGGAAGTAATTTTTGGCGGTTCCGATAATCCATCACCTTTTGATGCTTCTATGTAAGAAGGCTCAACTACTTCTATGGAAAAAGGCTTAATTGCTTCTATGGTAGAAGGCTTGAGTGCTTAGCGGGACGAAGGCTTTGCTGATGACCTCCACGTACTAAAACGATTGCACATGACTCGTTGCAAATCGGAATTAGCTTTTCTTAGTCAGATTAGAAAGCTGACTTCCGTATCTTTCTAATTCCGTCGGCATTTCTCAAAAACGTTGAGAATTGAATGTTTGACGAATTTTTGAAGTTGGCTCATGTGCGCTGATTCACAGACTTGACCTCCGCCAAGTAATTTGTCAATTTATAATTCATCGATTGTTGGAATCAACTACTTTTTACGGGGTTAGGAAGCTAACATCCACATATTTCCAATGCCAAAAAATGTTCTGGAAAAGGTTAAGAATTGAATTTATGGTGAATTTCTGAAGTTGGGTTGTGCGTGCAGGCACGCGATTTTTGCCCTACTTCGCCATTTTGCCCACATATATTCATTCGTTTTCCAAATTGGCTGTTCTTGGTGGCGTTGGAAAGGTAACATCCACCCCTTTCCGATGCCCTTGGGTGTGCTAAAAAGGTTGAGAATTGTGTTCTCAAATTAACTCGCAAGACGTGCCTTTGTGCATGACTTAGCTTTTGACCTTGTGTTGTTGAAACGGACATTCTGGATTTGCTACAACTCGGATTGGGATGCTGATGATGGCATAAGAAAGCTAAGATCCGTAGCTTTCCAATGATGCCTAGCTTATTCCGTGGGTATGAGTGGTGAATCCAAATGTTTCCCCGCAAGTGACGCCTTCAGCAGAGGAATCTTCTATTTGCATGCTCCTTCAAACTTAGATATCGCTGAGATTTTCTCTAAGTTTGCTTGACCATTTACTTTTCTTTCTCGCAGAGAGAAAGGGCTTCTTAGTTCATTCAAATGCCCCCGTTGTATCGCCATGGACACCTAACGATGGTGAATTGAATGAACTTGTCTCTCGGAGGAGGGCTTTACTTTGCCTTGGAGAAATGGCTTTTTAGTTCATTCAAATGCCCCTGTTGTATCACCATGGACACCTAACGATGGTGACTTGAATGGACTTGCCTCTCGGAGGAGGGCTTTACTTTGCCTTGGAGAAAGGGATTTTTTCTTCTCGGTGGATTCCAACTCGTCCTCCTAATCGGTCGTGAACCAATGGCTTCCGATGCTAGCGATAGTTTTCACCGGGAGAATAACTTTCATCGGCGGAATCATCCAAGGAAATGTCCCGCGACACAGAGTGGCTTTGGACATGTCTATGGGGGGTGATTTCCCGAGGATTTCGTGTGTTGGCGCGTCTGTCCGTGGGTTGAGATGTACTTTATTCGCCCTAGTATTCCTTTAGAAGTTCTGCTTGAATTTGAGCTTGATTGCTGAGTCAGGCCACCTGCCGCTATAAACTGGCATGCGAAGATCTTCTTGAAGTATGACGGATGTTATGTCGCAATTCCCTTGCGAAGCGGCGTGTTGGTTCCCTTCCCTCACGATTGTTTTGATTTCTGGTGGCGCGGCGCTCATCCAGAATCAATCTTAATCCTCGCTAGCATGATGAGATGCCTTTCCAGCGAATCGGCTGTCGGTATGATGAAATTGGACATGAACTCTTGGCTCTAGAGTTACTGCACCAAACCCAGACATTGCCAAAGATGGATGTCGTTGGGTGTCAAATTGCGCCAATTGTTTGCCATGGGTCGTGGGCCCCGCCAAGATCGTCCTAGCTCCTTCGAGAGTTACGACAAAGCTTCCGTGTTCGATGGCCAGCCCCATGCCTTGGGATGCGGCGAGTCCTCCACCCGGGACATGCGTGTCCCCCCGTGCCTGGCGAGCGGTGAGTGCTTCTCTTGGGATATGCGTGTCCCCCGTGCTTAGCCGGCGATGAGCGACGGTGTGGGGATCTTGTGTTGCGGGTCCTGCGGCCATCGAGTTACGGAGGTGCGTGGACATCGGGCTGAGGAGGCGCTTGGACATCAAACCATGGAGGCGCATGGACATCGGGCCGCGGAGGCGCATAGACATCGGGTCGTGGAGGTGCATGGACATCGGGCCCCGGAGACGTGTGTACATTGGGCCGCGGAGGCGCCTGGACATTGGGCCGCGAAGGCACGTGCACATCCGGCCGTGGAGGCGCATGGACATTGGGCAGCGGAGGCACATGGACATCGGGCCACAGAGGCGCTTGGACATCGGACTGCGAAGGAGTATGGACATCGGGCCGCGGAAGGGAGTGGACATCGGGTGGAACGCAGACATCGGCCCGCGAACATCGGAGGCGCGAAGACATCAGTGTGTTGACATCGGCGGCGGACATCGGGTTGTCCTCCCCTTGGGAATGGCTCGTCTCGCGAGATTGCTTTGATTGTCAAATTCTTGCCATTATTTGAAGATTTTCGAAGAACGAGGAACGAAAAACAATATTTTTTGGGAAAAGTAAGAACTTTTCGGATTAAAGAGCACGCATTGAGTATTTCTCAACTCGGCTCTCAATGAAAGCACCAACTGTTGATGCAGAAATCGTCTATGAAGGAATTGGCCATTGAGTTTCTACACATACTGGAAACACCTGAGGTTATGGTTGAATCCCGAGATGGGGGTTCAACCAAGAACGCTCTGATGCTTAAGTGAGCTTAATCGAGGGAATAAACTGTAAAACTAATTATGAGAATATTTATGAGGTACCTGAGTTGTAAGGAGATGCCCTCTATTTATAGTGGAGACATAGGGGTCGTCAGAGCTTCTGATTGGTTAAAGGAGTTTGCAATCAATAAGTAATCCTAATTAGCAAAGACTTAGGATTGACTTTTAATAATAAATAATTCACTGGGGAGTTATTTATTAGGAGTAGGAAAATGAGTTCTAATTAATTAAGTAATCCTTTTAGGTAATGAAGTTTACTCAGTAATTGAATCCTGCTTGGAAAAGGATCTCAAAGAGATGTCTTTTATTATATGATATAATTCCTATTAATTAATATATTTAGCTGGTAAATATATTTAACTATTGCGCAGTAATTATATCCCAATAATGATTCCACCAAGGGCATAATTGTCATTGTATAAATTATGGGCCACGTGGCAACTCCATAATTTTTGAACGAATTATGCTTCCACAAATGCCCCACATCCCTTAAGAATTTAGGGAATCTTAAGGGAAATAATTTTTTGCGGTTCCGATAATCCATTGCCTTTTGATGCTTCTATGTAAGAAGGCTCAACTGCGTCTGTGGAAGAAGGTTCAACTACTTCTATGGAAGAAGGCTTAATTGCTTCTATGGTAGAACGCTTGAGTGCATTGCTTCTATGGTAGAACGCTTGAGTGCTTCGCTGGGCGAAGGCTTTACCGATGGCCTCCACGTACTAAAATGATTGCACAGGACTCGTTGTAACTCGTAATTAGCTTTCTTGGTGGGATTGGAAAGCTGACTTCCGTATCTTTCTAATTCTGTCAGCCTTTCTCAAAAACGTTGAGAATTTAGTGTTTGGCGAATTTTTGAAGTTGGCTCATGTGTGCTGATTCACTAACTTGACCTCCGCCCAGTAATTTGTCAATTAATAATTCGTCGATTGTTGGAATCAATTGCTTTTTGCGGGGTTAGGAAGCTAACATCCACATCTTTCCAATGCCATAAAAGTTGTGGAAAAGGTTAAGAATTAAATTTATGGTGAATTTCGGAATTTGGGTAGTGCGCGTAGGCACGCGATTTTTGCCATACTTCTCCGTTTTGCCCACATATAATTTCGTCGTTTTCCAAATTTGGCTGTTCTTGGTGGCTTTGGAAATGTAACATCCACACCTTTCCGATGCCCTTGGACTTGCTCAAAAAGGTTGAGAATTGTGTTCTCAAATTAACTCGCAAGACGTGCCTTTGTCTAGGACTTAGCTTTTGACCTTGTGTTGTTCAAGCGGACATTCTGGATTCGCTACAACTCGGATTGGGATTCCGCTGATGGCGTTAGAAAGCTAAGATCCATAGCTTTCCAATGATGCCTGGCTTATTCCGTGGGTATGAGTGGTGAATCTGGATATTTCCCCGCAAGTGACGCCTTCTGCAGAGGAATCTTCTATTTGCATGCTCCTTCAAACTTAGATATCGCTGAGATTTTCTCTAAGTTTGCTCGAGCGTTTACTTTTCTTTCTCGCAGAGAGAAAGGGCTTCTTAGTTCATTCAAATGCCCCCGTTGTATCGCCATGGACACCTAACGATGATGACTTGAATGGACTTGCCTCTCGGAGGAGGGCTTTACTTTGCCTTGGAGAAAGAGCTTTTTAGTTCATTCAAATGCCCCAGTTGTATTGCCATGGACACCTAACTATGGTGACTTGAATGAACCTACCTCTCGGAGGAGGGCTTTACTTTGCCTTGAAGAAAGGGTTTTTTTCTTCTCGGTGGATTCCAACTCGTCCTCCTAATCGGTCGTGAACTGATGGCTTCTGATGTTGGTGATAGTTTTCACTGGGAGAATAACTTTCATCGGCGGAATCGTCCAAGGAAATGTCCTGCGACACAGAGTGGCTTTGGACAAGGTCCTTGCCGTGTCTACGGTGGGCGATTTTCCGAGGATTTCATGAGTTGGCGCGTCTCTCCGTGGGTTGAGATGTACTTCGTTCGCTCGAGTATTCCTGCAGAAGTTTTGCTTGAATTTGAGCTTGATTGCTGAGTCGGGCCACCTGCCGCTATAAACTGGCGTGCGAAGGCGATCTTCATGATGTATGACGGACGTTATGACGCGATTCCCTTGGCAAGCGGCCTGTGGGTTCCTTTCCTTCACGATTGTTTTGATTTCTAGTGGCACGGAGCTCATCCATAATCAATCTTAAATCCTCGTTAGCAAGATGAGATGTCTTCCCAGCGAATCAGCCATCGGTATGTTGAAATTGGGCATGAACTCTTGGCTCCCAAGTTAGTGCACCAAACCCAGACATTGCCAAAGATGGATGTCCTTGGGTGTCAAATTGCGCCGATTGTTTGCCATGGGCCGTGGGCCCCGCCAAGATCATCCCAGCTCCTCCGTGAGTTGCGGCAAAGCTGTCGTGTCCTGTGGCCGGCCCCATGCCTTGGGATGTGGCGAGTCGTCCACCCGGGACATGAGTGTCCCCCCGCACCTAGCGACCGGCGAGTGCCCCTCTTTGGACATGCGTGTCCACCTGTGCTTGGCCGGCGATGAGCGGTGTCGTGGGGGTCCTACAGCCTTCGGGTTGTGGAGTTGCATGTACATCAGCCTGAGGAGGCGCGTGGACATCAAGCCACGGTGGTGCATGGACATCGGGCCGCGGAGGTAATTGGACATCAGGCCATGGAGGCACGTGGACATTGGGCCGCGAAGGCGTGTGGACATTGGGCCGCGGAGGCACGTGGACATCTGGCCGTGGAGGCACGTGGACATCGGGCCACGGAGGCGCATGGACATCGGGCCGCAGGGGCGCATGGACATCGGGCAGCGAAGGCACGTGGACATCTGGCCGCGGAGGCGCGTGGACATCGAGCAGCGGAGGCGCATGGACATTGGGCCCCAGAGGCACGTGGACATCGGGCCGCGGAGGCACATAGATATCGGACCGCGGAGGCCCAAGGACATCAGGCCGCGGAGGCTCGTGGACATTGGGCTACGGAGGCGCATGGACATCGGGCTGCGGAGACGCGTGGACATTGGATGGCACACAGACATCGGCCCGCGGACATCGGAGGCGCATAGACATCGATGCGTGGACATCGGGTTTTCCTCCCCTTGGGAATGGTTCGTCTCGCGGGATCGTGTTGATTGTCTTGTTCTTGCCATTAGTCAAAAAATTTCGAAGAACGAAGAACGGAAAATAATATTTTTGTGGAAAAGTAAGAACTTTTCAGATTAAAGAGCACGCTTTGAGTATTTCTCAACTCGACTCTCAATGAAAGCACCAGCTGTTAATGCAGAAATAGTCCAGGAAGGAATGGACCGTTGCGTTTCTACACACATAGGAAACACCTGAGGTTATGGTTGAATCCCAAGATGGGGGGTTCAACCAAGAACACTCTGATGCATAAGTCAGCTTAATCGAGGGAATAAACTGAAAAGCTAATTATGAGAATAATTATGAGGTACCTGAGTTGTAAGGAGATGTCCTCTATTTATAGTGGAGACCTAGGGGTCTTCTGAGCTTCTGATTGGTTGAAGGAGTTTGCAATCAATAAGTAATCCTAGTAAGGAAAGACTTAGGATTGACTTTTAATAATAAATAATTCGATGAGAAGTTATTTATTAGAAATATGAAAATGAGTTCTAATTAATTAAGTAATCCTTTTAGGAAATGAAGTTTACTCATTAATTGAATCCTACTTGGAAAAGGATATCAAGGAGATGTCGTTTATTATATGATATAATTCCTATTAATTAATATATTTAGCTTGTAAATATATTTAATTAATGCACAGTAATTATATCCCAATAATGATTCCACCAAGGGCAGAATTGTCATTATATAAATTATGGGTCGCGTGGCAGCTTCACAATTTTTGGACGAATTATGCTCCCACATCAACTATCTCGTTAATTTGAGTTGTGGTGGGCTATCAAGAATGGCAAACTAGAATATTTATAGTTGTTATGTTATATTTTAGAATTTTGTTTCAAGACTAAAATCCATGAAAGGAATGTTGGGGTGGATGGGATAGTGAATTTAGAGCATCCCTAACAGATTAGTTAAAAAAACTCATAAGTCAAATTTTAGTGATAATATTCCAAAATTCAACTCCAACTGCACTAGTTATCTCACTTTTTTTTTTCTTCAGAAAATACAAAATTTCATTAATTAAAACAAATTACAAAGCAAAAACAAGCTAGACTGCAATAGCTTGACGACAAATCTTTGCAGTGATCAGGTTCGATTTTGTCGAAACGATCTAGAGGGAATAACACACAAAATAATATAATTTGAATCCCCTTAGTATCATCAAGGCCATTACTGTCCAAACAACTAATCTTTGCAATCACCCAAAAGGGAAAACCTAACACCACCAACTCGAAATAAGAACCACTCGACTTATTTGCACAATGCGAACTAAAAGGAAAAAAATAAATAACCCAATAAAAGGTACAAATGGGCCACTTCCACTGTTGACGCTGCCTATCACTTCCGTTATTGTTGCCTTCTCGGAATTCTGAAGACGACGAGGATACCGTCCACCACCATATCGCAGATGTGTCAATCCACCGTGATTGACACCACCACCACCAATAGAGGATCGCGATGGCTCGATCAAAACGCACTAGGCTGCATCACGAGTCTAAATCCTATGAAAGCAGATCAAGCTACTGAAAACAAGAGTTTCATCGGCAAACTGACTGGTCGGGACGCCGAAACCCATGATCATGATCGACAACATGACAATAGACAAGAAAAGGAAGCTTGAAGATGAACAAACTTTGGTGAAATTGACACCAAGACCGATTGGATTATCCGGTTTAATCACTACATCTCTATGGGTACTAGGGGAAAGACCATATGGACTCGAAGAAGATCAGTTGAAGAAAAAGTTTTTTGAAGGAAGATTTCTTTTGGAAATGAGGCTAGGGTTTTGGATTAGGAAAAAGGTTTAGGAAAAAAAATCTCAATTTTAGAATAGCGAAACCAATACGAACTCCTAAATTTATGGGGAGAAAAAGAGCTGATAGGAGAAAGATTGTAAATGCATTTAATACATGTATTGCATTAATAGTTTGATACAATGATAATGATTTTTTTTTTTAATACAACAATATTATAGTGTAATTCTAATTTAAGGGGAAGAGGATTTGGGCTAGACAACATAATGGGCCGCAACTAGGTATCAAACTCCTCATAAATATGCAACGTCCTCTCCATCCATGAGAGTTGAATCTGAGACCTCTCACTTACAAATTCTACACAAATAATTAATGTTCTCACATCCATGAGAGGTGAGTTGAACCTGAGACCTCTCACTGAAGAGACACGAATACCACTAAACCGTAGTGCTAGTTGACTATTTAAAATGGGTTAGACGTTCATATACAGTAAAACCTCTATTAAATTATTATGTTGGTACCAAACTAATTTTGACACATCCCGACCCAAAAATTCACCTGGATACCGAAATCAAAGGTGACAGGACACCTCCTGAATTTCCCCTTGAAATCCGTGAGAAGCCCTGCTCCCGTCTGACAACGCCTGAAACCTCAAAAGAAATCATGAAATACCCTTACTATACCAACAAAGACATTTTAAGAATTCCATCGAAAATTCGGCAGAATTTCCCTTGTAAATTGGTCAAACCGCCTTCCACCTGTAAGACGAAGGATTCAAAACTAAACTAATATCCAAACATTCCAGTTAAAACTAAGTTCTACTAGAATACACCACTCAGGCTTCTGAAAACAAGAGGTTCACCGGCAACCTGACCCGTCGGGACGCCGAAACCCGTGATCATGACCGACACCATGATGGTAGACGAAAAAAGGAAGCTTGAAGATGAACAAACTTTGGTGAAATTGACACCAAGACTGGTTGGATAATCCAGCTTAATCACTACATCCCTATGGGTATCAGGGGAAAGCCCACATGGACTCGAAGAAGATCAGTCGAAGAAAAAGTGTTTTGAAGGACGATTTCTTTTGGATAGGAGGCTAGGATTTTGGATTAGGAAAAAGGTTTAGGAAAAAAATCTCACTTTTAGAATAGAGAAATCAATACGAACTCCTAAATTTATGGGAAGAAAAAGAGCTGATAGGAGAAAGATTGTAAATGCATTTAATACATGTATTGCATTAATAGTTTGATACAGTGATAATGATTTTTTTTTTTTTTGATACAACGATATTATAGTGTAATTTTAATTTAAGGGGAGAAGGATTTGGGCTAAACCACATATTGGGCCGCAACTAGGTATCAAACTCCGCACAAATATGTAACATCCTCTCAATCTATGAGAGTTGAACCTGAGACTTCTCACTTACAAATTCTACACAAATAAGTAATGTCCTCATAACCATGAGAGGTGAGTTGAACTTGAGACCTCTCATTGAAGAGACATGAATACCACTAAGCCGTAGTGCTAGTTGACTATTTAAAATGGGTTAGACGTTCATATACAGTAAAACCTCTATTAAATTATTATGTTGGTACCAAACTAATTTTGACACATCTCGACCCGAAAATTCACCTGGATACCGGAATCAAAGGTGATAGGACCCCTTCCGAATTTCCCCTCGAAATCCGTGAGAAGCCCTGCTCCTGTCTGACAACACCTGAAACCTCAAAATAAATCTTGAAATACCCTTACTATTCCAACAAAGACTTTTTAAGAATTCTACCGAAAATTCGGCATAATCTCCCCATGTAAATTGGTCAAACCGCCTTCCACCTGTCAGACGAAGGATTCAAAACTAAACTAATATCCATACATTCTAGATAAAACTAAGTTCCACCAGAATACACCACTCAACAAACAACCCAGAGGTTGATCAGACCATACTAGGTTTAGGTTTACATTTAAAAAACCAACAAGTCCTCTGTGACGGTAGTGTAGCAAAAGGTGATGCCTTCTCCTAGTCTCGTCGCCTCATCCCGCTATGGGCTGGAGGGTACAAAACCAAAACAACTGTAAGTGGACAATAGAGCCAAATCAAAGCAAATACACGTTAATAAAGTGATGATAATAATGATATTGATAATCCTAACAATCCACCTCGTGGTAAATTATACTTACCTTAAGACCCTCCATTACAAATATATAAATACATACAACTTACCGGAGCACCGTTCAATTACCTAGGTGGAACCCATGCCATATCCAATTGCCCTTACCGTCGTCATAACCCGGCCGAAGCCTATATCCTGGGCCGTAGCTCCACATCCCGATTGTAGCCACACATTCCGGCCGTAGCTGTCATCCTGAGTCGTAGCTCAATATCCCAGTCGTAGCCGTCATCCCGAGCCGTAGCTCAACATCTCGGTTGTAGCCAATATCCCGAGCCGTAGCTCGATATCTCGGTCATAGCCATCATCCCGAGCCGTAGCTCGATATCCCGGTTGTAGCTGTCATCCCGAGCCATAGCACGATATCCCGGGCCGTCCAACACGGGGACATGCCCTCCTAACCATTACCAAAAATACCTCAAGGCAATGGTTAGAGAACTGAAAGGTCCAACTCGGGGACCTACTCTCCGCATGACCGAAAATACCTCAAGATCATGCAAACGAACACATGACCGAAAATACCTAAAGATCATGTGTCGAAAATCATGTACTATGCACGTAGATAACCTCGACGAGCACATGACCGAAAATACCTCAAGATCATGTGTCAAAGATGAACATGCATGACCTAAAATACCTCAAGATCATGCGATCCTTTGATCGAAAGTAGCTCAAGGTCATATGTCAAAAATGAACATGCAAGACCGAAAATACCTCAAGATCATACGGTCAAAGAAATAGTCCAACCTTCAATGAGCACATGATGGAAAATACCTCAACATCATGTGTCGGAGAAATCCCCTACCTCACATGTCTGACAATACCTCAAAGACATGTGGCAGAATTCCATAATACGTAGCCGAAGCCAAAATCACCAAAATCCAGGCCTAAGCCCAACATCCATTACTCCGGGCTGAGGCCCAATTTCCGTATCTGGGAAAAGCCCTAAACCATATCCAAATCATTATTGAAATTCATAATCAATAACGAATCAACAAAATCGGGCCGTAGCCAAACCATGTCACTGGGCCTCAGCCAAAAAGTTTTCAAATCCTTAACCTTAGCTATCACATGTACTAATCCATAGTTCATAATCCATGATCTGCAATTAACGATCAATCATTTGAGCATAATGGACCTAAATTCCAGGAATGCATAATTGATAAGAATTCAAAAAATCCATAACCAATAATCACCATTTAAACTCTTATTCTTGGTTCTGAGTATTAAAAGGATAACAATATATATTCTAATAATTTCTCTCAACTTATAATCGATGATAATACGTTTACAACGTAGGAATGTACAAGCCTTACAACTTAGTAAACCAAGTCCACTCACCTCAAGGTCCATTCGAGTCCAACTCCAAGTTATTCGGTCCCTTGTGACCTTCGGAGCCACCACACCTGTCAACAATGACACTTGGCATTACTAAACGACAATTATCAACCTAAAATCCGACTTCCTAAACCCCAGGAGTTTACACGCGCCCTAAACGCATTCAAAGTAACTTTGGACGTCTAAAACAACTCCTAAACGAACTTTGATTGGCCCAAAACCAGCGCCAAAAGATCTGGAACATCGAAAACATGAAAACACAAGTTGCTAGAGTCCGAGGGAGGGCCCCACACGCCGGTGGAATGGCGGGTAGTCCTCCCCCACACGTGGCTGCCTTGTTTTACCAGCACCACCGGCTGTCGGCCGAATTCCGCCATCGTTGGCTAGTTTTCAAACCTCGATATCTCACTCATTTTTCCACCAAATTCAATATTCTAATAGTCAAAATCTATCTACTCGAACCAAGGATTGCAAAACTGAATTCAAAACTGATCCTATACATGTGGTGGCTGGAAATTGGACGAGAAGCCTCAGGTAAACTTCCAAGCTTCGCAGCATAGTCCACGACTGTCCTCAAGTTTCAAGGAAGGTATGGTTGTGTTCGTGGGGAGGAGAAGAAGGTAGTAGGGTCCTTGATTAGGGTCAAAAGGGTCAAGAAATTTGGTGATGATGGTGGGGTGTATCTTTGTGTTCTCATATCTTGGAAGCAAGAACAATTGAGCGAGAGGGAGAGAAAAAAGGGAGGAAAATATCTGATGGGAGGAGAGAGAAAGAGATAAGGACTTAAAAAAAACCTTGTGTCAAAATTACTAAAATACCCTTGCACTTCCTAGACCCGTAACTCGCTCAAACGAGCTCCAATTTTTGCGTGCCACCTGTCTACGAACTCATGAGATCAAGACTTACACAACGGTTCAAGAAAAACCTCCAAAAGTATTCCCCCAACAAAAAAGGTAAAATTCGAGGGTAAAATCGTCCTTTCTCCACTAATTTTTTGAATTTGTTTGAATTTAAGGTCTGAGTCGTTACAAAAAGGGTGCTGACTGATACCTAGACCTGAGTCCCGATGGCGAAAGCCAAATTAAAACGCTCCGTTTTAAGAAGTCAGGCTAAAGGTATACAGTAAACCGTTCAACTACACAACATCTAAAACTTGGAGCATTTTTAAATACAATTGATGATCATAATTAAAGCACTAACTACTAAGAGCCGATTACAACCTTTACTACACACACCCCTGTGTTGTGTCAGAACTGTCACTGTAGGGCTTCCTCCTTGATTACAAGAGCTTTCTCCTGAGACCTGAGGGGCGCAAAACAGAAAGGTTAGAAGACCTTAGTAGTATTTCAATGAAAAATAGTTTAGAAAACATATAATAACCCCTCAGCAAGTAAAACATCAGTAAAATGCTATAGCATATAGTATAGCACGCAAAATGAGGTACAATGTTAAAATAATAATATTTATAACCTAATAACCCCACTGGGTTGACATCCAACACTTCACAACTAAGCAAACAAAATCAAGTACATATAAAAGTATACAACTACGCGTACTCAAACTTATCGATAAATCTTCCAACACAAAAGATGGTATATCCACAATAATTTCGTGAATACGATTCTCTCGATGTCGTTGTCTCTCTACGAACATACCGATTACATCGAACGTCGCACTCATTTGCACGGATCATACGCTCATCAATTAGGGTCACTGCACAATCAACGTACACTGTTCTCAATAATAAATGTACCCTCACTGGTATCTCAATACTCTAGTCACCTTATGTGACAATAATCATAATATGAACTAAGCCGGCAAACTCCTCAGCCATCACATCTCAATCATCATATAGGTATCCCAATGGTACTATAGTCGCACGAGTCATGCTCACGTGACAGGATTAGTTATCTTTGCTCGTACCACGACCACGTGAAGGACTAGGTGCAAGCACCATCACCACATGTCCCCATAGGAGCTCTGGGACAAGGTTGGTGCTATTTAACTAGTATAGAGCAAGCGCAGGTGAACACTTTAACGTGGAGGACTGGTCTGTGGCCTACATACATGCACAACACCAACGGTTACCATATGGGCATACCATTCACATCATGTGCTAAGTCGGCTATCCCACGACTGTAGCATCTCAAACATGACTTATGTGCTTGGCATGCATGACCCTCGGCAGTGCACCTCAAACATGACTCACGATTCACGTGCTTGGTCTACTCACAATACGTTGGGAAAAAGTCACCTGACAAGATCCACCGTCGCACGCACTTCAAGTTGCTCACTTCCGAAAGTCCCCTTGAGCTCCATCTCGACTTGCGCAACCCCTTATAGTCTCCACGATCGTAATGCCAACCAAAATTGGTCATTAGGGTCAATAAACTATAATATAAATCCTTAAATTCGAATCCCTAACCCCCTGGTTTAACCACGCATGCCTAACGGTTCTAAACTAACTTAGAATGCTCAAACAGGCCCCAAAATGACATCTAACGGACCCGAAACCTACGAAAATGGATTCGAAAAGTCCCAAAATCTTTTACACAAGCTGCTGTTGGCCGAAAATGGGTCCCATGCGTCGCCACATGCCGCAGGCTCCAACCAGGGGTCGAAAAACCCTTCCACGCGTCGCCACGCACTGGCAGAAGGTTGGGACACGGGCCGACCACACATAGACATGTGCCCCCTCGCCCCCTCGCGGAAGCGACTGGGGCCTATACTCGCTGCACAGTAATGCCATTATGATGCCATTAGCCTTTAATGGAATATGCTAATGGCATTAGCATATTCCATCAACTGTTGACGACGTCAATCAACTTAATGGCTGATTGGTCTGCTGATTGGGCTGCCACGTGGCTGCGACTATCACTAGTCATCGGTGACCTCGTCGGAGAAGAGGACCGGACCGTCGCTGTCGACGGTGGCCGGAAACCGCCATTAATGGCCGAAATTGAAGCCTTTTCAGCTTTCTCAAATCTCAACCAAAACTAGCGATCTAGTAGTCCAAATTCATCTACTCTCTCCTACGAATCCAAATATGAGTTCAAAAGTGAGAAATCTAACATGTGGTCGTTGAAAATTACCTCGAAAGTCGCAAGATCCATTTTTCCTTCCCTTGTTTGATTCGTCGTGTACAGTGGTTGTTAAGGGAGATGGTTGGTACGATTGTGACCGTGAGGGGGATGGGGGTCAAATGATAGTGGTTGGGTGGTCTGGAACGCCGTCGTATAACAATGGTGACGATGTGGGTTTTGTGGGTTCGTAGGAAGTGAGAGAGAGACTGAGGGAAGAAAGAGACAAGCAGGTGGACCAATCGGGAGAGGAGAGAGAAACATCCTATTTATATTTTTGGACTTTTTGAAAATTACCAATACATCCGTTTTGTTCTTGACCCGTAACTTCCTAGCACGAACTCCGATTTTTGAGTGCCGCCTGTCTACGCACTAGTGAGTTCGAGACATACGTAACGGTACATGAAAAACTTCGAAAAGTGTCCCTGATCGAAAAGTGACTCCTGGGCCCTCCAATAATTCAAGGGCAAAATGGTCATTTTGTCCATTTAACTTCTAATTACGGGCCACTGCACTTTGGGCCTTCCCTAATAGCCCAATGACAACTTAGTCCAACTCCATACTTATTGGATATTTAAGTAATTCATTAATTCAATTTTTTTGTTTTTCGGAACGGGTCGTAACAAATTTTGTAAGTTTATAAAGGTTACTCCTTAATAGATGTACTAATCGATTGGCACCCGCTCATGTGTGTGATAAGTTGCTTTTTATTTTTACTTTACCTTTTGTTTTTAATTTTCAAAAATAAGGAGAAATGAAAAATAAATCCAAAAAATACCAAAAATGAAAAAAATAAAAAGAAAAAAAATGGAGTAACAACCACTTCCTCACTAAAATATTAATTTTTTAAAAATTGTTTATTTAATTCTTTTAATTTTACTATTTTGTTCTTATTTAATAATTTTATTTTTTGAACTTTCATTAATTAGAGGTATTTTTGTTCGAATTTTTAATGAAGCATTGTAACACCAACCCTCGTGACTTCCCTGTACAGTAATCGAGATGGTTATAAAAGGTTAGTTTAACTTAGCATTTTTTAATGAAAACTATATCCAAAGTACTTAATTATATTAGTCTTGGCATGCCGGCTCACACTGTGTGCCAATTTGCTTTTTTTGCTTTTAATTTACTTTTTTTTGTAACTTTTTATAGTGAATGATACTATTTTAAAGTATTGTTGTTTATCCTACTTAAATATTGGCAAAACACAAGAGAAAATTATATTTAAAAGCAAAGAAACCTTGCACACTAACCATACATGATAGGGAAATTGACCATAATACCAATAATCATGCCCAAAAATCTAATATACTCACTTAGCTAGTACTCAACATAAATTATTATTATCTTTCTCCAATTTGCACTTTTGGGTCAAATATATATATGAAAAAAAAAAATAGCTCAATTAGTTGTCGAATGGTTATCATTTTTTCCTTTATAGTTCTCATATAGTCTTTATAAAATTTAGATTTTTTCTGCTTTTTTGGAAATTTTTTCAATCTGTTAGTTGTCATTTAGTTTTCATTTATTCCTTATATATTTCTCATATAGTTCTTGTAAGGATGTCGTTCAGAAACGACATGAACATATCGATGGAAGAATCGAGTGATTCTGGGTTTTTACCTCGGAGGTTATGGATTCTGAGTTTAGGTGAAAGAAACCTGAAGATTATGAAAACAAGCCATCGTGGACCTCAACTAATCAAACAGATTTAGAAGCAGAAAGAAGCATTGTAATTTTAAATAAAGAAACGGCATTGTTGAGCTTAGCCAACAGAATTTCCAAATTGAACAAATACATATCACCGTATTTCTATTGGTGAATGAAACAGATTACTCAAACCCAAATTGCACATCATTACAAATGGCTTCTCCACCCCAACTGCAGCAACAGACTCAACCCCACCCTAATAGCTTCCATTTCCACCGCCAGACATTGTAAACCCGCCGGCCCTGGACCAGAAAAACCAGCCAGGACAGCGCCATTTTGATCCCGAATGACCCCTATACATGGTTAATAGTATTTTTATGTTGGGTATTTTTTTTTTGGCCAAATTTTTATGTTGGGTATTAGCAAAGTGGGTATGTTGATTTTTTGTGCATGATTATTGGGTAGAACCAATTTCCTTATATTATAACATCCTTTTTTCTTTTAGAATAAATCTAATTCTAATGGGAGTTAATTTTGGCACTCTACAAATTACTTACTGCATTCCACTTTTTTATTTTAATATTTATTTATAAATCAAACTTTCAAATTTACCAACTTCCTTTTGAAATTAATATATTTTATTTTATTTTTTTTGTTTATTTAAAATATTTGGACTTTTTTTTTCTCGATAAACCCTACTCTCTCGCTCCATATCTCTCCCACTTTCTATATACGATTAAACGTTATACAGAGCTTTTAGTAGTTTTCTAACAAATTCTTCTCTATATATGTGTGGGCTCCAAAAATATCCAGTAAAATTTTGGGAGTTGATAGTCATCCGTCGGTGATTATATCAGATAGAGAGTTGACATTAATGTAGGCAATAGAGAAGAATGTTGAAAATTATTGAAGAACTCTGTAGTGTTGATTCTTTATTGTTTGAACTTTGATTCATATTAGCTTCTTTTCCTTCCTATTATTAGATGACCTTTCTATCCGATTCTATTATCACATGTGAGGCACATGAAATGTTTGTGTTGAACCTCGACCAATAATACTTAATTGTTTTGAAGTAAAATTAGTCATTACTATCAATCCATGTTTTTAAATTTTGTTTGGCAGCAGATTTCTTCGAAAAATGGTTATGGAGTTGAATGTTGGCTTATATGGCTTTTTCAAAGGGGAAGCCACTCACTCGGGATTTATTTTTTGGCTGATCATAACTTTACAATTAGGATTCCTTGAAGGGCTTGTGATTTTTAAGAAGAATGAGCAGTCATAACAAAGAAGTTATAATAGTTAGAAAAATTCTGCAAGTTTGGTGTTCATTGGATTTCATTTTGGTTAATTTATATGCCCTTAGTAGTCCAATCTGTTTGCTTCTAGTCAGAGGTTTTGCATGATTATTTCAAGTGAATTACCTTTCGAGGAGGAGAATGTGCAGGCATTCCGGTGTCAGTGCAAATATAATACTATGGCCTGTCAGGTGTTTCTTCATCTTCTATTTTTTTTCTGTGTCTCTGTTTCTCTTACAAATGTGTCTTGCAGTGCTTTTTGGAAAGGCTAAGGGCTATTGCATTGATTGAACTATTAGGCTATGTTTGGAAACTTCAAAGTACCGAGGGATTTAGGTCAAATTAGTTAGATATGCAGCAGAAAACATTTGAGGGAGGGATTTCAAATGACTTGGTGCAATGCACTTAGAAGGTTTTTTAAGTAACTACTTGATAGGTGTTAGTGTTACTTGGAAATCCCTTGTTTAGTGGTTTTGTTATGCTCATGTGGTGTATGTGGTCCCTTGGTTGTTGCTCAAGTAGTTACTCATAAATCCTTCTATTTAATTGCTTGTATTGCATTTCTTAGTAATATACCTTAAATCCCTTAGTACTTTGAAATTCCTCATCCAAACATAGCTTATTGTTTCTTTCGATATGAGATGGTTTATAGTTTTCCCACTTGAATGTAGTTGATGTGCTAGCACATTACATAGGCCTTACATACGTTAGATGCAAGTCTGTTTTTTCAACGAATAGTCCCAAGTTGTCTAAGTTATGAGGGGCGAAAAAACATAAGGGTGAGTGGACCTTACAAGTTATTTAAGTGTATAACAGTATAATAAGACATAATATAACCCCTCAGTTTTGTAAGAAACTCAAAAGCATATACACATACATATAAATATAATCACACATCACGAGTGAAAATAGCATAAATTAAGCTTACACAAAGATCTACAGAACTCGTATGGTAGAACATGTATCCCATTATCTCTATAGTCGCACGAATCATGCGCACATGACATGACTGGGTATATATCATTTGTTGGGTAGCACTATCACGTGAAGAGCTAGGTGCGAAGCACCATCACCATATGTCCCCTAGGAGTTATGGGACAAGACTGACGCTATTTAACTAGTATAGAGCGAGCGCAAGTGAATGGTCACGTGGAGGACTGGTCTGTAGTCTATAGACATGTACTGATACCAACGACTCCTAAGTGGGAAATATAGCTAGATATCTCATACTAGTAGATCATGTCTCGGAATAAGTTTCTCAAAGTCGTCTAAACTCCACTCATAATCATAAACAAGTTTATTCCAATCACACTCGAGTATATAGTACTAGTAAGCTAAGTTCTAATACTAAGTCATAACATCGTCACATCAAAGTATCAAAGTTAAGTAATAAGGGAAACCTTTGAAAAAACATTCACTTGCACACACAGAGTATAATAGTATGCTAAAAAGGGTGTAGGAAGGAGGTCCACTCACAGATAGTCCGGATAAAGTCGCCCGACAAAGTACGGTCAACATAAGCTCCAAATTGCTAACTTCCTGAGTTAGCTGGAAAACGGCCTTGAAGTCATGGTGATTGTTGGGATTCGGGTTTTTCCGACGAATCTCGATCGTCATTGTCCCTAGATTTTTTGGAATTTCATCGGGAAGTTCTAAGCCTTCGTCGGTTTTTGGTTTCGTTCTTCGTGATTCAACGGTGTCAAAGGCGTGATCGAGTTAGTCATTCGGGGAAATGGTGAGATCTCGTGTCATTGGACGAGACAAGATTATTGAAGAAATATTGAAGTTTTTCGTCAGTTGTTTGGTTCATTAGAATCGTTAGTTGTGAATGAAGAACTACCTGAGAGACTCAGTAAACCAAGAAGACTTTGTGTAGAGAAAGTTAAGTTTTAGCATCAGCGGTGGTGTGTAGAAAATCACGCTTTTCATGAAGGCACTGGGGATTTCAAGAATCTGTAGGGAGTTGTACCTTTGACCTTCATTGAGAAAATTTCAAAGACAAGATTTCTTCAAGTAGGGTAGATTGTTACATTCCATCCAGCAAATTTCGAAACCAAAATTTTAAATGACCAAAAATCCCTAAGAGTTTTAGTTTGGGCCTTGAGTACTTAACACTTTAGGCTAGTGTACCTTGGGCCCAATAGCCTTATATAGCCAAAATGTTTACTGAAGTCCATTTGGAAAACCCAAAAGTCTCATTTATTTTTTTCCCTCATTCTTCCTTTTTGTAAAATCTTCATCTTCTTTCTCTTCGAAAACACTGAAATGCACCATCACCATCACCCTCGAAATCCCGCGAAACCACCCCCACCATCACCACCACCTTGAGCATAGTGATGGGACGAGTCCAAACCAGTAATCTCCACCTTCGATGCCCGCTGTAGCGTGAGAGGAGAAATCCGACGGCGATACCGATCTTCTTTGACGAATTTTTGACTTATCGAGGTAAAATTGAAGCTTGAAAGTTGTACCATTGGATTCCTTATGTTGATTAGTTAGAGTTTGACTAGTTTCATGCTCGATTTGGTGGAGGTTTGTATGCAGAGGAGACTTGGTAGGAAACTGGAGATTTCCAGCGGCGATCGTGAGTATTTCGGCACTTTCAAGGGATTCTGGTTGGTTTTGAGTTGCGAGAGGATGCCGACAGTTTGGGAGCTTACGTTGATCTTGTTTCGTCGGGTGACTTTAACCCTGATTCATAATGAGTGGACCTCCTTCGTAAACTCTTTTTAGCATACTATTATACTTTGTGTGTGCATGTGAATGCGTTTTCAATGGTTTTCCTTATTACTTAACTTTGGTGTGACGATGTTATGACTTAGTATTATGAACTATACACTCAAGTGCGATTGGAATAAACTTGTTTATGGTTAAGAGTAGAGTTTAGATGACTTTGAGATGATTATTCCGGGACATGATCTACTAGTATGAGATATCTAGGTATATTGCCCACTTAGGAGTCGCTGGTATCAGTACTTGTCTGTAGGGGGCATATGTTGATGGTGCTTCGCACCCAGTCCTTCACATGGTCGTGGTACGAACGAATGATACCCAGTCCTATCATGTGCGCATGACTCATGTGACTATACAGATAGTGGGACACATGTTGTACATATTACAGTGTTCTTGAGATTGCTAAGTTATTTTCACCTTATGATATTTTACTTATGGCATGTAGATTATTATTATTTTATAGTATGCTTTCTGGTTTTCTTATAAAACTGGGAGGTGGAGGTATATTATATTTTATTATACTGTTTTAATTACACTGAAATAACTTGGAAGGTCTATTCATCCTTTTGTTTTGCGCCCCCAGGTCTTAGCAGTACAACACGCGTAGCGAGGAGGAGTTCACGGTTGCCGCTTTGAGATTCATACGGGTAGTACATGTGTGACTGTTCGGAAGTCGAGATAACTGAGGTAGTTGTTTAATTTTTATGATCATCAAAGTAGTGTACTATGCTCTACGTTTCTACTGTCCCGATGAATTTGGTTATTAGATTTTACTAATTACTTTTCACACGACTTCCTAAAACTCACCGGTTTAATTACCTCTTTTTGACTTTCGTCATCGGGACCTAGCGTCCAGATGTCGGTTAGTATACCTCTATTACGGTGTCCATATGGACTTTCCGGGTCAGGTTGTGTCAATTTGGTATCGGAGCATAGTATTATCCTTAAGAAAATATGGTTCCATATGTATTCTTGACGAATATTGGTATAATATTTTTCGTATTTTTAAATGTTTGATCTTTTAATTCATTATGTTTTATTAATTGAATATTTAATATTATTTTAACATAAATTTCATTACTTGAATTTCTTAACTTATTATATTTATTATCTTAATTAATGGTAGAAACAAAGACGAAATTAAAAATGTCGTGACAAAATATTTACAAATTTTTATCCTCAAATGAAAATTTAGAATGATAAAAAATTTGTTATCTAAAAGAATTGGTACTTAGTACTAAGTCTAGTTGTAATCTTTACCACATGTTATCGACTCAAGTACATGGTGAGATCGATATCAAATGAATATAAAATATTAATATAATCCTTCACTCCTAGATCATTGTATAAAAAATAAATAATTAAAAACAAACAAACAAAAAGTGAGCACAAAGAAGCTTCTTACCAAATAAAATTGAGTCCGTTCGAAGATATATGACTCACCGAGGAATCCAGAGTCCAACCGTAAACAATCCTGACTATTTCCCCATCCCAAATAAAATTCCTTACAAGAAATAAAGTCCACCTGTGAAACAAATGGCAGGCAAATTCAATCCTTGAATCCTTAAACGGTGCACTTTGGATAAATCTCAGAATATTCCCCGATATTCATGATAGATTTTGTATTTTGTTTAATATTTCAACTAATTCTGATGATGCTTATATAAATAGAGGAGTGGTGAGAGCTGAATTGAATGTGTGTGGGTTTGTAGCTAGGGTTTCTGACGGTGGCCGTAGTAATGGCGAAGATGGGTTTGGTGGGTTTTGTGGCGGTGGGTTTGTTTTTGGACCTGGCAGTGCTTTGTAATGGAGGCGTAACAAGCTCTTTTGTGAGGAAAGTTGAAAAGACCGTTGATATGCCTCATGATAGTGATATCTTTAAAGCCCCGGCTGGCTATAATGCACCTCAACAAGTACGATCTCCACCCTTTTATCTCTAATTATTTAAACGACTGAGGATAACACAGTCCTCAGTTCTAATAAATCTCGCTTATATTAGATAAGCCAAATATATATATTTCTAATTTGTTATTTCATTTTGTTTTTGTTATGATTTAACCTCTCTCTCTAAATATATATATATATATATCTTTCGGAACGAATGTGCTCTTATTGGCTCAATATTTTGATGGTGGACCATTTTTTTGATTTTTAATGCAATGGTATTATTTTTAATCTAATTTTTTATACAATGATATAGTGGAGGAGATTATATTATACATCGTCTTTTACTAGAATATTGACTTCGAAATCTCTCACATCATATGTAAAAAAATATATCATTAGGGCATAATATTAAGTGGGATGGACCCTTCCTTAATTTAATTGAACTTTTTATTTTAATTTTGAAAATTTGTGGCTTTTTGTTGAGGAAGGAATTGAGTGATAGGTGTATGACTTGGTGCGTTGCTTTGATTTAATTAAGGTTCATATAACACAAGGAGACCAGAAAGGGACGGCCATGATTGTGTCATGGGTGACCATGGATGAGGCAGGCTCCAGCGAAGTCATTTTCTGGAGTGAAAATAAGAAGCAGAGAATGGTTGCCAAGGGCAAAGCCAAAACCTACACTTTCCATAATTACACCTCTGGTTACATTCACCACTGCACCATCAGAAAATTAGAGGTCAAAATCTCATCCATCTTTACCATCTTCTATTTACTTTTACTTTATTTTTTCAAATATAGTAAAAAAAAAGATTGAATTTAATCTTACATGTCATGTTTGTGTGCAGTACAATACCAAATACTACTATGTGATTGGAATTGGGCAGAGTACGAGGAAGTTCTGGTTTGTAACACCTCCTGCAGTTGGCCCAGATGCCCCTTACACTTTTGGTCTCATTGGTAAGTTTCCATTTTAGTGTACATATATTTTTGTAAATTGTAAATTTTATAATTAAGTTAGGAATTTGAATTTGGGTACCCTTGATATTTGCAGGGGACTTGGGGCAGACTTTTGATTCAAACAAGACACTTAGTCATTATGAAGCGAACCCATTGAAAGGGCAAGCAGTTTTGTGCCTTGGGGACCTTTCTTATGCAGATAACCACCCAAATCATGATAATAAAAAGTGGGATTCTTTTGGAATGTTCATTGAGAGGAGTGCTGCTTATCAACCTTGGATTATGACTGTTGGCAACCATGAAATTGATTTTGCACCAGAAATTGTAATTATTAACCATATTCGTCTTAATTTTTCTCATTTTTTAGCTTGGTTATTGGATTTTTTGTGACAGTAAAAGAATGGTAATTTGTTGCAGGGTGAAAACGAGCCCTTTAAGCCCTACACTCACCGGTATAATGTCCCACATAAAGCATCAGGAAGTCCTTATCCCTTTTGGTACTCAATCAAGAGAGCTTCCGCGCATATCATTGTCTTGGCTTCCTATTCTGCATACGGTATGGATATATATATGTTTATGCCACGTTTGATAATCAGCGAGATTAGATTGAATTAGATTGGATAATTCTTTAAATTCATGGTATTTTCAGGATATTGGATAAGTTTTCTTTATCTCTACCCTTCTAATCCCCTTACACGGTATGAACGTACATATTCAAAAGACACCGAATTTGATGAATTGTATATCCAATCAAATTCAATCCCGCTCACCAAAATATGTTGTTTGCTTACTAAATTAACATGGCTTGTGTCACAAGGCATGTGCCACAAAATGTTAGAAATCAAACCAATGTCTGGTGACATAGCTTGAAATGAATATTGATTGCTGGAATCTGAAATGAACTCCGATTTAATTGATTTAGTAACGTATATATGTTTATTTTTTGAAGGTAAATACACTCCTCAGTACAAATGGCTAGAGCTGGAGCTACCGAGAGTGAATAGGAGTGAGACACCGTGGTTGATTGTTTTAGTGCATGCCCCATGGTACAATAGCTACGAGTATCACTATATGGAAGGAGAAACCATGAGAGTCATGTTTGAGCCTTGGTTCGTAAAGTACAAAGTCGATGTCGTATTTTCTGGTCACGTCCATGCCTACGAACGAACGGTAAGACATTGAAATTGAAATTGATCATCCCTTTAATTCAACATGCACTTTTTGATATAAATAATTTATTTGTATGTATGATAGGAACGCATATCGAATATTGCATATAACATTGAAAACGGCATGTGCTCGCCGGTGAAAAATCAATCTGCACCGGTGTATATTACCATTGGCGATGGAGGAAACATAGAAGGCTTAGCAACAAGGTAATTAAGCACATTCCCCTTTGAGATAAAATCCTATATCTACTTAGGTAGTAAGTGGGGATAATATCGGTGTTGTTAATAGTGGGTTATTTGACCGACTCTGAAATCTTAACAGTAGGTTCCATGGTTGTCAAGAAATCATTGGTTTAAGTTGTTTTTTGTTTGTGGTGCATGCAGTATGAGAGAGCCACAGCCATCTTACTCAGCTTACAGAGAAGCCAGTTTTGGTCATGCCATGTTTGACATCAAAAACCGAACACATGCTTACTATAGCTGGCACCGGAATGATGATGGATTTTCAGTTGAAGCAGATTCTATGTGGTTTTTCAACAGATTCTATCTTCCTCTTGATGATTCCACAACTTCAAAATCATGATCCATGTTGAATGTTAGATAACTTATTGCCATTCTTGCTCCCTAGCTAGGTAGAGAATAAATTCCTAGATTTTTGTAGGTTATATTTAGATTTTTAATAAAAGATTTATCACTGCTACTTTCTTCAACCCTCTAGTTTTTTATGTGCTTAGTTAATCTTCATCTTCTCCTGTGGATTATTATGAACAAAGTAAAGAGGATTGGATCTTTTTTGCAAAAACGATGATAACCCTTTTACGAGTTATGTTGATCATTAATGAATGGATCATGATCCAAATTTTGGGGAAGAAAATAAGGAGGAGCGAGGACCTTGGCCCTGACTCACCAAGGATTGGTGATACAAATGATTCAAGCGATGAAGATAGAGTTAGAAGAAAGAAGAGAAGAAAACTCCGATCGAGGTTTAGAGAATATATTTGAGTTAAAGAATCCATGATATCGAAATGAAGATTGAACAATTTAAGTTGGAATTAAATTTGATATTTCTGAAAATTTTAGACAAGCTGTGAGGATTTATTCTGAGATTATTTAAAGGCAACTCACATTTAAGCTTAAGGATGAGAATAGAATCCGAGTGGTTGCAATGGGAAAAAGTGTAAATTCCTACTCTTTTTATTGAAATTAAAATATGGTAGCCCATGGCTTTAAGTTAAAACTTTTAGGCCATGTTTGGTGAGTAGGATTAGACTGAATTGGATAATTCTCCAAATTGAATTTTGAATGTGAAAATTGATGCAGTTTCATTATAAGAGAATTAGATATGTAGGATTAGACAAAGAAGAAAATTCGATCATCCTTTCTAATCCTACTATTTTAAGGGGATTAAATTGGATAAGTATTCTTCTATCTCTACTCCCTCTAACCCCTTATAATAAAAACAAATCAATTTTCATGTTCAAAATACATTGAATTTGATGATTTATCCAATCATGCTTACCAAACGAGCCTCTAAGGAGAAACACACTTGTGTTAAGGGAAGTAAGAACATCCATGCTAATGTTAAGTATCTTTAAGACATCCATGCTAATGTTAAGTATCTTTAAGCTAATAGACTAGTTTAGGAAGTTTATATGTAATACCTTCATTACATGTACTTACCTTGTAAAGCTTGTAAACTCTACGTATATAATGCAATGCACAGCATCGGCTTGAGTTGAGCCGCATCATTAGTCTTCTTGCCTTCGTGTGCGTGATTCTCTTCATGGTATCAAGAGCTTCTATCTAATCGACCAATTCCCAATTTTTTTTTTCTTGTCTCCGATCCTCATGGCCTCATCCTCCCAATCCTCTCAATCTTCCGCTGTTGCCCTTCCTGCTCCCTCTATCCCATCTGTTCTCTCGATCAAACTCGATCGTGGAAATTATCCTCACTGGCTGGCTCAGATTCAACCTCTCTTGCGCAGTCGTGATCTTCTCAAGTACGTCAATGGATCATTTCCTGCCCCACCAGAGTTCATAGTTCCTGCCTCCTCCACAGACAAGGATAGTCCATCCGCTGCTGTTCCTGTTGCTAATCCTGCCTTCCGTGACTGGTTCCAAACTGATTAGATGATCCTTTCTTGGATCAATGGCTCGCTTTCCATCAATGCCCTATTTACCTGTTATTGCAGATTTGGGGGTTCTGTGTGTTTTCACCCTTTCTGCTCTCTGAAGGTAGTCTATGTTGCTTGGAGTTTCTTCACCATCGTCCAATTTAACATGGTATCAAAGCATAGATTCTGATCAGACTCTGGGTGTTTAATCCGTGTTGTGCAAGTTTCAGAAACATTCACAAGAACTGTGTGATCTGCAATGACAGAAACACATGGAGGAGGTGAGCTGAGGACTCCAATCTTCACAGGTTCTAACTATGACATGTGGAGTGTGAAAATGAAGACAGTTCTAAAAGGCTATGATCTGTGGAAGTATGTGGATGTGGGAATACCTGAGGCAATAGTTGTGGAAGGAGAAGCTGGAGTTGTCCTGAACTAGCTTTCACATGCTGATATGGTGAGGGATGCTAAGACCTTGAGCATGCTTCAGAATGCTGTTGCCGATGACATCTTCCCCAGAATCCAGAATGAGGAGAATGCAAAAGCTGCATGGAATGTCCTGCAAAGAGAGTACAGAGGAGATGCAAAGGTTAAAGCAGTTAAACTGCAATCTCTTAGACGTGATTTTGAGTACACTAGAATGAAAGAAGATGAATCTTTATCTGTGTATATGTCTAGACTGTATGGAGTTGTTAACCAAATGAGAACTTATGGAGAAGACATTACAGAAAAGAGATTAGCTCAAAAGATCCTAATTAGCCTAACCAAACCCTATGATCCTATAGTTTCTATCATAGAAGAAACCAGGAACATGGAGGCTGTAAATGTTGAAAGTGTTATAGCTTCAATTAGGGCTTTTGATCAGAGGGTAGAGATGCATAGTGAAGGGAATGTAGACAAGGCTTTTGCTAGTTTGTCTGTGAACTCTAAAAATCAGCAAGGTAACTCTCAAGGCAGATTTAAAAAGTTCAACAAGAATAGCAAGAATTGGAATCAAAGGTCCAATACAACTGGTAAATCTAGTTATCACCAAGGTATTGGTTCTAACAAAGCAGAGAGCAGTGGAACTAAGCGCAAGGTGTGTGACAAACTGCACTATGGTGAGTGTTGGTTCAAAGGAAAGTCTAAATGCTACAATTGCAACAAGTTTGGTCATTATGCCAAAGATTGCAATAGAAAGGTTGCTGTGAATATGGCTAGAGAGGTGACTGAATCTTCTGGGAATTTGTTCTATGCTTGTAATACAGCTGCTGTGAAAGATACAAATGTATGGTATGTGAACAGTGCATGTAGCAACCACATGACTGCACAAGAGAACTTACTTGTGGACATTGACAGAAGTGTTAAGGCCAAAGTTAAGATGGGAAATGGTGAGGTGGTTCAAGCAGAAGGCAAAGGAACTCTGGTCATTCAAACTAAACAAGGTACTAGGCACATAAGGGATGTTATGCTTCTTCTTGGATTGGAAGAAAACCTGCTTAGTGTTGGACAGATGATTCAGCATGGTTACTTTCTAGTGTTTGGAGAACAGACAGTGGACATCTATGAAGACAAGGAACTATGTCACAGAGTAGCAAGGATTTCCATGACACAGAACAGATGTTTTCCTATGACATTTGGGTGTGTAAATCCTATGGCTATGAGGGCAACCATTGCTGAAGATTCAGACTTATGGCACAAAAGATATGGACATTGAACTACACTAGTTTGAAATGTTTACAGCAGAAGGAAATGGTTGTTGGAATGCCTAAGTTACAAGGGGGTACAGATATTTGTGCAAGCTGTGTGGCTGGGAAGCAGCATGTGGAACAGTTTGACAAAGAACCTGCTTGGAGGGCAACCATGCCTTTTGAACTCATACACTCAGATGTGTGTGGTCCAATGCAAGTGGAAACCATTGGAGGTAACAAGTACTTCCCGACTTTTATTGATGACTACACTAGAATGTGTTGGCTATATTTTCTTTCACATAAGTTTGGTGTCCTAAATGTGTTCAAGAAGTTTAAGAGCATGATTGAGCTACAAAGTGAATATAAAATCAAGAGACTCAGAAGTGAAAGAGGTGGTGAATACCTCTCAAATGAGTTTGAAAGGTTTTGTGATGAAGCAGGAATAGCAAGACAGTTAACTGTAGCCTATTCTCCACAGCAAAATGGTGTTGCTGAAAGAAAGAATAGGACCATTGTGGAGATGGCTAAAGCCATGATGCATGGAAAAGGTGTACCCTATAGTTGTGTATTTACAGAATAGGTGTCCTACCAAAGCTTTGAATGGTAAAACACCATTTGAACAGTTTAGTGGAAGAAAGCCAGGGGTTAAACACCTAAAGATATTTGGTTCTATCGCTATTCTCACATTCCTGATCAGTTAAGACAGAAACTGGATGAGAAGGGAGCAAAGTGTGTATTCATAGGGTATGGACATTGTGAAAAGGGTTACAGATTGTATAATCTTCAAACCAACAAGATTGTGATATCTAGGAGTGTTGTGTTTGATGAAGGTGCAGAGTGGGACTGGAATGCTACAAAGGCTGAGGTTGGTGGCACTCTTATACTAAACTATGGATTTGAGCATGCTGATTCTCAAACTGAGAATGCTAGTGAAGTTCCTCAAGAACCTGCAACTGGAAATATACATGAGATTGAACCACAGAATGAAACTCAGATGGGTGAGATGCAACCTGAGGAAGAATCCATTACTGGAATACCAGTCAAGTTTAGGAGTATTCATGATGTGTATGCACGATATCTTATGTGCATCACTGAACCTGAATCCTATCAAGAAGCAGCTAAGGATCTAGCTTGGAAGAAAGCAATGGAGGCTGAAATTGACATGATTCAGAAAAATGAGACATGGGAACTAATGGACAGACCTATGAACAAGCCTGTCATTGGAGTAAAATGGGTTTACAAGACAAAGTTAAACCTAGATGGCTCTATACAAAAGCACAAGGCTAGACTAGTGGCTAAGGGGTATGCACAAAAGCCTAGTGTGGACTTCAATGAAACCTTTGCTCCAGTAGCAAGGTTAGACACTATAAGATCACTCATTGCCCTAGCATCTCAAAGGAACTGGAAACTGTACCAGTTAGATGTAAAGTCTGCATTTCTAAATGGTGTGTTAGAAGAAGAGGTGTACATTGATCAACCAGAGGGGGTTTGAGATTCAAGAGAAGGAGGAACATGTTTACAAACTTAAGAAGGCTCTCTATGGACTTACGCACGCCCCAAGAGCTTGGTATGGAGAGATTGATTCTTATCTGTTGAGCTGTGAATTCAAAAGGAGTACTAGTGAAGCTACACTTTACATTAAGCTTGATGAAGCTGGTGAAGTCCTAATTGTGTCTATCTATGTGGATGACATAATTTACACTGGAAGTTTACAAGCTTTGATCAAAGACTTCAAACAAGTAATGATGAGTAAGTATGAGATGACAGATTTGCGCTTACTTCATCATTTCCTAGGTATGGGAGTGATACAATCTAACAGAAGCATTTTTATACATCAAATGAAGTACGCAACCACACTTCTTGAGAAGTTTGGTATCAAGGATTGTAAGCCTATGAGCACACCTTTGGTTACTGGAGACAAACTAATGAAAGAAGATGGAAGTGAAGCTGCTGATGAGCAGCTGTACAGAAAGATAGTGGGAAGTCTACTCTATTTGACAGCAACAAGACCTGACATAATGTATGCTGCAAGTCTCTTGTCTAGGTTTATGCATGGGCCTACAAGCAAGCATTTTGGAACTGCCAAAAGAGTCTTGAGATACATTCAAGGAACTCTTTCCTATGGGATTGAGTATGTAAAGGGAAAAGGTTCTACATTGATTGGTTTCTGTGATAGTGACTGGGGAGGTTCAGAAGATGATATGAAGAGCACTTCAGGCTATGCTTTACCCTAGGAAGTGGGGTATTCTCATGGGCCTCGGTGAAACAAAGCACAATGACTTTGTCCACAACAGAAGCTGAGTATGTGGCTGCTGCTGAGGCAACATCTCAAGCTATTTGGCTTAGGTTTGTACTTAAGGATTTTGGAGAAGAATAAGGTGAGCCGACACCTTTGCTTTGTGACAATATGTCAGCAATAACAATGGCTAGGAATCCAGTGTTCCATCAGAAAACTAAGCATATCAACAGAAAGTTTCACTTCATCAGAGATGCTTTACAAAACAAACAAATTGGTTTGATGTTCTGCAGATCAGAAGAACATATAGCAGACATTTTTACTAAGGATGTGCCTAAGGAAAGGTTACACTACCTAAGAAATCTACTTGGTGTCAAACCAGCAGCTAGCTTAGAAGGGAGTGTTAGTGACTAAGTTATCAGCTGGCAGTTCAGTTAAAGGCCAAGGGATGCAGCTGTCAGTTCAGTTGAAGGCCAAGGATGCAACTGGCAGTTTAGTTGAAGGTCAAGGATGCGGGTGACAGTTATAACTACCTAGAATCTGTTACTACCTGTGTACAACTTGCTTGGTAAGCAAGAAAATATGTTAGAACAGATTTAGATTAGGTGTCATCATGTAATAGGCTTAATGAGATGTTATATCATCTAACAAATTGAGTGAGTGTATATATGTGAGAGTTGTAATCATTCATTCAATTAATTCCATATACAAAAATAGACAATTCTCTCTGTCATATCAAAGAAGAAAGTTCAGGAAATTCTCTAAGGCATTTCTACAAACACTTGGTGTGCATTGATCATTATAGTGATCATCACCCATTCAATCCAAGCATTCAATCCAGAAATAAAGAAACTATAATTAAGAACATCACATGCTAGTCCTGATTCAATTTGGTTTAGCTAGAAGTTTCGAATAGGGAGTTTACCTGTTGTTGCAGATTTGGGGGTTCTGTGTGTTTACCCTTTCTGCTCTCTGAAGGTAGTCTCTGGTGCTTGGAGTTTCTTCACCATCGTCCAATTCAACATGCCTTTGGGCTCGTTTCTCGTAATCTCACCTCTCACAAGACTTGGACTGATCTTGAACATCAATTTGTGGAATCCTCAGAATCTCGCCTCTTTGAACTTCATCAGGAGTTCCTGAAATGTATTCGTGGTGATCAGTCAATCACCGCTCGGCTTGATCGGTTGAATTCCATCGCTCAAAACCTTGCTCTCTCCTTCGAACCCATTTCTGACAAAGACATGGTTAATCACATTCTTGCTTCTGCTGGCCCCATGTACGAGAATACGATTTCTGGTGTTCTCTCTCGTGAAAAATCGATCAATTATCTCGACCTTGAATCTCTTCTCCTTGGGGCTGAACGCCGGCTGCAATCTTCCGTTCTTCATGCTGATACCGGCCATGGCTGTGGCTCGTGGGAGTCATGTGTCATCTCGTGGTGGCGGCTCTGCCAGCGGCCGCTTTTTTTCCCGTGACAATGGCGGAACTGGTAGCCAACGCCGTGATGGTGGGTACCGTGGCCATGTCTTTCGTGGTGGTGGTGGTTCTTGCGACTGTGGTTTTCACAGTGGTGGGTCATCTCCTTCCTCTCAGCATGGCGGACCTGGGATTCTTGGTGCTTCCCCAGGTTCGACCCTCTCTTCTGTTTCACGCCTCCAATGCTATCAGTGTAGGGGCTTTGGTCATAAGGCTGCTGACTGCCTCACCAAGGAACCGGTTCCTCCAATCGAGAATAATGGGCCTCCGGCCCAATTCACAGCTTACAATACTTATGGGTCACATAGACCCCCTCCTTCAGCACCATTTCCACCTAGGCTTGCGGATTCGTGTGCAAATACTCATGTTACTCAAGACTTGGGGCAACTTACCTATCCTTGTGACTATTATAGGAGTGATCATGTTTCTGGTGTGATTGGTGGAACAGGTTTGGAAATAGCTAAAGTGGGGACTTCCTTTGTTCGCACTCCTAATTCTGCTTATGCTTTGTTTGATACCTTGTTTTTGTCCACATGCTTCTTCCAACATTCTTTCTATTAATAAATTTTGTGTTGACCATAATTGTTATTTTACCCTCTTTCCTCATTGGTTTCGTGTATAGGACATGGTTACCGGGAAGATCCTTTTTCAGGGGCCTAGTAAGAACATATTGTATCCTTTTCCAGTGGGTTCATCAAATCACAAGCATGGCGTTCCTATTGTCCTCATTGATTTCCATGTCAGTGGTGATTTGTAGCATTCTCGTCTGGGTCATCCCTCCTCGTTTGTTTTTCAGCTTCTCGTGTCTACCAATAAATTACCTATCACTAGCAAACTTAGTGAGTCCGTTTTTCACTCTTGTCCTCTGGGCAAAAGTCACAAGTTACCTTTTGATTTATCTTCATATGTGTCGTCAAGTCCCTTAGCTCTTATTCATTCTGATGTCTGGACCTCTCCAGTCTTGTCCAACTCTGGATTTCGTTATTATGTAATTTTTGTGGATGATTATTCTCGTTTTTTCTTGAATTTTTCCTATGAAATTAAAGTATGATGTTTTTCATGTGTTTGTCGAATTCAAGCAATTAATTGAGAACATGTTCAATACCAAAATTCAATGTTTTCAAACTGATGGTGGTGGTGAATACATTAATAATTCCTGTAGACACTTTTTGTCTCAATATGGCATTTTCATCGTTTCTCGTGCCCCCATCATCCTGAAAAAAATAGGCTCGCTGAACGTAAACATCGTCACATAGTTGAAACTGGCGTTACCCTCATGGCCCATGCCTCTCTTCCCTCATCATATTAGGCTGAGGCCTTCCATACTGCTGTTTTTCTCATTAACCGTCTTCCTACTTGTCTTCTCAGTCTTATTTCTCCATATCAACGTCTATTTGGTCGTATTCTAGATTATACTTTTCTCAAAACTTTTGGGTGTCTATGTTTTCCTTATCTTCGTCCCTACAACCAAAACAAATTATAACTTCGTACCACTCCATGTGTCTTTTTAGGTTATGCTCTTAATCATCATGGCTATCGGTGTTTGGATAGGTCTACATGTCATGTTTTCTTATCTCGTCATGTTGTGTTTGATGAACTTGCTTTCCCCTTTCAGGATAACTCGCCCTTGCAAAAGGCCTCCCCGACCTCCATCTCCGACTACCCCTTGTTCCTCGAGGAACCCCATCCCCATTTCCATGATGTTTCTCCTAGTCCGGCCCTAGCTACACCTTTTCCGCAACCTACCCCTGCTCCAGCTTCTGGCCCTAATCCATCCACCCCAGGCCCATCACCCACCTCTGCTCTCCCTGCTGATCCATTAGAACCAGGTCAGCAACCCCTTGCTCCTAGTCTCTTTGCGGATTCGCCCACCATGGTTCCATCCTCTACCCAACCTCTTCCACCTCCTGACCCCTCTCACACGTCTGTGAATCCTCACCCCCACTACTCACATATACCTGAGATCGACATCGTAAAATTTTTCATTTTCCCTCCCCACAAGCTATGGATTCCTCCTCCTCCTCTGACACACCACCTTCATCTGATCCTCTTCTGGTCACGGTATGTGTCCATCCTCGTATGGTAACACGGGCAATGGAGAACATTCGTAAACCCAATCCCAAGTATGTACTTGTTTCTGATGTTACTAATTTACCTGTTGAGCCTTCTTGTTTTAGTCAGGCACAGAAGAGCCTTGAATGGAATAATGCAATGGCTGAGGAATTCAATGCCCTTCAGTGCATCGGTACTTGGACTCTGGTTCCTTTCCATCCTACTTTAAATGTGCTGTCCAACAAGTGGGTGTAATGGATTAAACATAGATATGATAGTTCGCTTGAGCGGTACAAAGCTCGTTTGGTTGCTAATGGTTTTCATCAGCAGGCTGGTGTTGACTATGGGGAAACTTTCAGCCCTGTGGTTAATCACTCCACCATTCATCTTGTCATTGCTCTTGTTGTTCAGTTCCGTTGGTCCATTCGTCAGTCTGACGTCCAGAATGCTTTCTTGCATGGCTCTTTATCTAAGGAAGTTTATATGCGTCGGCCCTCTAGCTTCCTTCATCCTTCTCATCCTGATTATGTTTGTCATCTCAATAAGTCGCTGTATGGTTTGAAATAGGCACCTTGGGCGTGGTTTCAATGTTTTTCCTTTCATCTTCTCCGCTTGGGTTTTGTTGCTTGTAAGGCTGATTCTTCATTATTTATTTTTTCGGCTGGTTTTACTCTTATCTATCATTTGATATATGTTGATGATATACTAGTCACTAGTAATGATGTTGCCTCTATTGCTTCTTTTATTGCTAGTATGGGAAAACAGTTTTCTATGAAAGATTTAGGTCCTCTTCATTATTTTCTGGGTATGGAAGTGACTCGGTCTTCCATTGGTCTTCACCTCTCGCAATCTAAATATATTTTAGATTTTTTGAAAAAGACCAACATGCTTGATTGTAAACCTGTCTCTACTTCTGCAGTTCCTGGTCGACGTCTTCACTTGCTTAAGGGTGATCCGTTCACTAAGTCTCGCAGTACCGTAGTTTTGTTGGGGCTCTCCAATATCTCACCTTAACTCGACCATATATTGTCTTTGCCGTTAATCAAGTTTACCAATTCATGCATAGTCCTACTATTGAACATTAGGTTGTTGCTAAACGCATTTTGCGTTATTTGAAGGGTTCCCACACTCATGGTCTCTTATATCGTCCCAGTGCCATTGAGATTACTGCCTTTTCAGATGCTGATTATGCTAGGGATCCTAATGGTCGTCGGCCTACTGGTGGTTATTGTATTTTCTTGGGCTCTAATCTTGTTTCCTGGAGTTCAAATAAGCAGAGGGGTGTTTCTCGCTCCAGTACATAATCTGAATATCGACAACTTGCTTATAATGCGGCATCTTTGGCTTGGTTTCGTTCTTTGTTTGCTGACCTTCGTCAACCTCTTTCTCCACCACAACTTTGGTGTGATAACATCAGCTCCATTTATCTTGCTTCCTTTTATAGACTAGTTTAGGAAGTTTATATGTAATACCTTAATTGTATCTACTTACCTTTTATAACTTGTAAACCCTACGTATATAATGCAATGCACAACACCGGCTTGAGTTGAGCCCCATCATTCATCTTCTTGCCTTCGTGTGTATGATTCTCTTCATCAGCAACATTAATACTATAACTAGCAAAAGTGGGACTCCATAGAGGTTCAAGAAAAATTTAATAGAATACTGCTTATAAAAATTAACACACGGAGAGTCGAAATGGGAGGACTAATCGTGTTTTCCCATTGTTGAAGACAAGGAAAGATTGAAACCTTCAATCCAAAGGAAACAACAAACGAATGAGGAAGGTAATAAAAAAAAAATTAAGAAGGCTGATGAATCCATTTTAATACCGTGTTATATTCGAAGTAAATCCTATACTATTGAATATTGATTTTTTTTTGGAAGATAAGATATTAAATTTTATTGAGCAATAAAGACAATATAATAGAAAATAGGACTGGTGCATGCATGTGGCCTAGTTAAAACCTTGGTTCTAAACGGATTAAGAAAAAAAAGTATCACGCATCCTAAACATGCAACGACTCATACCTTAAATTTAGGTAAATCCGAAAAATTAGTGGAGAGAGGACGATTTTGCCCTCAGGTTTTAAGAGGGGTTTGAGAACCACTTTTTTTGGAAAATACTTTTGAAAGTTTTTCTTGGGTCATCGCGTAGGTTTCGAACTCATGAGTTCGTAGACAGGCGACATGCGAAAATTGAAGGTCGTTTGACTGAGTTATGGGTCTAGAAAGTGCAAGGTTATTTTCATAATTTTGACCCAAGAAGCACCTTATCCTTACCTCTCCAGATTGGGAGATATTGTTCTTTGCTTTTTCACTCTCTATCTCTCGATCCTTCTCCCTCCCAAAACCGTGAGAAACCATTAAACCCCCAAAATGTGAGATTTTGATTTTGGCCATTCCGACCCAAAATAAACACACAAACACCTTCCTCTCCTCCCATGAGCTCAACCATACCTTCCTTGACATTTGAGGATCACCGTGGAAGGAGAATCAATGGCCCAAAAACTAGTCGGAGCTTCCCGTCCAATTTTCGGCCATCAAATTTGGTTGAGAAATGAGTGAGATATGAAGGTTTGAAAATCGGGTGGTTATGGAGTTTTCGGGTGAATATTACCCGGTGAGTGAACAACACCAGTAAACAGTACCCAGTGAACACTATCGCGACTTGGGTTTTCATGTTTTCGATGTTCCGGAGCTGTTGGCGCAGGTTTGAGGTCAATCAGAGTTCGTTTAGGGACTGTTTTGGGTGTTTAAAGTTACTTTGTACACGTTTAGGGTGCATGTGAACTCCTGGGATTTTGGGGGTCAGATTTTAGGTTGATAATTATCGTTTGTTAACGCCAAGTGTCATTTTCCACATGTGTGGTGGCTCCGAAGGTCATGGAGGAACGAATAGCTTGGTTTCGAGCTCGCTTGAAACATATAGGTGAGTCGACATAGCTTCCTAGATTGTCAACCATGCTTAATTATATGATCCAAGTGTTTTTATTAGTAATTATGAATTCCGGTAATTGAGGAGAATTATTCCAAAAGGCGTTATTATAATTATAAGCTTCGAGAATGTAGTATAATTGAGTTAATTGGTTTATTATTGATTATGGATTGGATTATGGACTATGGGTTCTACCTTTGGTAAATAGGGATAATGATTCGAAAGCATTTTGGGCTTAGGCCCGGTGATATAGTTTTGGGATATGGATATGGTTTGGTGAATTTGTTAGCGAGTGGATTTTGGTTTCGAATCCTAATGCATGCATAAATGTGAGTTTAAATGAATTCATATTGAATGGTACTCCAGTATATATATATATATATTTGTATGGAGGGTCTTCATGTAATTGGATTTACCACGAGGTGGGTTGTCCTAATTACCCTTATTTTTATTATTAGTATTAACATCACTTTATTAGCGTGTGCACGCTTCGATATAGTTTATTGTCCACTCACAATTACCTTAGTTTTGTGCCCTCTAGGCCGTAGCGGGACGAGGTGACAAGACTAGGAGGAGGCATCATCTTTTGCTGCGCTACCAGTACGTAGGACTTTCATTAGTTTCTGTAAAGTTAAGGATTACGTAGTTTGCTCTTATCACTTTTGGGTTTTGTAAATTATTTTGTGGGCTTAGCTGGACTACTTTGGATTTGTAATTGTTAGTGCATCCTTCGTCTGACAGTGGGCAGGCGGTTTGACCCGGATATAGAGGAGATACTGCCGATTTTTCAGTGGTTTCTTTTTCAAGATTAATACGGAGTGTGAGGGCATTTTTGGAAGGTTTTAGTTTTTTTCAGGGTTGTTAGACGGGAGCAGGGCCTTTCATGAGTTTCGAGGGGAAATTCGGGAGGGGTCTTGTCAACTTGGTATCAGAGCTCTGGGTTAACTTCCTATGGTCCGCACTTGGTATGCATTATGTTACTTTCATGATGCCTCCTGGACGTTGTCCTCGTCTACGATCTGTTGTTGAGACGGGAACGGGTGCAAGATGCACGGGATTCAAGGTTGATTTCTGTTCCTTGCATCAGACTTTTGATCATTTGAATCGAGCATTGAGCTTAGTCTTCCATGATAGGGTCTTCAGAGGTATCTCTGATGTTGAGAGGTTCAAAGACTCGATGCTTCATACTTTAGCGAATAGGGAGTTGTCGCTTGTTAGGTAGGACATAGGTGTCCCTGGTGTCGTTCTTATGGGGGGGGGGGGGGGGGGGGGGGGGGGGGGGGGGGGGGGGGGCGCGCGCGAGGAAGTACCTTGTTGACGAGGCTCGTGTGATGGATGAGGATGAGCTACAAGTTAAGTTGAGGAAAGGTTTGAGCCTTGAGAAGGCTAGTTTTGAGGCTCGAGGATTAGATGCAAGCTAGTGTAGTTATACGTTTGTTCGGTGGGTACAAATTTCGAAGACAAATTCCTTTAAGGGGGGTGAGTTGTAACGACCCGTACCTTAAATTGTGGTAAATTCGAAAAATTAGTGGAGAGAGGACAATATTGCCCTCGGGTTTTAAGAGGGGTTTGAGAACCACTTTTTATTGGAAAATACTTTTGAAAGTTTTTTAGGTCATCGCGTAGGTCTCAAACTTTCGAGTTCGTAGACAGGCGGTACACAAAAATTGGAGGTCGTTTGAGTGAGTTATGAGTCTAGAAAGTACAAGGTATTTTGGTAATTTTGATCCGAGATTTTTTTGAAGCACCTTATACTTATATCTCCAAATTGGGAGATATTTTTCTGTGCTTTTTCACTCTCTATCTCTCAATCCTTCCCCCTCCCAAAACCGTGAGAAACCATTAAACCCCCAAAATGTGAAATTTTGATTTTTGCCATTCCGACCCAAAATAAACACACAAACACCTTCCTCTCCTCCCCATGAGCTCAACCATACCTTCCTTGAAGCTTGAGGATCACCGTGGAAGGAGAATCAAAAGGCCCAAAAACTGGCTGGAGCTTCTTGTCCAATTCACGGCCACCACAGGTACGAGTTTTCGATTTTGACTTCATATTTGGATTTTTTGGCTCGAGTAGATAGATTTCCATTATTAGAGCATCAAATTTATAGAGAAATGAGTGATATATGAAGGTTTGAAAATCGGGTGGTTATGGAGTTTTCGGGTGAAAAGTACCCGGCGGTGAACAGTACCAATGAACAGTACTGCGACTCATGTTCTCATGTTTTTGACGTTCCGGACCTGTTGGCGCAGTTTTCGGGTCAATCAGAGTTCGTTTAAGGACTGTTTTGGGTGTTTAAAGTTATTTTGTATGCGTTTAGGGCACGTGTGAACTCCCTGAATTTTGGGGGTCGAATTTTAGGTTGATAATTATCGTTTGTTAACACCAAGTGTCATTTTCCACAGGTGTGGTGGCTCCGAAGGTCACATAGGAACGAATAGCTTGGTTTCGAGCTCGCTTGAAACTTTTATGTGAGTTGACCTAGCTTCCTAGATTGTCAACCATGCTTAATTATATGATTTAAGTGTTTTTATTAGTAATTATGAATTCCGGTAATTGAGGAGAATTATTCCAAAAGGCATTATTATAATTATAAGCTTCGGGAATGTAGTATAATTGAATTATTTGATTAATTATTGATTATGGATTGGATTATGGACTATGGGTTATACCTTTGGTAAATAGGGATAATGATTCGAAAGCATTTTGGGCTTAGCCCCGGTGATATGGTTTTGGGCTTAGGCCCGGTGATATGGTTTTGGGCTATGGATATGGTTTGGTGAATTTGTTAGTGAGTGGGTTTTGATTTCGAATCCTAATGCAGGCAAAAATGTGAGTTTAAATGAATTCCTATTGAATGGTACTCCAGTAAGTTGTATGTATATATATATATATATATATATATATATATGTGTGTGTGTGTATATATATATATATATATATGTATGGAGGGTCTTCATGTAATTGGATTTACCACGATGTGGGTTGTCCTGATTACCCTTATTTTTATTATTAGCATTATCATCACTCTATTAGCGTGTGTACGCTTCGATATAGTTTATTATCCACTCACAGTTACCTTGGCTTTGTGCCCTCTAGGCCGTAGCGGGATGAGGTGACAATACTATGAGGAGGCATCATCTTTTGTTGCGCTACTAGTATGTTGGACTTTCATTAGTTTCTGTAAAGCTAAGGATTACCTAGTTTGCTCTGATTCGCTTTTGGGTTTTGTACATTAGTTTGTGGGCTTTGCTGGACTGCTTTGGATTTGTAATTGTTAGTGCATCCATCGTCTGATAGTGGGCAGGCGGTTTGACCCGAATATAGGGGAGATACTGCCGATTTTTCAGTGGTTCATTTTAAAGATTAATAGGGAGTGTGAGGACATTTTTGGATGGTTTTAGATTTTTCTAGGGCTGTCTGACAGGAGCAGGGCCTCTCACGTGTTTCGAGATGAAATTCGGTAGGGGTACTGCCAAAACAAATCAATGAAAAGACAGCCTTCAAATTAGACGTGGAGGTAGGAGGGGATTCCGAGCAATATTATCAGCAATTATTTCATTCCAATGGAGAGACAAATATTGAAGCAGTAGTGGAGGCAGTGAAACCGGTCTTAGAAGCCATTGACAATGAATCCATGTGCAGACCATTCTGCCGAAATGAGTGGAAGCTGCCTTTTCAGTATGCTCCCTACAAAAGTTCGGGGGTGGATGGTATGCCGGCGCTGTTGTATCAAAAATATTGGGATACGGTCGGAGACAATGTAGTTGCTTTCTGCTTTTCTGTGTTGAATGATGGTGTGAGTGTCCGGGATGTCAATCATACACTCATTGCCCTAATCCCGAAGGTCAATCATCCCACTCAGGTAACAGAGTTCAGACCTATTGCTTTATAAAATTATCTCAAAAACTATTGTGAGCAGGTTGAAGAATGTGCTGCCTATGATTATATCGGACTATCAAATTGCTTTTGTGCCTTCCCGGTTAATCACTGATAACATCATAACAGCGTTTGAAAGTATCCATGCTATCAGCAGACGGGGAAGTAGTAACCTGAAAAAGATGATTATGAAATTGGACATGTCTAAGGCCTATGATCAGGTGGAGTGGTTTTATCTAGAGGGCATGTTGAGGAAGCTTGATTTCGCAAATAGGTTGGTGAAGTTGATTATGAATTGTGTTACCACGGTCAACTATTCTCTCCAAGTCAGAGAATAGGCTACTAGGAACATTATCCCTACTAGGGGTTTGCGGTAGGGGGACCCCTCTCTCCATATCTATTCTTAATTTGTGTGGAAGGTTTCTCAGCTTTGTTATCTCAAGCACAACGCCAGAAGCTGATTCATGGGGTGTCGGTCCCCACCGGATCTCCTACTATCTCTCATCTTTTCTTTGCTGATGATAGTTTGGTGTTTTGTAATGCAAGGTTAGCTGAATGGCAGCATCTTCTATCTGTTTTGTGGGCTTATGAACAACCCTCGGGTCAGCTAAATAATTTTGAGAAGTCTGCGGTGTGTTTCAGTCCCCACACTGATCCGATTATGATTCGTTTGATTTCTAATATGCTGGGTGTCCGGGTTGTCAGGACCCGTCCCGAATTTCCCCTCGAAACCCGGGAAGAACCCTGATCCCGTCTGACAACCTAAAAAAAGGTTCCCAAAATACCCTTCAATCCTTACAAAATATAATAATAATAAATACTTCCACTTGTCAGACAAGGGATTCAAGCACTCAATAATTCCCGTAATTAATGACCAATCAAATACAATATAATATCAGAGCGTCTAAGTAGGATCAAGAGTAAAATTTAGATATCCTACTCAAATATAATTACACAGCACAGTCGAAGTACTAATGCCTCTGCCTCGAGATCAGTGTTCGCGTCAACTCTACTCAATTGCCTGAAGGGGGTTTAAACACAAAAGTTGTGAGTGGACAAAAATAATCATTTATAAATTGTTTTCCAAGAAATACCTTTTTTCCCCTCCATTTATAAAATCATGCATGCATAACATAAAACAATTTATGATACTAAAACATTATATGTAGATCACCAAAAATTCCCATTTCTCTTTAAAACCACTTAATTGGACTCACATAAAATCTGTATAATGAAAATACCTCATGATCCAAAGTTTGGTTTGAAAACTCTCTTCAAAAGAGTTTAAAATCATTTAAATCAATCTGGACACATAATATCTCAAATTCACAATTCAATCTGGACACATAATATCTCAAATTCATTTAATTCCATCTGGACACATAATATCTCAAATTCACTGTTCCCGACATATCCACAACAACACACCAGGGTATCCCTTGGGATGTGTTAAAATCTGTACAACTCTCTGTACTATCTGTACTATGCATAGACAGCTTCGCAACCTGGCGGAGCAAGGCCCCTCAACACCAAGGTCCGAACCCTCAACAACCAGCGGAGCAAGACCCCTCAACACCGGTCAGAGCAACAGTAACCATCGGGACAGGAACCAGTGAACCAAATCCATACTTCGAAATCTTTGTTTCTCGGCCTAAGCCAAATTCTTTGCAATATCATTTTATGGCCAAAATCAATAAATCATAATTATGGGTCTAAACCCCAAATCACATATTCAAATAGTTATCACGTCAAAACGATATCAAAATCGAATACAAAAACCAGGCCATTTCTCAAAACACACTTTCACTGAAATATTGGAAAACATGTGTCCAGCATCATTTCTAAAATCCAGAAATTCATTGCACCCATACATAACAGTATTTAAATCAAAGATACATTTATGCATGCATTATAGTTTATAAACCAAAAGTCCACTCACAAACCTGTTGAAGCAAGCTCAATCTCGAACTGTACGCTCCCCTGAAGTTCCTGGAGCAGTATCGCCTGTCCAAATTAATAATCAGGATTACCAACTAATAATAAGAACCTTAAATATAAACCCCCTAAACCTCGGGAGTCTAACTAGGCTGGCGTAGAAAATGCAGCAACTTTAAAACGCCCAAAACAACCCCTAAATGACGTCCGATCGACTCAAAACCTGCGCCAACAGGTCCGAAACGTCCAAAACTAACTGTCACGCGCCACCGTGACCTCAGACTCGGCCCCACGCGCCGACGGAAGGTCGGAACACGCCCCCATGCACCGCCACGCGCCCTCACGCGCCGGTCACGCGCCTGCTACAGTACCCACGCGCCTGGATCGGTCCAACCCGGTCCAACTCGGCCTGACCCGGTCCAACTCGACCCGACCGGTTCACTCGACCCAACCGGTTCACTCGACCCGACCGGTCACCCGACTCGACCGGTTTACTCGACCTGACCGGTCACCGGCGACTCACTGGAGAAGACGACCGGCTGCCGGCGCCGCCGTCTGGTTTCCGCCGGAATCCTCCATTTCCGGCCGAAACTTCAAGCTTTCCTAACTTCCTCAAAACTCAACCATTTTCCACAAATTTTATGTCTAAATCTATCTACTCGAACCCATGAATCCAAATATGACTTCAAAACCACAAACACTTACCTGTGCTAGCCGAAAAATCGATCGGAAGATCCGAAACTTCCTACACTCGGTTCGGCTTCCCCCGTGGTCCTCTCCTTCGATGGTTGGTACTGTTGTGATCGTGGGAAGGAGTAGAATATGATTAGTTGATCAAAACTGGAAGTTGGAGCCTTGCATCAAAAGTTGACTTTGTAGGTTTTGGGTGAGTTTTCGCACACGGGTTTCGGGTGGTTTGTGTTTATGTTTGTCACAGAGAGAGAATGAAGAGGAAGATGAAATGAAGTGGATCAGATTAGTCTGATTTGGGGGTTGAAAATATCTACCCCAAGTCAAAAATTACCAAAATACCCCTATCAATCTAGACCCGTAACTTTCGTCCACGAACTCCGTTTCCTGTGTGCCGCCTGTCTATGAACTCGTGAGTTCGAGACCTACGCAACGGTATCCAAAACACCACCGAAAATGTTTCAAAACAAAATTTGACTTCCATGCCCTTTACCGACCAAGGGTAAAATCGTCATTTTACATAAATAATTTACTTAAATCCAATAATTGAAATTCCGGGTTGCTACACGGGTTGTGTATTGTCATGAAAAGCACTTAGGCCTGCCAACCATCACTTCACGAAATAAGTGTAGGATGTTCGAGAAAGTTGGGGATGCTCTCGGAAGCCGTCTTACCTCTTGGAATGGTAAGTTACTTTCGGCAGCAAGGAAGGAGGTTTTGGTAAAAGTAGTTGCACAAGCTCTTCCTACTTACTTTATGAGCATGTTCCACCTTCCTCGGTCGTTGTGTCATGAGTTATCTGTTGAAATTGCTCGGTTTTGCTGGGGTAAAGTGGGCCGTCACAACATTCATTGGTTGAGTTGGCAAAAGTTATGTAGCCCAAAGACTCAAGGAGGACTGGGGTTCAAAATGTTTGAAACATTTAACCAAGCAATGGTTCCAAAACAAGCTTGGAGACTGCTGGAATAGCCTCAATCTCTGGTTACTGGAATGCGGAAAGCTTGTTACTTCCCAGATAAGGACTTTATGGAGGCAGAGTTGGGTTCTTCTCCTTCTCTTGTATGGCGCTCTATTCTCTGGGGTAAAGAGGTGTTGCAAAAAGGCTTGGTTTGTAGGGCTGGATGTTTAAGCCCATTATGAATATGGGGCTACCGGTTGATGCTACGGTTTCTTCTTTGATAAAACCTACATGAGGATGGGATTTGGACTAACTGTGAACTGTTTTCTGCTCTGAGGATGTCTCTGCAATATGTGGTATTGTTTTAAACAACAACTCGCTTTACTGATGGTCGGTACTGATTCTATACGAAGAATGGCAGGTACTCAGTTAAATCAAGTTACTATGTTGCGTTGACCATTGTTGAGTAGGTAGTGGATGAGGGAAGAGGATGCTCTTCAATGGTAAAATTTGAGCTGTATTGGAAGAAGCTTTGGGGGCTGAATGTCTCTAATATGCTTAAAATTTTCGCTTGGAAAGCTAGTATGGAAATACTGCCTACTTCTTTTAATTTACTTAAAAATCAAGTCATCCCTTCTGGTCTATGTGTTCGGTGTGCGAGGGGCGAGGAAGATGTATATCATGTGTTGTGGGGTTGTAAATTAATCCAGAAAATACAGAGGGCCACATATCTCCCCATAGACCGGTTTCCCACTTCTGGTCGTTTTATGGAGTTATTTGATTGTGCGGTAAGTGTTATCTCTGAAAGTGACGTAGAACGATTTATTTTCATTTGTTAGAAGATTTGGAATGGTTGAAATAAATTACTGCACCAGCTGCCTTTTAAGGATGCTAATGCAACGGTGGAAGGTGCTTTGGAAGCTCATAAAGAGTTCACCTCTTCTGATAAAAAATTCTGCAGTGGTGCGCCATGTGAGTGTGATTAAATGGCTCAAACCTCAGGTTCTTTGCTATAAGTTAAATATTGATGGAGCTTTTAATTCAAATGGATCAACGAGAGGAATTTAAGGGGTGTTGCGGGACTGGAATGGGACGGCTATGGTAGGATTTTCAGGGCCGAGCTCTTCTGAGGTTTCAGTGTTGGCAGTGGAAATGGAGGCAATAAGGGCAGGGTTGCTGTTGATTTAGCATATGCAGATGTGAGCCGTCGTGGTGGAAACTGACTCCAAGTCAGCCATTTAACTTATTCAATAAGCTGGGCAAGACTGGAGTAGTTTGGTGCAGCTAGCGGTTGAACTGGCTAGGCTGATGGCGACTATGAAGTTTCCAATGGACTGCTTGACTTTCGCACCAAGAATAGCGAATAAAGTTGCCCATTGTCTGGCACAAGAAGGTTTGAAAACGCAGATTTGAACTGCTTGAGTGCCCCCTGCACCACCATGGCTTCTTCCAACCCTAGAGCAGGATTTAGAGGGCTAAGAGCAAATTTCTTTTTTGTTTTGGATTTGGGGTGGGGTACTATTTTTCCTTCACTGGATTTTCCAGTATCTAGCTGGGTTTTAAGATGAGGGTTTTAATGAGGCCCCCAATTGTTGTGTCCCTATCATTGTTGTATACTTTGCATTCGTTTCTTTGTCAATGAAATCTTCATTTGAATTAAAAAAAAAACCATATGCGCGACACACAAGCTATATGAGATTCTGTCTCATCCACACCTTCATACAAGGCTACATCGGCTGTATCCATCTCTGTGCACCGCTCGCTGACTTCCTTTTCTATTTGGATTGTAATTGATGTAGATCTGATTTCTTTGTCTTTACTTGTGTAGGTCATACACGACTCTGTATATTCTCTTGTACATTGACTTTTCAATATATACAAAAATATCATTCTCACCTCATATCGTTTATGGTATCAGAGTTATAAACGCTCCACCGAGTTTTTTTTTTTTTTTTCTGTTCCTTTCTGCTCATTTTTTGTTTCATGGCTGCAGAATCCAGCATCATCTCAAGCCCACCCGATCCCAACTATTCTCCTTATACCAGCAACCTGCAAAAACTTGTCACTATTAATGCCGCTGCCTATCTGCCTGTTAAGCTTTCTCCCTTAAGCTTCTCTTCCTGGGGGGCTCAATTTAATGCCCTCCTCCTTGGTTATGATATAATGGGTTATATTGATGGCAGTTACCCATGCCCTGTGGACTCCTCTCCGGTGTCTCAGGCTTTTTGGATTCGCCAAGATCAACTCCTCCTCCACGCCATATTGGCCTCTGTCTCTGAACAGGTCATCTCCCTTAGTTCCGCTGCCAAAACTTCCAAAATGGCCTAGGACACACTCCTTTAGCTCTAAGCCAACAAGACTCGTGCCCGTGTGCTTGCTCCCAAAGAGCACCTCATGCTCCTCCGTCGTGAAACCAAGCCTGTTGCTGAGTATCTCCAAGCTGTCAAGGCCATCACTGATGAGCTTGCTCTCGTTGATTTGCCTCTCTCTGATGATGATGTTACTCTTCATGTCCTTAATGGTGTTGGACCAGAATTCAAAGAAATTGCAGCCTATGTTCGCACCCGTGATACTCCTATATCATTCGACAATTTATATGATAAATTGGTTGAACACGAATCCTTCATCAAACGTGCTGAAATGCCTGAGTCCTCTGCTGTTGTTACCGCCAACGTCGCTCAGAACTCCCACGCCTTTAATCGTGGCCTTCGCTCTGGAAATGCATCGAACCAGCGGTCCTCCAATTCATCCTCCAACTCCCAGTATGGTCATTCTAATTCCAGTCAATCTCGTGGCTCGAGTAACTACACCAACACCTCCAATAACTGTAACAACAACCGACGTCCTGACACAGGCTACCGCGGTTTTTTCCAATGGTGTGGTACACAAGGGCATAGTGCAAAACGTTGACCTCTTCTCTCATCCTCTCCACCAGTGGATAATCACTCCACTACTCGACTATCGTCGTCACCAACATGGTTGCTCGATTCTGGTGCGTCTCATCATGTCACCACTGATCCTGCCAATCTATCCTCCACCACCTCCTATGATGGTCCGAATGAGATCATTGTTGGTAATGGTAATGGTTTACGTATTACACATGTTGGTTCCACACCACTTTCCTCACCCACTTCCGCATCTTTTCATTTAGATAATGTTTTGTGTGTTCCGTCTATTCGCAAAGATTTAATTTCCATCGCCAAATTTAACAAACAAAATCAAACCTCCATTGAACTTTTTCCTGATTTTTTTCATGTCAAGGATCTGAGCACGGGGGCAGCGCTGCTTCGAGGCCTGAATAAAGACTATACATATGAATGGCCAACTTTGATGCCCATGTCTAGGCCTCTACTGCAAGCATTGGTGGGCGTGGTGGATTCCTCTAACATGTGACACCGTCGGCTTGGTCACCCTAATCATCGAACTCTTCTTCAGATTTTGCGTACCTCCTCCTTCACGATGTCCTATAATCCTTCTGTTTGTGTTTCTTGTCATTGCAATAAGAGTCATCGACTCCCTTTTGGTACCTCTTCCCTTTCTAGCAAAGGACCTATTGAATTGATTTATAGTGATGTTTGTTTTCCATGGTTACGTCCTTACAATCCTAACAAGCTTGTTCCTTGTTCTTGTCCATGTGTCTTTCTTGGCTACTCCTCCACTCAAAGTGCATATCAGTGCCTTGACCCTTCCACCAGTCGAGTCTTTGTCTCTCGTCATGTGCAATTTGATGAGAACACATTCCCCTTCTCAACTCGTGATCGTACTGCCCCTCGCAGTCCCTCCACTCCTTCCTCTGCATGGTTCAACTCCATGCCACTTGTCACCACTATTCCATTCACTGCCGCTGCGGTGACGCCGTCTCAGCCTTCACCAGCTACCACCTTGCCGATTGAAGCCAGCCATGGTCCATCTGGGGACGCCATTCCTCGTCTACCAGGGCTCATTGAACTGCATCGCCCTTCATCCTCAGGTACTACCCTTTCCTCCCTTACTCCCTATGAGCCCAGCTCCTTGTCAACCCTACATGTGGCCCACAACCCGAGTTCCTCTGACCCCGACCCCAGCTCTCCTTCGCCTGCTACTGGACCCATTATCCAAACTCCCATACCTGCTCTTAACCTGAAGCCTACACCTACCACCTTAGAGCTCCCACCATCCCCATCCCCTTCCCAACCCAATCAGTTTAATGATCATCCAATGGTCACTCGTGCCAAATACAACATTTTTAAACCTTAACACTTATATGCTGCCACCAAGCATCCTATTCCCTCCACCATTGAACAAACATGTGTGTCTCAAGCCATCAAAGATCCTCTTTGGAGGGCTGCTATGTCTGATGAATTCAATGCCTTAATCCGTAATGGCACTTGGGAGCTTGTTCCTTCTACTTCCCAGCAAAATCTTATTGGGTGCAAGTGGGTGTTTGGCATTAAACGACATCCTGATGGTAGTATTGACAGGTACAAGGCACGTCTTGTTGCCAAGGGGTTCCATCAACGTCTTGGCATTGATTTCTCTTACACTTTTAGTCCAGTTGTAAAACCTCATACCATTCGGATTGTGTTACATCTTGCTCTTACTAACGGTTGGCCTCTTAGACAATTACATGTAAATAATGCCTTCCTTCATGGATCACTCTCTGAGGATGTCTATATGTCCCAACCTCCTGGGTTTGGTGACTCTAATTGTCCCACTTATGTTTGCAAGCTCCGGAAAGCCTTATATGGTCTCAAGCAAGCTCCCTGCTCCTGGTACACCGATTTGAGCTCGTTCTTGCTCACTCAAGGCTTTTCCAATGCGATCTCCGATGCCTCCTTGTTTATTTTTCGTAATGGTGCTAATGACATCTATTTTCTTGTCTATGTTGATGACCTTGTTGTTACAGGCAATAATGTGCGACTCATCTCTCGTTTCATCCAAGCCTTAGCTCACCGCTTCTCTGTCAAGGATTTGGGGTCTCTAAGTTATTTTCTTGGTGTTGAGGTAATCTCTATTGGCAATCAGACTCGCAGAGGATGATGATCTCCATGAGTGCAAATAGAACCAGTTGAACCGATTCAGAGGAAATGCAAAACCACCAAGTACGAATCCCTAACCTCACTCTTATCTGAATTGAATCGAGGCTAGCTCGTGATGTCTTCAATACTACTTTCTTTCTACACCTAAATCTAGATTGAAATTGAATTGGAAATCGGGTGATGATCACAATGTTGATCGGTGCACCCCAGGTGTTTGTGTTTTTGCTTGAGTGAATTTACTGCTTTCAATGGAGGTCAGATATGACTGACTTCTCTGTGTGTATATTCTAATTAATATGAATGATTGAATTACAATTCATATATGCACACACACCCTCTCCTTGATTCGGTTAGAGATGATAACAATATAATGTCATCATACACACACTTCTTGCAACTCTCTCAAAACTGCTCACACACTCACAATTACACTAACCGTTTCACACACTTACAACACACACATTCTCTCATTCAATGCCTTCATCTTGTTACACTTGTCCTCCTCGAGTCAGCAGTAGGTGTGCTGCCATGTCAGCTGCCAGTGATGCGGCTTAGTCACCAACAATCTCCACCCCTGCTGGTCTATTTCTTTCCCAGCAAAAATATATTCGGGATCTCCTTATTAAAGCTAAAATGGATAGTACGAAGGATGTTAGCACCCCACTAGCCGCTACGGCCTCTCTCGTTCTCTCTGATGGCTCCGCCCTCACTGATGCCACTACTTTCCGGCAACTTGTTGTCAGTCTTCAATACTTAAGCCTTACTCGCCTTGACATTTCATTCGCTGTCAACAAATTATCCCAATTCATGCACTGCCCCACTGAGTCCCACTGGCAAGCTTTAAAACGCCTTCTTCTTTATTTGAAAGGCAGTCTCTATCATGGTTTATTTCTGCGTCGCTGCTCTTCTCTCAGTCTCTATGCCTTTTCTGATGCAGACTAGGTCGGCGATCGAGATGATCGCAAGTCCACCACTGGCTTTCTTGTCTACTTTGGTGGAAATTTAATTTCCTGGAGTTCCCGCAAACAACGGGCTGTTTCTCGCTCCTCCACTGAAGCTGAATATAGTGCTATAGCTTCCGCCGCGGCTGAAACTGATTGGGTCTAATCTCTTCTTCATGAGCTGGGTGTTTCTTTGAAGCTCTCACCTACAATATCTTGTGATAATATTGGGGCCACTTTCTACTGTGCTAATCCGGTTCTACACTCTCGGATGAAGCACATTGAAATTGATTTTCAATTCGTTAGAGATCGTGTCAAGCGAGGACTTCTAAGGGTCTCTCATGTCTCCACCCGTGATCAACTTGCAGATGCACTTACGAAGCCCCTCCCTCATCCGCACTTTCAGTTACTACGGTCCAAGATTGGCGTCTTTGATTGTGCCGCCGTCTTGCGGGGGCATATAAGGCTAGATGAGATTCTGTCTCATCCATTCCTTCATCCAAGGCTACAACAGCTGCATCCATCTCAGTGCACTGCTCGCTGACTTCCTTTTCTATTTGGATTGTAATTGATGTAAATATGATTTCTTTGTCTTTACTTGTTTAGGTCATACACGGCTCTATATATTCTCTTGTACATTGACTTTTCAATATATACAAAAATATAATTCTCACCTCATATCCATTACAAAAAACCCAAAAAAAAAGGCACAAGTGGGCCACTTCCACCGTTGCCGTCGTCTATCATTACCACCATAGCCGCATGCGCAGAATACCGTCCACCATCATTTGTAAATACTTCCATCAAGTGTGATTGACACCAACACCACCACCAATGGAGGACCTCCATCGCTCGATCAAAACCCACCAGGCCGCATCACGAGTACAATCTCATTGAAAGCATATCAAGCTCCCGAAAACAAGAATTTCACCAGCAACCTAATCCGTCGGGATGCTGAAACCTGTGATCATGATCAACACTATTACGGTAAAATGAAAAAATGAAGCTTGAACACGCACAGACTTTGGCGAACTCGACACCCAAACTGGTTGAATTGTTTTACTTTATTCATTACGGTTGGATTATTTTGATTTATTCATTAAAATCTTATGGATACCAAGGAGAAACCCTTGTACCCGAAGAAGATCAACCGAAGAATAAGACTTTTAGGAGAAAAGGTTTCGAGAGGAGGAGGCATATTGAATTTGTACATTCATTATACACAATGCTTCATGCATGAAAGGAAAGCAATTAAACCTAGGGAAACTAAATAAAAATATAAAAGGCAATATTACCCAATAAACCTATTTAATTACATAGTTGATATCTCAATAATTTCTAATCTACTTACTGTTTCATGATTAGAAAAAAAAAATATCTTAATTTATTTTATACGAAAAAGAAAAATTATAAGTAAAAACCCCTAGGACACCTAATAGATAAAGAGTCCCAATTAAGTGCCAGGGATGGATCTCTTAAGGGGTAACCTTGGCTGTTGTCCAGGTCAGGTTTTATCCATGATATACAATATGGTCCTCATTTTGACAAAAAAAAATTCTTAGCGTGTTGGCTGTGTTGTAGTTCACTTTTCTAGAAGGAGAATGAATCTAGATTTGCATCCAATTAATATTGTGACATTTAGAAGTCAATGCATTAGCTACATAATTAGTCTCTCGAAAAACATGTTTAAAGAAGATAACTTCAAAATAGAATGCCAAATGTTGGATATTTTTAGTTATCGTGTGCAACTTCTACGGAATTTGAGTCCTCAGAAAAATAGCATCAATAAGGCATTTTTAGTCACGTCCACTTCAAGGCTCATGCTTACTAACATCAAATTTCAAGTAATCCAGAATAGTCTGTGTCATTCAGCAACAATGACATATGTGTCGCCAGTCAGGGACAAACCCAGGAACTCGGTTCCAAATGAGAGCAACCAACCACATTGCTAATTGGGCTAAGATGACTTTTATGCCAAAATAGTGTAACATTATAAGGCAAATTACACTTTACTACTTTGTTGTTTGCACCAAATAACACAGTTATATCCATACTTTCAAATTTTGCATTTTACTATCCTATATTCTTTAAAACGTTATAACTTTGTTCCTCCCTTAAATTTTCTGTTAAAATTTATTTTAAGTGATGATTTGAATAAAATGGAACCTACATGCTAGTGTGATCACCCACTCCTCTACCTCCATTCTCCTTTCCTCTCTGAATTCCGGCTTGACATGGCTCCTCTATAAGGCCTGATCATAAGCATGGGAATCAAAGACACATTGCATGATTCAATACGAGCATGTTAGCTTAACTGACAAGGCTAATGTTGTAAATTCGAACTAAATCAAAGATATATAATTATACAGTAGAATTAAGGGAATTATTGATGTTACCTTTCTCCCCAATATAGCCGCGCTTGCGATTGCCTTTCTTGGTGGAGACTGGAGCGTCCAACACTGCAAATGGAGTCGATGTTTTTAGGAGAAAATCCCTTCTCATTATTGAAAACCAGCAAGGTGGCCGGAGCACCGGTATTGGTTATGTCCGGGATGTTATGACAAATTGAAGCGATGGATCAACGTCTTCATCATACTCATTACCTTCAGCATTCTGCAAACAGAAATTAACCATTATTTGTTATTCAAAATTTTAAACCATCCATATATTATAAAGGCTTACAATTAAGCAAGTCAGGTCGATTAAAATTTCCAGACATATAATTTTATTTCATTTTCTTAATTTCAAATCCAAAACATTGACAAATTTATTTACATCTTCATCAAATGGAAGCAGGTCACTATTCCCATAGATACATGCATAAATGTGTATAATAAATAAATATAGAAAATACAGAAACCTGTATGAGCTCCATGAGAAAGTGGACAGCTTTAGCATAGAGTTCGCCAGCGAGATTCTTGATGGCCTGATGAAGATCCTCAGTCAAAGGGTTGACTACTTCCTCTCCGATGGAGAACTTGGTCTTGCGTATTTCTTCTATGTACTCTCTCGGAGTCGCCATTGTCGTACGGTCACAAGTCGCAAAGCAACACAGAAAAAGGCAGAGTCTTTACATAGGAAAACAGAGCAACTGAGGCAAGTAAACAAGAAGAAGAAAAAACAACACAGAAAAAGGCAGAGTCTTTACATAGGAAAACAGAGCAACTGAGGCAAGTAAACAGAGCAACAGAGCAACGTTACATAGGGATTTCTTTAAATTAGATGTGAGTCTCACTTTATTCAAATTATCATTTAATAGAAATTTTAACGGAAAATTTAACGGGGGGAGGGGTAATATTGTAACGTTTTAAAGAATATAGGATAGTATAATGTAAAATTTGAAAATATGTGTATAATTATGTTATTTGGTACAAACTACGTAGTAATAAAGTGTAATTTGCCCAATATTATATATAACTGACAAGAACTGATATGGACTACAACCTAGACTGCTTCCTTAGTAGATCCGTCTCTGTCGCTAGTGTTTTGAGAACCTGAAGATATTGCATCCCCATCTTGATTAGCAAAAAAAATATAGTTATTGTGTAGAATAACATTTTTAATTGTTTAATGTTAAATTCGAATTCAAATTTCTATAAATTTTATTTTCTACTATCTATGACTAGAAGTTTACTTTATTTCTTTTTACAATTATATTTTCTTTTCCGATCGAAAAAAGAATTTTTATTAAGTGTACTCATTACTTTAATTCTATGTAACGACTCAGATAAGAAATTAAAGTAATTTGAGAATTTAATTATGAAAATGATTATTTTACTCTCGATTTCGGAGGGGTTCGCGAGTCACTTTTTGTCTGGCAGTACTTTTGGAAGTTTTTCTTGGGTCGTTGCGTAGGTCTCGAACTCACGAGTTCGTAGATAGGCGACACGCGGGAAACCTAGACCGGGTGAGTGCGTTGTGGGTCTAGAAGCTTCAGGGGTAGTTTGGTAATTTCTGAGAAGTCCAAAATTAAGGGGATATTTTTCCCTCTCTTGGGAGACTCTGCTGAGACCCGGGGGCTCAGACTATTTCTCTCTCTTTCCCCCGCACTCTCTCTCCTCCTGTGTGATCACCGCACCACTACCACCTTCAACGTCCCATTTTGGGGTCGATTCGACCAAATCCAAGGCCATGGAAGTCTTCCCCTCGATTCCACGAGCATTTTGGTATCATTTTCGGGAATGTCGCCGTAGACGGCAGAAGGAAGAGGAGAAGTGGACCAAAACTTCTCGGCCAGATTCCGATCGAACAAGGTAAGATCTCTCAATACTGAGCTTGGATTTGGACTCCTGTGAAGGAGTAGATGAATTTGCACGTGTGGATCGTGAAAAAATGTGGAGTTTGGAGGAATTTGGGAAGCTTAAGCGTTCGGCCGTTAATGGCAGATTCCAGCGATTGATCCCAGATTCAGAACATCGGCGACTGCGGTGGTCTGGTCGTCGTCCCCGATGAACTCCGACGACTGGTTCAAACTGCGTTTGCTGACGTGGTATGCCACCTAGCAGCCATAGGGTGCCACGTGGCGACCAGTCAGCAGCTGACTCAGCTGCCACGTGGCAACACAGTCAGCGGTCCAGTTAGTCGTTAGTTGACCGTTGTGTCAACTAACGACGTGAGGGTTTGACGGAATACGGTGACGGAATTAGTATATTCCGTCAAAAGGTAACGGTGTTATAACGGAACCCTAACGCCGTTAGTTTGGACGTAAGATTTCGATTCCGACAAGATATTCCGTTAGGTTCGATTGAATATTGCGTCAGAGTGAGGAAATATTCCACCGTGACAGTGCAGACGCACGTGGGGGCGCATGGCGGCTTGTGGGGGCGCGTGGTCCAGTCTTCTATTGGCTCGTGGCTGCGCGTTGGGCTATTTTCCGACCCACGGCAGCGCGTTTCTATGCTTTCGGAACATTTTGGATCGGATTTTTTCAGTTTTGAGGTCGTTGTAGTCCGTTTAAAGCCCCGTTGAAGCAATTCTAGCGGTAATGGACGAATACGGAACAAGTTTTGGCTCGGGGGGTCAAGGGAGCTAGGTTATTGGTATGTCAAAGGGTTCCTTGGGCCTAGGGCTTCCTTGAGTTTGGTACTTTGGATGTACTGTGAATGGACTGAGTTTCCGGGATTGCCTAGCTTGCGTGCTTCTATGTATTAAGTCATACCACGGATTGTGCGTGGTGGGAATATATATTAGCACCTTTTCGAGGCTCAAAAATTAAGCTTAAGGTTTAGAGGGATTTATCCGATATCTTATCACTACGCATCACTCGAGGCTTATGAATTTATTTTTGGGTTTCAGATCGGGATTATGATTTCGATCTTGACCCTGATGCATGATCTGAGTTATGTTATGGAAGATTCCATCATACACTCGGAATGAGCCGGGATATTGAGCTACGACTCAGGATGAGCTAGGATACTAAGCTACGGCTCGGGCTTAGCTGGGATATCGAGTTACGGCTCGGGGTAAGGTTCGAGAGACTCAATTCAACCAAGTCTTGAACATTGAATATCTATTGTATAATAACTGAATCAACGATACGATATCCAAAGAACCTTTAAGTGTATGTACGTTGATTACGGTCACGAAGTGTGACCAATGCCTGAGATATGGCAAGGGTACTTTCGTCATCAGGGTCAGTGGGTGGTGTGGGCGGTGATCCAGATTGACGAGTTATTGGCGGTTCACCCGAAGGTGACACGTCAGTTGTCTTGTATGATTACGAAGGAGGTTCCCCAGGGTAGTTTGTGAACTACTGGTCTGTCCTTCGTCTGACAAATGAGTAAAGGCGAATCAAGTACATGGGAGGTTCTGTTGGGGTCCCTGTAAATTTTTATTTGATATTTCCAAGGATTAAGGGTATTTCAGGTATTAATTTCTGTGGTCATGGGCTGTCAGACGGGAGCAGGGCTTTTTGCGAATTTCGAGTTGAAATTCGGGAAGGGTCTTGTCAATTTGGTATCGGTGCTCTAAGTTTAACTTCCTGCAGACCACACACTTGTGTGCAGATGGTTCTTGTCAGCGAGTTGCCTCCACGACGTATGTCTCTTCAGCGACCTAGAACTGAGGGAGGCGGAGAGTGCATAGTGGATATGAGGTGCCAGGATTCCGTGGTTGAGCTAATTTGGGCAGACCCTAGAGCTGTTGGGTCGGGCGATGATAGGTACGGGCGAGGTAGGCGCCGCCGTTACAGGTGAGTAGACTTTGTTTTATATAACTATAATGCATGCATATTTCTTTTTATCTGTTTTAAATGATTTGGTATCCATTGAATTTGGTTGATAAGGATTTTTGTAAAATGATTTATTGTTTGGGCCTCGACCCGGTTACATGGTTTTGTGGTTAGGGCCCAGCTTTATGGATGATTTTGGGTTTCGGTTGAGTCCATGATTTTGGGATTAGACCCGGATTTGTGACTTTATTGGATTTGGGCATAGACCCCGGTTTTTTTTCAATGAGTTTGGCTTAGGCTAAGAAACAAGGATTTCAAAAATGGATTTTGGATTTTCTTTACGAGTTGGTTTCCACTATGTAGAGGGTCTTGGTTTTTCTCCGGCACATGATGTGGGGCATTTCCGATAAGTGTTCGTCGAGGTTTGTCCGATGTTGGTGTCGAAGGGTATTTCTCTGCCACATCGTTGAGGGTTCTTCGATACTGGCGTTGTAGGGTATTTCTTCGTCAGATCGTTGAGGGGTTTCTCCGATACTGGCGTTGTAGGGTATTTCTCCGCCATATCGTTGAGGGGTTTCTCCGATGCTAGCGTTGAAGGGGATTTCTCCGCCACATCGTTGAGGCTGTCTATGCGTAGTACATGGATCCGTATATTTTGAGATACTCTCGGATATGTGGAGGGATTTCTCCGATGCTGGCGTTGCAGGGTATTTCTCCGCCACATCATTGAGGCTATCTATGCGTAGTACAGGGATCCGCATATTTTGAGATACTCGGATATGTGGAGGGATTTCTCCGATACTGGTGTTGCAAGGTATTTCTCCGCCAGATCATTAAGGTTGACTGCAATTGGTACACGTGTACCCATCTGACACATGACTTCGAGGTCTCTATTCGATCATATGACGTCATGACTGGAGGTACTTTCGATCATGTGGGGAGTAGGCCCGAGGTGGACCTCTCGGGTTCAGATCCTTGCTTTGAGGTTTCGTCCACAGAGGTTAAAAAAGGGAGAGTCCGGGTTTAACGGCCCTGGGTATTGAGCATTCTGGTGCCTTTTGGATGTCTCCTAGATATTGTCGAGACAAAGAAATGTGCAGGGCGTACATGTTCAATTGGGAATCGCAGCTGAGGCCCAGTTCGTATTGGTTGTGACGCGAGATGACTCGAAAAGTTGCAGGAGGGTGGTTCTTTGACTTGAGTTAAGGGAATTTCGGGGATGAAATTCCTTTAAGAGGTGGCGGGGGAGGGGGGGGGGGGGGGGGGGGGGGGGGGGGGGGGGTGGGGGGAGGGAATTATAACGACCCGGACCAGAAATTAAAGTAATTTGAGAATTTAATTAAAGAAATGACAATTTTACCCTCGATTTCGGAGGGATTCGGGAGTCACTTTTTGTCTGGTAGTACTTTGGAAAGTTTTTCTGGGGTCGTTGCATAGGTATCGAACTCACGAGTTTGTAGACAGGCGGCACACGGAAAATGGAGACTAGGTGAGAGGATTGTGGGTCTACAAGCTTCAGGGGCAATTTGGTCATTTCTGAGAAGAAGAAAAGTGGACCGAAACTTCTCGGCCAGATTCTGAACGAACTAGGTAAGATCTCCCAATATTGAGCTTGGATTTGGACTCTTGGGAATGAGCAGATGAATTTGCACGTGTGGATCGTGAAAAAAGGGTGGAGTTTGGAGGAATCTGGGAAGCTTGAGCTTTCGACCGTTAATGGCGGATTCCGGCGAGTGATCCCAGATTCTGACCATCAGTGACGACAGTGGTTTGATCGTCATCCCCGATGAACTCCGATGACTGGTTCGAACTGCGGTTGCTAACGTGGCATGCCACCTAGCAGCCACATGGTGCCACGTTGCTACCAGTTAGTAGCTGACTCAACTGCCACGTGGTAATATAGTCAGTGGTCCAGTCAGCCGTTAGTTGACAGTTGGGTCAACTGACGCCATCAGGGTTTGACGGAATATGCTGACGACGTTAGCATATTCCGTGAAAAGGTAACAGTGTTATAACGGAACCCTAACGCCATTAGTTTGGACGGAAGATTCCGATTCCATCAGGTTCGACATAATATTCCGTCAGAGCGACGAAATATTCCACCTTGAAAGTGTAGACGCGCGTGGAGGCGCGTGGGGGGCGCTGGTCTGATCTTCTACCGGCGCGTGGGGCTATTTCTCGGCCCACGACGATGTGTGTCTAATGTTTCGAAACATTCCGGATTGGATTTTAGCGGTTTTGAGGCCGTCGGAGTCCGTTTAGAGCCCCGTTTGAGTAATCCCAGTGGTAATGGATGACCACAGAGCGAGTTTTGGCTCGGGGGGTCAAGGGAGCTGGGTTATTGGTGTGTCAAAGGGTTCTTTAGGGCTAGGGCTTCCTTGAGTTTAGTACTTTGGATGTACTGTGAACAGACTGAGTTTCTGGGATTGCCTGGCATGCATGCTTCTATGTATTAAGCCATACGACAGATTGTACGTGGTGGGAATATATATTAGCACCCTTTCGAGGCTCAAAAATTAAGCTTAAGGTTTAAAGGGATTTATCCATTATCTTATCACTAAGCATCTCTCGAGGCTTATGAATTTATTTTAGGGTTTCAGACCGGGATTATGATTTGGATCTTGACCCTGATGGATGATGTGAGGTATGTTATGGAAGATTCCATCATACTCTCGGGATGAGCCGGGATATTGAGCTACTGCTCGAGATGAGCCGGGATACTGAGCTACGGTTCGGGCTGAGCCGGAATATCGAGTTACGGCTTGGGGTAAGGTCCGAGTGACTCAATTCAATGAAGTCTTGAACATTGAATAACTATGGTATGATAACTGAATCAACGATACGATAGCCAAAGAACCTTTAAGTGTATGTACGTTGATTACGGTCACGAAGTGTGACCAATGCTTGAGATGTGGCAAGGGTACTTTCGTTATCAGGGTCAGTGGGTGGTATGGGCGGTGACCCAGATTGACGAGTTGTTGACGGTCCATTCGAGGGTGACATGTCAGTTGTTTTGTATGGTTGCAGAGGAGGTTCCCCGGGGTAGTTTGTAAACTATTAGTCTGTTCTTCGTCTGACAGGTGAGTAAAGGTCAATCAAGTACATGAGAGGTTCTGTTGGGGTCCTTGTAAATTTTTATTTGATATTTCCAAGGATTAAGAGTATTTCAGGTATTAATTTATGTGCTCAAGGGTTGTCAGACAAGAGCATCGCTTTTCGCGGATTTCGAGTCGAAATTCGAAAACGATCCTGTCATTCTATTTATTTGATAGTAATATATCGAAAAGTCAAAAAACAAATGTACATATACATGTAGAAATAGTTGTCCCTTTATTAAGTATCAATCTAAAATCTTTCACTATAGAATGTCTGAAAATGTCATTAAAGCAATAGCATTAATGGCAAAATGAATGTAAAATTTTTGAACTGAATGGGTGGAACTATCTATTTAATAGAGCAACAAAAAAAGAAAGAGAAATGCCAAATTTGCCTCCGACTTGAAACATTTTTCATTATTGTTCCATCTCCAGTTAAGATTTCAAGTTGGAGACAAAGCCGATATTTCCTTTGTTTTTGAGAATTTCAATAGATAGATAGCTTTGCTTAATTATTTTTCGTAAACATTATATAAATTATAATGTGACGTAACATGAATATGGTTTTTACTAAAAATAAAAATAAAATTTAAATTTAAAACATCTAATATGCCTTTAGATTTATTTCTGTATGGATAAAGAAACAACTGTCTGCAAGTTGTCTGTCCTGTCAAACAATGCATTTCCACCTTTATATCCACACTGCAAACAATGCTTTTCACACTCATTTTCTCCGGCGACTCCAAATCCAAAGTCAACTTTCTTATCCCATATTTGTTTTCCCCAAAATTTCTTCCCCTGTATTAATTCCCAGAGCGATTGTGCGATACGCAATTGCAAGGAAAATGCAGGCAATCCCATTTCCACCTTCATCGGCCTTAAAACAGTTGACCTCCAATCTCTAATATCCGCATACAGCCAAATGAATATTCCCCGCATTTTATGATTTAATCAATTTTTTCCTTATTACTTACTCTATTTCTTGTGTATATACACAAAATGTGTGTCCTATGCTCTATGGTGTGTCCCTGGGTTTGCTGACTTTCAGGTGCTTCTGCATAATCTGAACAAAGATGGGTTTAATAAGTTTAGTTTCTTCTTCTTCTTCAAGGGCAGCAGCCATTTTTGTAGTTCTGAGCTTGGTTTTGAGCTTGGCAGTGGTTTCCAATGGAGGCAAAACAAGCCACTTCGTTAGGAAAGTTGAGAAGACTGTGGACATGCCTCTTGACAGTGATGTCTTCAAAGTCCCTCCTGGCTATAATGCACCTCAACAAGTATCTCTCTTTCTCGTTTTCTCTCTAATTTGTACTAAAAAAAGAATCTTTTCATGAAATTTTGTTTTCCTTTTTTGAAATTTTATGGCTTTGTTCATAATTTGCTTTTCTTCTTGATGGGATTGATTAAAAGGTGTGCTTTACAATTTTTAATTAGTACCTTTGCTTAATTGGATGATATGTGTGATTTTGTTTTTTATTTTTAGAAATTTATTGCTTTGGTCATAAGTTGCTGTTCTTCTTGATGTGATTGAATAAAAGGTGTGACTTACAATTTTTTATTAGTAATTTTGGTTAATTGGATGATGTGTGTGTGTATAAGGTTCATATAACACAAGGAGACCAGGTGGGAAAGGCAGTGATTGTGTCATGGGTTACTGTGAATGAACCAGGTACCAGTGAAGTGCTTTACTGGAGTTCTAAAAGTAAGAAAATGAAGGCCAAGGGCAGATTGACAACTTATGATTTCTTCAATTACACTTCTGGCTACATTCACCATGTCACCATCAGAAATTTGGAGGTAAATTTCATGTGCTTCTGTCTCGGTTAATTTCTTCATGCTCCAAATGCATAGCTTGTGGAGTGTTTGAGAATTCGGTTTTGGGATTTGCTGATTGAAATGATAAAACGTATGTGTTGTTGTGCAGTTCGATACCAAATACTACTATGTTGTTGGCATTGGCCACACTGAGAGACAGTTCTGGTTTACAACTCCTCCTGAAGTCGGGCCAGACGTCCCTTACACATTTGGTCTCATAGGTGAGTTTTCGTATCAGAACAAGAGTCAACGCAAATCATAAATTGATTTAGCTAGTTAGATTCTGGTTCAACTTTTGCGAATTTGGATTCAAAGTAAATTTCATGCTATTGACTAATTTAGACTTTGGAGGTTGTGTTAATGAGCCTCTTGATTCATCTTGAAAAATGCAAAACCAAATTACAGTTGTTTCTCTTATGAAAGTCCCGCCTTAGTGTGGAAGTCTGTCATTTGAAATAGTTCTCCTTGATAGATTCCGTGCTTGTACAATGTAAATGTTGTAGATCATTTACCATTTGGGTCTCATTTGCAGGGGATCTGGGTCAGAGCTTTGATTCAAATAAGACGCTTACTCATTACGAGCAAAATCCACAGAAAGGACAAGCTGTATTGTTTGTTGGGGACCTCTCTTATGCAGATAATTACCCAAATCATGATAATGAAAGGTGGGATACATGGGGAAGGTTCAACGAGAGAAGTGCCGCATATCAACCTTGGATTTGGACTGCAGGGAATCATGAAATTGATTTTGCCCCAGAAATCGTAAGCATCTCAAAATGCATTAGATTACTCAGCAAGTTCTTGTCATTCCTTGACTTATGTATGTTTTTGTGAAGTTCTCTTTTGTATGTTATCAAATTTAACCTATAGTTTCAGTTAATAATGTGTGTGAATTTTCCGAGTCACATCTGTCAGTGGATAAGTGTTTTTCTAAAAGGAAATTGGTACTTCCGTTGCAGGGTGAAACGAAACCTTTTAAGCCTTACACTCACCGGTATCATGTCCCATATAAAGCATCAGGGAGCACTGCCCCCTTTTGGTACTCAATCAAGAGAGCTTCGGCATACATCATAGTCTTGTCTTCTTATTCAGCATATGGTAAGCATATACATTTTTCCTATTTTTCGCTTATATATCAACAAATTGCGCAAGACTGATGCGCAGATGCAGTAGAATATATGGAAAGTCTAGCAGTTTCAAAATATTCTTTTTTCTAAATGTCAAATACATAACTACGGTATCTGTATTTATTGGAGTGTTCATCACAAAGTAAATAGATAGACATAAACTCGATTTTCCTTGCATTTGTTACATCAGCTCTTGTCCTTGTTCTACTGTAATTTTTGGGTATTTTCAGGTTTAAATTCTCATAAACATTAAATTGTTGCCTCCTTTGGTTTCGTGGATTTTGACATTTGAGTAGTGTAAATCAAAGTTCATTCATCTCTGCAAATGACCATGTAAATTGTTTTGAAAATTACCACTACTTGCTCAAATTTGCAAACATATAATGTTATTTTGATTACTTAAACAATCCCATTTTAGCACATCATTTTCTTTTTCTCAAGGTAAATACACTCCTCAGTACCAATGGCTCGAGTTGGAGCTACCAAAGGTTAACAGAAGCGAGACACCGTGGTTGATTGTCTTAATGCATTCCCCATGGTATAATAGCTACAACTACCACTATATGGAAGGAGAAACCATGAGAGTCATGTATGAACCATGGTTCGTCAAGTACAAAGTCGACGTGGTGTTTGCTGGTCATGTCCATGCCTATGAACGATCTGTAAGTGCTTCCTGTAAACATTTCTACATCTATCAAAAAATCTGGTTTTCCAGTTTTGTAACTGATTTCTATTTACGACAGGAACGTGTATCCAATGATGCGTATAACGTTGTGAATGGCATTTGCACACCTGTGAAAGATCAATCTGCACCGGTCTACATTACCATTGGCGATGGAGGAAATCTTGAAGGCTTAGCTACAAAGTAAGTACCGCGATTTCTGATTCAATGACTTTGTATCTGTTAGCATTGCATACTTAAATCTGTGAGTGTTTTCTTTTGTGGTGCAGCATGACAGAACCACAACCAGATTACTCAGCTTATAGAGAGGCCAGTTTTGGTCATGCTACTTTGGACATCAAGAACCGAACGCATGCTTTCTTTGGTTGGCACCGGAACCAAGATGGATATGCTGTAACAGCGGATTCGATGTGGTTTTCTAACAGATACTATCGTCCCGTGGATGATTCTACAAGTGCACAATCATGACAGAGAAATTTATAAACATTCTGTCATCAGTGTTCTGTTGAATAAATACCCAAATGTATTATTAGCTTGAATCATCTTCACCCCTATGGATAAAGGCTTAAAGTTGAAATATGTTTCTCCTATTTTCAGGCCAATAGCACTTTTTAGTTTTTAGTTTCTCCCAATCTGCAAGAATTATTATCTTTTTGTTTCTTTTCCTTTTTATTCAAGACATTAGTTTGATAATAGATGGTCCATTGCCATTGTCAGGCTCAAAAAGGCTTTTGAACTTTTTAATTGAAAAAACAAGAGACTCAAGTTTTATGGGGATTTAATTTCACAGGACGACAATAGTTAAGAAGAAGCATTTGTAAATGATCTCCTGCAAATACTTTGGTGATTTGTTCTCCTCAAAGGGCCCTCGTTCATAGGTTCGTCCTTGCACCTAGTGATCGTAAGAGCTCTTTAGTGGATGCCAAATAGTTACTTCTTTCTCAATTGGAATCACTCATTAAAGATTTTATTAGACAGTTGTCCGATTGCCCAATCAAAGGAGAAATTTCGGACACTTACTACCGACTATGGATTCCTAAAGGACCCTCGCCAATATGTCTATATCTAGCATCATGTATAAAATTTGTTTATTGAAGGATTTCCAACTTGCGTTTCTCAAATTCAATGTCGCAAGGGCAAGGGAAGGGGGACTAATATAAAGTTTGCCAAGTATAAGGGTAAAGGAAAGGCGTGCATAATTGAAAACATGTTGTCTTCTCCAACTCATGAGGCGACTAGAAAGGATCCCAAGTCTAAAGGAAATGCTAGACAAGTGGAAAAGTTGCAGCATGACTCTCAGAAATATAAGAGAGATGGTATGTCTACTGTTATCTACCACTACTGTGAGGAACTAAAGAAGCACATGTGACGTGAATGTGCCCTTATACATATGCCCTTATATGAATAGCCACATATTTTTTTTTAAACAGTCAAATCACTGTTATTTACATGGGATGAGAGATTTTATCACGCAATATGCCGTCAGGGTTCGAATTTGAGACCATTAGTCTACAAGTAAAGGCTAGAACTAACTGAACTAGACCCACTTGGCACATGAATAGCCACATTAATTAAACTATTTACAACATTTTGAAATTTTTGGTTATCAACATTATTGTTATATATAATTACAATTTGGCCATGTCTACCGTCTAGCCAAATTTGTACTTAAAATAAATATATAAAAAAGTAAATAATTCAAGGAAGGCATAAAACTTGTGCAAATTGTATTGTAGTTACACATGTAATTGTTATTACACAATATAATTATAAGGGCTATCAACTTAGAAGGCCCTGAAAAGGCTTAAATGCAATGAAAAATCCTCATAGTTACTATTTGAAATTTTAGGTATTTCAGTAACTTTTCAACTCAAAACCCATAACAAATGCAAATGCTAAAAACTGTATTTACTTTGCCAATGTGCCACTTCCCAATTCTTCATTCATGTCACTACTTGTCACTATGACAATATATTACCCATTCTCACAGTTTGGAGCCATAGCAAATGACAGTCATTATTGATGGCCTACAAGTTTCTAATTTTTTATAATAAGTTTTAACATGGATATATATATATATATATACACGACCCGTCCCGAAAAATAAAATCTAATTAATGAATTACTTCAAATTTCTAGTGAATTGTTTGGTTGAACTAAATTGGTATTGGGCCTCTAGTGAAGTCCCAACGAAATTTGGACCGTGAAGTAAAAGTTGGATTTACAAAATTTACCATTTTACCCTTAGAAGATCCGAAGGTCTGACAGTCACTTTTCGATCGAGGAGTCCTTTGTAAATTTTCTTTGCACCATTACGTAGGTCTCGAGCTTATGAGTATGTAAGCATATGGCATACAGAAATCAGAGTTCGAACGAGGAAGTTATGGGCCTAGAACGATCAGGATATATCGGTAATTTATGAAAAGTTTAAATTATAAGAGCCACTCTCTCCTCTCAGGATTGGTCCATGTGTGTCTCTCTCTCCTCTTACAGACTATCTCCCTCTCTGTGTTCCCGCGAGGCTTCACGTGGAAGCCATGGACATCGCCACCAAACGGCGACGACCCAGACCAAACCAAGACCACCATCTTCTTCGTCTCCTCCTCGCGATTACAACCATTCCTCGCGCAAGGCTATAGACCAACGTACGCTGCGCAGCAAGTCGCGAAGGAAATGGGTCACCATGCCTTTCGAGGCAATTTCCAGCCACCACAGGTAATGGTTCTCGATTTGGACATTATTTTTGGATTCCTCTCGTCGAGTAGATGAATCTAGACTATTAATTTGTAGTTTTTGGTTGGAATTCGGAAGAGTTGGAAAAAGCTTGGAAACGGCCAACAATGGCTTTTCACGGCCGGCGTTTAGAGGGAGACTGGCGCGAGGTTAAGGGCGAGTGCTCCATGCAGTCGTGGCCTAAAGTGGGGCAGAAGAGAGTGGGGAAGCGTGGACCCCACCCCTGGTCTCCGGCGACTCACAACTTTATGTATTTCGACGTTCCGGATCCATTGGCGTAGGTTTCGGGTCCATTGAAGTTTATTTGGATACTGTTTGGGTTGGTTTTAGTCACTTTAAATGTGTTCGGGAGTGAGTGAACTCCCGAAAAATAGGGAGTCTAATTTAATGGTCCAAGAGTTAATTATTAATATTAATTGCCTTATTTGTGAGGCGTTATGATGTTGGAGAGTTCGAATGGTTATACGGATCGAGACGAGGCTCGTGGAGACTCCGGGAACAAACATCTCCAAGTTCGTGCATTAGTGGATCCGGTCGGGTGAGCTCTCCCCGATGTACTGTGAGTGGAATTCTTCCCTAACTCATACTTGTATGATTGTATCTTATTGCATATGTGATGATTTGCATGTGAATTGATTAGTTATGAATGGAATGATGTTGAATGTTTGGTTGACCAAATATATGCTTAGGGAATTTGGGAAATTTTAGTAGGTCATATATGATTGAATGTGACATACTTTAGGATGATTAGAATAATCATGGAGATGAGTTTGGTGATGAATTTCTTAGTTGTGATGCTTGAGAATGTTTGGTTTAATTATTATGTTAGGATGATGTTAGAGATCCTAGACGGTGTCAAGAGTAAGAATTAGGGCCTGGCATGTAATTAATATTCTTACTTGATGGTAGTAAATCCTATGGAATTTGTGTGGATAATAGGAAATAAATATAGAATATGCCAGGGGTGACTTTAAGTCCCAGCATTATGTAATTATGTTATCAGGGTTAGTGAACTGTACAAAGGTAAATACTCCGAAATGAGTATAAACTACTATTATAGGGAATATCTCGAGGCTTTGATACCGAGATACTAGTCACGATATTCTAACCACGAGTAAGGTGGATATCGACGTGAAATGATTGATTATGACAATGGTGTTAATCGAGAAAGAACATAAATACGATTGTAATAGCTAAGGTCGAGGAATATGCCGACTTAGCACGAGATTCAGTACCGAGTTGCTATTGCCGAGGAGTCATACCAGGTTTAGCACAAGAGTCGATGTTGAGATACTACGGCTGAGGCATGCCGGCCTAGTACATGTATCATGAGTCCGAGTCATGAGTCATGAGTCATGTCGAGTCATGTTGGGTCGTATGTCAGTGATGAGTCTTGGTATTCCCATACGGTGGTCGCTGGTGTTGTACCTGTTTGTAGACCACAGACCAGTCCTCCACGTGATCGTTCACCTGCACTCGCTCTATACTAGTTAAATATCGCCAGTCCAGTCCCCGAGCTCTTATGAGTCTATGTGGTCTCAGAGCTCTTAGGGGGACTCGTGGTGATGGTGCTTGCACCAAATCCTTCACGTGGTCATGGTACGTGTGAAGACACCCAGTCCTATCACGTGCGCGTGACTTGTGCGACTACAGTGCCATTGGGATGCCTGAGATGATGATTGAGTCATGATATGCCAGCCGAGGGTTATGTCGGCTGATGATATGTGATATGATAGCCGAGGTAACATGCTGACTTATGTGATATGATAACCGAGGTAACATACCGGCTTATGTGATATGATAGCCAAGGTAACATGCCGGCTTATGTGATATGATAGCCGAGGTAACATGCCGGCTGATGATATGTGATATGATAGCCAAGGTAACATACCGGCTGATGATATGTGATATGATAGCTGAGGTAACATGCCGGCTGATGATATGTGATATGATAGTTGAGGTAACATGTCGGCTGATGTGATATGATAGCCGAGGTAACATGCCGGCTTATGTGATATGATAACTGAGGTAACATGTCGGCTCATGATGATATGATAGTCGAGGGATATGCCGGCTGATATGATTATTGCAGCCGAGGGTTATGCCTACTGATGTGATATGATATACGAGTCGATACGAAATGAGAGTTGAGGGACTTGTCGTTTTATACGATATGATGACGGTTATCCTAACTAATGATCGAAGTTCATGTACCAGTGAGCGTATGTTAGTTATCGAGGTCAGTGGGTATGGTATGGGCGATGACCCCGATTGATGAAATTATGGTTTGTACTGACGATGTGTCCTTAAGATGATTGATACCGTCTTAGAGGGACGACAATATCGAGATATAACTTTGGGATTTATCCACGAGTTGGATGTGTCATCTTCAATGTATGAAGATTTATTGTAAATGTTAGTTGTGAAATCATTATGTCATTGTATTGTATGGTTGCTAGCCTTGCGGGGTTATTTGATTTGTACATTGATTATACTGCTGAATATGAAATAATGCCACAAGTGATGACCCAAATGCTTAGGTGCCGTGAATGGCCCCGGAACTATGGTAAGTACGATATGGATTGTGCGTGTGCCCAGGGGTGACCTTGGAGGTGTCACAGGTGAAACCTTCTAGTGTGTATCTATAAGATGGAGAAACCCCGTGTGTTAGTGATTAGGGGTTAATATATTCTAGAAGTTATGTGTTTCATCGGGAAATACTAAGGTCCGCTCACCTTTTTGTTTTACGTCCCTTAGGTATGCAGAGGAAGGTTCGTGAGTGCGAGGAGGAAATCACGAGATGATAGCTCTGACACCACCCATGGGGGGTGTAACAAGGTAATAATCGGTTAAGCATTTTTGCTTTAATTATGATCATCATTTATTTTAACTATGCTCTGAGTTTTTCACTGTCGTGATGAAACGGTAATTTATTGTTTACTATTTTACCTTTCACTAGACTTCCTAATACGCATCGTTTTAGTTGGGCTTTCGTCACCTGGACGAGTCCAGGTGTCGGCCAGCACCCGGTATTCCCAGTATTTGGTTGTATATTCGGGACGGGGGTGTAATATATATATTCTATCTTCCTTATCATTAAACCAAAAATAGTGCATAGGTATTCTTCAATAATGCAGCGGCGATGAGACGACGTGACATACTACATTCATGATCGGGTGTCTTCATTCAAGCGACGATACAAAAGAAGAACGAAACGAAGCAAGAGGCTAGGGGGGCCTGAAAATGCAGGGTGCAAGGATGGCAGGGACTATGAATGCTAGATGTGCTCGAGTAGATATATATATATATATATATATATATATATATATATATATATACTTTTAATAGATATTTTAATCAAATAACTCATCTTTTATACAATTTTTTCCAAGAAAATATTTTAGTTGTTTTTAAACCATTTTGCACATGTAGAGCAATTACAGCCAATCTTGCATATATATCGGAATTTCATTTTATCTTAAATATATAAAGTGCAATTACAATCCATTATGCACATGTAGACTAGTTACGGTCTATATTGGACATTGACATAAAGTGCATCTTGATTTATTTTCAATATATATGGCACAGTAATGAGAGCTCCTTTGGAAGCAACGATGCCGTATTTCATGGATTAGAGAGGCTGACCGAAACACGAAGTTTTTTCATCAGTATGCTAAAGAGAGGGGACGCAGGAATTATATTCAGGGAGTTTTTGACACTTCCGATCAATGGCAGACATCTGATGGGGGCACATGCCAAGTATTTATTTGAGCAGTATTTTCTGCAACTATTTTGTAGTTCTTACCCTAGCTCTATCGCTGAGGTTTTGCAGGCAGTCCAACCCTCTGTCATGCCGAGCCAAAATAAGGATTTGAATGTGGGTTTTAGTCAGGCAGAGGTCGAGACGGCGTTATTTCAGATGTTTCCAACAAAAGTCCCGGGGGTTGACGGGATGCCTGCTTTGTTCTACCAGAAATATTGGGATATTGTGGGAAAGGATGTGGTGACTTTTTGCCTTTCAGTGCTCAATGAAGGGGCAAGTGTTCGGGATAAAAGGTGAACCATGCCACACGAGTCTTGTAATACAGACTAATTTCACTATGCCGGGTGATCTACAAAATAATTTCTAAGGTCATTGTCAACCGAATGAAGACGGTAATGTCCTCGGTTATCTTTGGATATCAAAGTGCTTTTGTTCCTTCGCGTTTAATAATAGATAATGTGATAGCTGCGTTTGAAAGAATTCATGCAAATGGAGACAAGGTTCTAGTGACTTGAAGAAAATGATCTTGAAACTGGATATGTCAAAAGCCTATGACAGGGTAGAGTGGGGTTTCCTTGAGGGAATGATGCGAAGGTTGGGTTTCTCTGAGAAGTTTATTCGTCTAATCATGGATTGTGTGTCCACGGTCACCTATTCAATACAAATTCGAGGGCAGACTGTTGGCCACATTGAGCAGGGTAGGGGGCTTCGCCAAGGTGACCCTCTTTCACCCTATTTGTTCCTTATATGTGCTGAAGGTTTCTCTACATTGTTGTCCCAGACATAACACCAAAGAGTACTTCATGGTATTTCTGTTGCCTCGGGGCCCCCCACTATTTTTCACCTCTTTTTTGCAGATGATAGCCTCTTATTTTGTAATGCTCAGCTTCCTGAATGCTATCAGTTGAAGGTTTTGTTGAACCTGTATGAACAAGCATCTGGGCAACTCATCAACTTTGATAAGTCAGCTGCTTGTTTTAGTCCCTTTACTGATCCCATCATGAAGTGTTTGATATCTAATTTACTGGGCATCCGGGTAGTGGATTGCCATGAGAGCTATTTGGGTTTGCCGACATTACCCTCTAGAAATAAGAGCCAGATGTTCAGGAAAGTGGGGGAAGCGCTTCAAAACAGATTACAAGCCTGGAATGCGAAACTTCTCTCTCCTGCGGGAAATGAGGTGCTTGTCAAGGCTGTGGCACAAGCACTCCCGACATATACCTTGAGTGTATTCCAATTACCCAAATCTCTTTGCCATCGCCTCTCTTCCCAAATAGCTCGATATTGGTGGGGGAAGGCAGGAAAACGAAGTATTCATTGGCTACGATGGCAGAAAATTTGCAATCCGAAGTCAAGAGGTGGGATGGGTTTTAAGAACTTTGAAGCCTTCAATAAAGCTATGGTGGCTAAGCAAGGGTGGCGCATTTTGGAACATCCGGATTCTCTAGTGGCTCGAATGTTAAGAGATCAATATTTTCCGAATGGTTGTTTTATGTCAGCAAAGATGGGAGCTGAGCCCTCATGTATCTAGAGGTTAATTATATGGGGAAGAGAAGTGATTGAGCAGGGTTTGATTTGTAGGTTTGGCACGGGAGAGCAAGTCTCGGTTTTCACTGACCGGTGGATTCCCAAGCCTTATACCTTTTGGCCTATAATGAATATAGGCTTGGAGTTGGACGCTTGGGTAGGGTCTCTAATTAAGCCATGAGGGGGTTGGAATATGGAGCTTCTTCAACATGTCTTTTGCCCTGAAGATGTTGCTACGATTTGTAGCATACCGTTGAGCACCACTCTTAGATTTGCATATGGGAGGTATTGGTATTTCACAAAAAATGGGAAGTATTCTGTCAAATAAGGATACCATATTGCACTGACTTAGCTGGATCAAGCTGTGAGTGACCGTAGAGAATGTTCGTCGATGGGGAACTCTGAGACGTATTGGAAGAAGCTTTGGAGCCTAATTTTACCAAATAAACTGAAGGTTTTTGGGTGGCGGGCAAGCCTGGAGATCCTTCCCCCTCTTTGAATATGTACCTAAGGAAGATTGTTGCTACTGGCATATGTTTTCGATGTGGGAAGAAGGTGGAGGATGTGTTCCATGCATTGTGGAGCTGCAAGCATAGCGAGAAGATATGGAGGGCAACTGATTTCCCGTTGGAAACCTCCTTATACAAGGCCGATTTACAGACCTATTTGATACTACAGTCAAGGTGCTATCTAAAACTGAACTGGAAAAATTTCTTTATCTATGTTGGCAGGTTTGGAACCCAAAACAAGGTTTTAAATGGTCACCCAGTTAAGAAAGCAGGGAAGATAGTTTAGATAACTTTGGAAGCCTATGATACGTCTAGGGGGCCGAATGGGATAGTCAAGCTGGCTGCTCTAGTCAGACAGGTTCGCTGCTCTAAACCACCCCTGAATTATCTGAAATTAAATTGTGGATAAGTGTGGGCTAGCTAGGGGTCTTGGAGGGTTGCTCAGAGATGCAGATGGAGTGGTGGTGGGCGGTTTTGCTGGCCCAGGTTCTCCTGGACGTTGAAACATCGCGCACCGTTACCTGATCCTGGGATTTCCAAATTGGGTAATGTTTCGCGCAGGAGATCTATGAGTACATACAATAAATGTGGACGGTTAGATTGGTCAATTTCATTTCATAAGTAATTTTAAAATGTTGTTTAATAATTAAATGTAAATTGAATATGGTATATATGGTCTGACGAAGATAATTGAATATTCGTCGAACATACATTTCTAGTTTTGACAACCGTCCACCAAACAGAGAACCACGTGATATTGGACGCGTTTGCCCGACAAAGGTACATGAATATTCATCGAGCAAAGGTTTTTGAAAGAATTCATGGATCCTTATTGAATTGAATCTAGGTAATTGAAATCAATGGAAAACAGAAAAGACTTAGTGAAGATGAAGAAGAATCTCACGGGTCAAATACAAGGAGGAAAAGAGAGAGTATTTTGAGAGTAAGTTTGGTAATCTTCATTATGTAAAATATCTCAATACATTGAGTGACTCTCTCACTCACTTTATATACTACACACTAATACAATGACTTAGTATTGCTAACATCCCCCCTCAATCTCATGTGGAGAGGCTCCATCATAAGATTGGGACATCACAAGACAATTTGAAAAACAGCAGGAACATAAATACAATGACTGAAGGAGAGCCATTGCAGTCCACAACACAACAACAATCTAAGCAACATATCAACAATCTGCTGAACACGCCACAGAAAATTGACTCAGTAGAACAACATGTATCAGACTTAGAGATGGAGTGGCAATTAGAGCAGTGAGCAAAAGATCATGGAAAGGAGGTGAATAACACAGTTTGCAAAAGTAGCAGTAAGCCACAGCCTCTAAGTAGGAACATACGGCCTGAACTACAGTCCTGCATTCCAACCAAATGCAATTAGGCAAAATACACAGTATCATCCATTCCATAACTCAGGATAGAGCAAAATACATATCAGCCCAACTCAGTAAACGAATCCACAGCGCATACAAGCAATAGGAAGATGAGAGCGGACCCAAGTTAGAAGCACAAACATTGGAGCATAAAGAAGAGGTCTATTCCAGTCATATAGATTGTACACTACAATTCAATTCACCAAGAATGCATACCATCACAGACAATATAACGCATACACAAATCACTAGCTCATCTCAGAATGCATCACCATAGATCAAACACAATCACAACAGCACAACTCATTCGTGATAACTCAACTTAATAGCATAATTCACAGCAGCTCAACTCATTCATGATAACTCAGCTTAACAACACAATTCACAGCAGTTAAACTCAGATAGTAAAATTCAGCTCAACTCAAAATGCAGGAATTACAGGATTAAAGGCAAGTGAATCACAGACAAACAGTCACACCAGTAACACAAATAATACAACTCAGCTCAGACAGAGAATCGAAAATAGGGTAGAAACGAAGAGAAGAGAAGAACGAAGCAGAATGAAGATCGAAGTGGAGAAGCAAGATCGAAGTGGAGAAGCAAGATCGAAGAACAAGAAGAGTCAAGATCGAATGCAAGAATCAGAGCAAAGAAGACATCGAAAAATAGAAGAATCAGATCGGAGAATTAGGCCAAATTCGTACAAGACAAGGCTCACTATATTTCTGTGTTTAATCAAAATATGGAGGATCAAAATAATGGAGCAAGAAAATCAAATAAAGGATCGAAAGAAGATTGGGGAAAAACTTGAGCTTGAGGATTGAACCTCCATGCCAAACATAAAGCAGAAATTGAAGTTCGAAGAACAATTGCAAGGCAATTCAATTCAGAATCAGAAAGTGAAGACACATTCAATTCAGAGATCGAAGAAGAAATTTGAGAGAGTCAAAGAATCAAGAATCGAAGAAGAATCAGAAGCAGAGAATACTTAGCTGAGAATCGAAAACCTGAGCGGAGAAGTCTGAAGAACCAAAAATGAAGAAGTCTGAAGAACGAAGTCGTCACAGACGAAGAGCCGAACGAAGATGAGGAGCATTTTTTATGAAGAATCACAGTCGATTTCAAGAACCAGAAAATTAGGGCAAACTCGTACCAATTGAACGAAGAAGACGACTGATGCAGACGAACAGAGAGGAATGCCAGAGACACAAGTCGTGGATTCGAAGATGTATGAAGAAGTGCAAGAGCGAAGCAATCGAAGATGAACATGTCAGATGAAGAAATTGTAGCAAGCAATCATTGATGAGCAGAGAAAACCGAGATTGAGCTGAGAAATCAATTTCAATTGCAACAATCCTTTAGTGTTGAATCGGAGACTGGAAGCACAAAGCAAGAATCAAAGAAGTTGAGCAGTCCGGAAGTCAAGATTCGAAGCCATCGCAGATCGAAGAAGTTGAGAAGCCGAACTGAGAAATCGAATCCGTTGCAAGAAAGCAAGATTGAAGCAGAGGCAATCGCAGTGGAGCAGGTCTGATGAAGAATCACGATCGATTTCAAGAACCAGAAAATCTAGTTCAAACCCTGTACCAATTTCAATCGAACAAGTCTTCAGTGCATAATCGCAGAGGGAGCTGAGACTTGAATCATAAATTGAAGCTTGAGGATTCGAAGCAGCAGAGATTGAATCGTGAAGGTTGCACAGAAGAGTAACAGCCATTGGAATTGAAATCAAGGCATAATTTTTGGTAAACGGAAATTGAAAACAAAAACTGAAACTCTATACATTGAGTGACTCTCTCACTCATTTTGTATACTACACACTAATACAATGACTTAATATTGCTAATAGTTTTGACCCATTTTTCTCAAAATTCTATATACTATTTTATCAAGTAAAAAAGGTCAAAACTGACTATGCTTATGGAAGCATTCATAAAAATTGACATTTTGATTGTTCATTGGAAAATCTTCATCACTGCATTTCGGAAACTGATTAGTGTAAGTATTAGGGATATGACTTACAGATGATTCTAGGGCAGGACCTAAGATGAAATGTTGGGAAGCTGAATCAGAGATGAGGACATCAAAGTTTGTGGCTTTAGTACATAAAAGATTAATTGAAACTTTTGTAAATGAAATCATAAAACATACATATAAATCACACTTATTGATTTGAAGATGGATATTACATATATAAATGAAATCATTTATTTACAACTTTCATTCAGTGTCGGATTCGCTCTCCCCCTCACAATCACGCTCGTCATCTGAGATGTGCACAGTACTTGATTCCTCATAATCACTTTCAATTTGTTCTAATTCTCCGAGATCAATAAAAATTCCATCAATCGCAATTAGTGGGATGATGTCATTGGTCCGTACTCCATCCACGTTTAGGGCGGATGCCGAGGAATCCACCTGGTAAACGATTTGGTCATCGCCTGCTTCCCCATCTTCTTCATGGTATCAGTCATCCAAGTCCCAAATATTTCTATGATTCACCATCTCAGCTACTCTCCAACCAGCACCAGCTTTTGGATCATCCACATAGAATACTTGTTTTGCCATACTAGCGAGGATGTAGGGATCACTCTCAAACCACCGGGTGTTTGTGTTAACAGAGGTACATAAATGATCTTTAATGACCCTACTTGGGATACTTGGGTTCATATCAAACTAATGACATTTGAACAGGACGACTTCCTTGCGGTCCGCATATAACACCTTAACCACACTTAACAATCTACCGTAGAACCCCGTATAAGCATTTTCCCCATCCCCCTGCACGAAGACCCCGCTATTTTACGTAGACAATTTTTCGTCTAGTTCTGTGCACACGAACTTAACTCTGTTAACGTGACAACCATCATACGTTTCTCCTCGAAATGGGCCAATAGCCAACTGCATTAATTCTTTATTGAAATTTGGCGAGTTGTCATCTTTCAGCTGTGTCATCTAGTAAGATACACAAAAAAAACGAAATTAGTGAACTTAAAAACAATTTAAGAAATTTGCAAATAAAATATTTGACTTACATGCTCGAAAAACCAAGGTGTAAACAGTTGTTTGTCCATTTCTTCCCAATTCAAAGGATATTGGGCATTCATCAACGCCTCGTGCTGCTCGTGGAAGGGTTAGACTTCGTCACAGTTATTCAGTATGAACTAATGAGACACCTCATGTCGCTATTGGTGAACGGCTCCGACACTGGACCAGTGCTGAATGCTCGTGCGGATTGGGCAAATACAGATAAGGTCTCTAGACGTTGACCACTGTCGTCATTGCGCGAGGCCCTATTGAAGGAAGCTTCAACATTCCGAAGGTACTTTGCGCAAAATGTTAGTGCCTCCTTTGCAATGTACGCCTCCACTATAGGGCCTTCAGGACATGTCTTGTTACGGAAGTACCGCTTGTACGTATCTAACATTCTGCAAGGAAATATACATTATGATTCACATATATACATGATAGTAAGGAAATATTATCAAAAAGCAGGAATACGTTATACCTCTCGATTAGGTACACCAACGATAATACATCGGGCCAGCTAGCTTTGCCTCATCCGGCAGATATATTAGTAGGTACACCATTATATCAAAGAATGTAGGTGGATATATTTACTCTAGGCGGCACATGATGTAGACAATATCCTCGTTAATTACTTCGAGGTCCGCCTTTACCAACGATCTAGCACATAGTATCTGGAATATTTGAGACAAATAAACTATCGTCTCAACAACACCATGCTCCAAGAAGGGCCGAATACCAATCAGAATGAGTCGTTGTAGCAAAACATGATAGTCATGACTCTTCATACCAGACATGGTCTCACCATCGATGCTAACATTTCGGGATATGTTGTCGGCGTACTCATCGAGAAATTTCACACCCTGCAACCACTTCAGGAATTTTTTCTTCTTCTCCGACGTAAATGTATAGCTTGGATGAGACATGATGTATTTGCCATTGACGACTTTTGGCCACAAATTAGGCTGAATCCCCATTTCTTGCATTCCCAGACGAGTCTTTTTTGTCTCCTTTGACTTGCCTTCAATGGGTAAACTCATTCCAAAAACACTCTCGACAACATTCTTCTCAATGTGCATAGGATTCGCGATGTGTCTGATTTTCAATTTCTACCAATACGCCAACCGGAAGAATATGCTATTTTTCGTCCAATTTTCCTGTTCAGCTGATTTCGGTCCTCGTGTGACAAAATCATGTATACTGTTCAGTTTAGACAATATCTCATCACCGGACCTCTCCCTCGATCGAGCTCGTAACTCTGATTTGCCATCAAATGAGTCAGATTGCATTCGCCATCGGTGATCCCAAGGCAGAAACCTTTTTCGCACCCAATTAGCATACTTTTGATGCGTGCCAAAAGGACGTTGTGTCTATTCCACATGTCGGGCAAACAAGATAGCCATTGGTGATCCATCCCAACAACATACCATAAGCAGGAAAATCGTTAATTGTCCACATTACGACCGCTAGTAGAGTGAACATTTCTCCACTGCACTTGTCGTATGTTCGGACACCATTTTCCCACAAATCCACGAGCTCGTCAATCAACGGCCGCAAATACACATCGATGGAATTACTCGGTGATTTGGGCCCCGGTATCAAAGTACTGAGGATTGTGAATTCTTTCTTCATGCATCTCCAACGAGGTAAGTTATACGGAACCATAACTACCGGCCAAGAGCTATAGGGCTTTGCAAAACTCCCAAATAGATTAAACCAGTCAGTAGCGAGCCCTAATCTTACATTTCTTGGCTCCACGACAAACTCGGGATAAATCTTATCAAATTCCTTCCAAGCCTCTCCATCAGCCGGATGCCTCAGTACATCATCATCAATGCGTTCATCCTTGTGCCACCTCATATCACGGGCTGTGTGGGACGACATGTCGAATCTTTGTAACCTTAGCTTCAGTGGAAAATTACGCAACACCTTGTTCGGAATCTTGTTCTTTTGAAACCTAGGCTCATTGCACAAGGGACATTTGTCTTGCTGCTCGAATTCACCGTAAAACAATGCACAGTTGTTCTTGTATGCATGGATCTTGACATATCCTAAACTGAGGCCCTTCAACAGCTTCTTCGAGCTATAATGGTCTTTAGGCAGACGGTTGTCTTTAGGGAGCATTCAGATGATCATGTCCATCATGTGATCAAAATTCTTGTTCGCTTTATTATACTCAATTTTCATGTGCATAAACTCCACAATTGTCTCTAGAACCGAAAAGGATTTACAACCGGGGTACAATCTGCACTGAGCTTCTTTCAACAATCTCTCGTAATGGAGTTCAGAGTCTTCGGATTGAAACCTAGGTGCCTCATCGTCCATATCATCTGATGCAGGAGGAAAAGAATCGGTTAATAACTCAACGACTTGATCATTATCACATCGCCCATCCAAAGCACTTTCGTCCCGACGGGTCCCGGGAACCGAAGATATCGATGCGAAAAATATTTCTTCACCGTGATAGATCCAATTAGTGTAGTTCTGTACGATCCCATTCCATTCGAGATGAGTTTGGACCTCATTCAATGGCATCCAACTGCAGTTGTTACATTTACGGCACAGACACATGATACGTCTTTCATCACTGCAATGACTACGTGCAAAGACAATGAAGTTGTCGATCCCATCCAAATAATGATAAGAATATCTATCCAACATTTGCATCCAGCCTCTGTCCATTATGCATGCTTTCAAAACATAGAGTCAACGTAAGTAATTGAGTTAACATTGTCCCGTAATTAGAACAAGTTAATATCAAAAGCAGCTCGTCCCCTTATGCCTCCAGTGATTTGGCTCTAGCCCATTCGAGAGTGCACGTTATGTGCTATGTAGTTTGCGACCTACGAGGCTAAGTGTCGATTGAGGAAAATTTCGGCATCATCTCCCTATAGTTCCCCAAATGCACGACGTAGATATTATAAACAAATATCTAGTATGCATTCGGAGAACATTGAGGGGATACAAACCGAATTTCTCACAATCGAAACCTAACCTCGTAGACCGCAAACTACACAACACATAGTTGCGCACCCCAAACTGTCCGAATAAATATACAATTCAAGAGTCAGTCAATCAACCCGACTCACTAACTCTCAAACGGGTCTAAGGTTTTTCATTTAATTTCATTATACGAAGTTAATCAACCCGATTAAGTTCGCATAAACGGTTATGAAATATGAACATATTTCATTCTGTCGAAACTATATAAAGCGTTTTACAAAAAATATCACAACAAATTCACAAATACAAACATATATTAATTATGCATATCACAGAGTTTACAATTTTCTAATTTCCATACATATTTTCTATTTTCCTAACATATTTTCTAATTTCCTAACATATTTTCTAATTTCAATAATTTCATTACATATTTTTTATTTTCCTATTGTCCTAAAATATTTTCTAATTTCCTAACATATTTTCTATTTTCCTAATTTCATAACATATTTTCTATTTTCATATTTTCCTAACAAATTTTCTAATTTCCTACACAAATTTCCACAATTTCTATACATTTTCCACAATAAATACACAATTTGCTAACATAATTATATCCAAAATTCTTAACAAAATTAAATTGAGAGGCAAACACACATACCTTTTTATAAGTATTCCTTCAAATCAACCACAAATTTCCTAAACACACAAAACATAATTAGTTTCCAATCAAAAATCAAAATTTCAAAACTAAAAAATTTAATTTCTCAAACCTTCAAAATTGATATTGGTGATTGAGAGAGAAATGGATTTGATTGGTAGTGAAAATGGTGATGAGATGATGATTGTTGATGTTATATAGCTAGAGAGAGAGAGAGTGTGAGTGAGTGAGAGAGAGATATGTGAGCTGAGAGAGGCTGAGAGCAAATGGGCAGAGAGGAAGAAGAAGAAAGGGGCGTCTGGGTTATTTAGTGTGTTCAAACGTTTGCCCGACGAAGCATATTCGCAAGGCAAAATTTAATGATTCGTCGGGCAAAATTTAGTCAATACCAAATGTTGCCCGACGACCAATATTCGTCGTTAGAGTGAATCTTGCCCGACTAATAGAACAGATCGTCGGCTAACACTTCCTATTTTACGTGCCAACAACTTGTTCTTATCGCAAACACCTTACCCGGCGAGCCTTTGTTTTCGTTGGGCAAAATGTATTTAGGCGGCGAAAACTATTTCGTCGGGCAAAAGTTTGTTGGGCAACCTCGAATTTCTTGTAATGAAGGTAAAACAAGATTTAGTGGAAAAGAATAATTTTAAAGGAAGATTTTGGTTAAAGGGATGGATTGAAAAAAGGGAAAAATAACAATGATAGGAAATTCAAATATGAGTATGGCTCAGATCATATAGTCATCACATGAGACTCCTGTTAGACAATCACCACAAGGGACTCATATTATTAACCCAAAGCAAAACGATAAAGTGGAGTAGGAAAGAATATAAAGATTAGTTTTAAAGTAGCTAGTTACGAAAATCCAAATGATGTTAATTATGACTAGCCGCTATTGATAAGACCTACGACGGGGTTCACAGATCTACCAATCACAGTTATCCTTTAGCATTCCTCTACACAAGTAAATATTAAGGCGCCATTTCTTGTGGCACAAGATCGATACTAATTTAATCTTATGTGATGCAAATTTTAAATTTGTATCAGATTTTGTCAACCTCTTGAAACTGATCACATTATGTGATGCATATAAAACAAGCGTTATGCACATTTTTTTTTGTTAAACATTATCCAGTTGATGTTACTAAAACAATATAATTAGGGAGATACTATAAATGGTCGTAGAGTTAAGTTATTAAATTTTGTAATCTTTAAACTCTACCAAACGGGCCAATATGACCATTCTCAATTAATTTTGACCATTTTACACTCTAATTGAAAGATGTAAGAATAAATTCAAGTTCCTTTGAAACAAAAAATTTAAATATTGATCTTTATATACCTCGAATAGATGGTAAAATGGTCAAATTGATCTAGAATGATTAACTGGACCATTTGGTAGAGTTTGAGGTCTACAAATGTATACATTCATTCAGAGATCAAAATGACATTTGAGGTATAGATCATAGACAATTTGAGGTATTAACCCTTATTTACAAATTCAAACATTTTTTCCACAATCCCTACTTGAAAATGAATACAAGTGGTATATGTGAGAATATGAAGGACCAAAAATCTCACATTAGAACCTTGCAGGGGTTTATAAGAAGTTTGGCACGCTCCCCATTGCCATTATGAGGTGAAAACTTCTTTTATGCATATATTATAATGGGAGATGGGGCGTTTGAGAATGTGAAAGAATTAAGGTTGCACATTAAGTTAGCCACAGTGAGAGGCCTTATGAGAATATGAAGAAACAAATGATCTATATAATCCAACATTTACACTCATTTCAAGGCCATCAAACTATGAGCACAACACTCTTAATTGATCCTTATAACCCAAGACACTCTCATTTCAAAGCCAATACTCAAACTATAAGTAGAACAAAAGATCTCTATAATCCAACTTACACCCATTCATTTCAAGGTCATCAAACTATGAGCACAACTTACACCCATTCATTTCAAGATCTCTATAATCCAACTTATACCCAAGACACTTACACTTCTATCAAATTCATTTCATTTTCGACCAGCAAATTGCCAACTTTTCAATTTTAACTTAATGATAGGAGCAAAGACTTGGACTAATCAAGTCCATGCAAAACTGCATAGACTTGTGACTGGTGAACACTCTCAATTGATCCTTATAACCCAACACACTTTCATTTCAAGTCCACTACTCAAAATACGACAAAAGATCTCTATAATCCAACTGACACCCGTTCATTTAAAGGTCATCAAACTATGAGCACAACACTCCCAGTCGATCCCTATAATCTAACTCACAGGCTCATTTCAAGACTACTCAAGCAATGAGTACAACGCTCTAAATGGATCCCTATAACCCAATGTACACGTTCATTTCAGGGCCACTACTCAAATTATGAGTGCAACAAAATATCCGTATAATCCAACAAACACGCTCATTTCTAAGGCCACTCAAACTATGAGTATAACCCTCTTAATCAGTTCCTATAACCCAACACACCCGTTCAATATTCTAGGTCACTACTCAAATTATGAGTACAAATCCATGTGTAGAAGAAAAATCAATGAATCACATGAATCCAATATTAAAACACTTCCACTTCTATCAAATTCATTTCATTTTCGACCAGCAAATTGCCAACTTTTCAATTTTAACTTATTGATAGGAGCAAAGACTTGGACTAATCAAGTCCATGCAAAACTGCATAGATTTGTGACTTGTGAACACTCTCAATTGATCCTTATAACCCAACACACTTTCATTTCAAGTCCACTACTCAAAATATGAGTACGACAAAAGATCTTTATAATCCAACTGACACCCGTTCATTTCAAGGTCATCAAATTATGAGCACAACACTCCCAGTTGATCCTTATAATCCAACTCACACGCTCATTTCAAGACCACTCAAGCAATGAGTACAACGCTCTCAATGGATCCCTATAACCCAATGTACACGTTCACTTCAGGGCCACTACCCAAACTATGAGTACAACAAAATATCCGTATAATCCAACGAACACGCTCATTTCTAAGGCCACTCAAACTATGAGTAGAACACTCTTAATCGGTCCCTATAACCCAACATACCCGTTCAATATTCTAAGTCACTACTCAAACTATGAGTACAAATCCATGTGTAGAAGAAAAATCAATGAATCACATGAATCCAATAAAACACTCACACTTGTATCAAATTCATTTCATTTTCTACCAGCATATTGCCAACTTTTCAATTTTAACTTATTGATAGGAGCAAAGACTTGGACTAATCAAGTCCATGCAAAACTCCATAGACTAGTGACTTGTGAGTCCCTAGCTGATCCCATGCGATACTTCATCCCTACAAAACTTTCTTAGCATATGTCCATGGAATCAAATTATCTATCATTAATCTTGGCACATCTCACACAAGTTTTAAGCAATACTGATGATCGACAAGGATGACATGAGTTGTGTGGGTGTGGCAAAGATTCCTTAATTTCGTTGTCTATTCTTAATAAATTAAAGTCAGCTAAATCCCTCCTTTTTAATTAGCATCAACAATTAAAGTCTGCTTACTTTAGTTGGCACCAGAATCAGGATAGATATGCGGTAGAAGTTGATTCTACTTGGTTTTTCAACCGATACTATTATCCTGTTGATTATTCAAGTTCCACAAGTGCTAGTTTAATCTCTATGGACCAGTAAATTAATTAAGTACCCCAAATGTATGAGTAACTGGAAGATTCAATCATATTTCCAATCATGTATGTTTTCATTTCATCTTCACCAGGGCATAGCTAGGTTTGTGGTTGAGTCATGTAAATCTTTGTACAGTTCTTTTTTCTGGGTTTGTATATGACCACTACTCTAGGATTTGACTTTTCTAATTTATCCACTTGGCATCACTAAAACATCATAATTAGGGTTAATTATACTTCCTAATTAAACTGTAAGTGCCTTAGTTTGCTTTAAAGTATTTAAATAAGGATAATACTTGTACCATCTTATACATTATCGATTAATCCGTATACATATATTATTCGTTCAACTCCTAAATCATCATTTTAAGATCTTTTATACAAAAAATAAACCAAATTTGAGATTATTTAGCAATTTATATGTGTAAATTAAATAGATGGTTCGCAATGAGGTTCTTCATTATTACCAATACCGTTGATATTTTTGATACATATGAATGACTAAAGAATTTCCAAAGTTGTTGATTTTTTGCAGAGATGATCTTGAAACGATTATTTAGGAATTGAACATTTTCGATTAGGATACATTTTCGATTATTTATGGAATAAAGTTATTCTATATATCTAAAGGGTGGTACGAGAAGGTACCACTGGGATGAGATGCAAGTATTATGTTACACTGCGCCCGAGAAATCCCACTGGATACCGAAGTCACCGGATGTTGGTCGACACCTAGACGCTGAGTCCAGGTGACGAAAGTCCAAACTAAAACGTTGTGTTTTAGGAAGTTTAGTGAAAGGTAAAATAATAAACACTAAGTTACCGTTTCACCGTATCAGCGGGCAACCCAGAGCATAATTAAACGAAAGATGATCATAATTAAGGCATCGAATGCTTAAACTGATTTGTTACCTTGTTACATCCTTCACAGGTGGTGTCGGAGCTGTCACCATGTGACTTCCTCCTCGCATCCACATCATTCTTCTGAAACCCGAAGGATGCAAAATAGAAGGTTGAATAGACCTTAGTAGTTTTCAATGAAAAGCAATTATAAAACATGATTTATTAACCCCTCAATTAGAATAAAAACTTTAGTAATGATTATACATAATTAATAGGATAATTAAACTACATAAAACCAAACCCCGCATCACCCCCCCCCCCCCCCCCCCCCCCCCCCCCCAAACTATGAAAAAATTCGTCTAGGTACCCAAACTATCAATCCACATCATCTAAGTACCCTCCATTAGTCAATCTATTAAAAACATTTGTTGAGTGCCCAAGTGGCACTTATGGGACCCTTTTTTATGCTGACATAAAATCCATGTAGAACACAAATCAAATAAATTTTGAATATATTAAAAGAAATTTATAAAATCTTAAAATAAATAAACAAAAAAATTAAAAAAAAAACCAAAATAAAACCCAAATCAAAACCACTTACCCTTCCCCCTCACCAAATTTGACGACTTCCTTCCAACCCAATTCAACATCATTCTACTGAAAAACACAATGTTATTCAACATCATCACCATTCATCATCATCATTCATCAACTCATCTTTACCATCGGCTCACCATACTCATCTTTACCATCGACTCATCATACTCATCTCCATCGAATTCATCATTCGTAATCAACATTCATCTTCATCCACTGACCATTATCATCTCCATTAGATTCATCTCAATATCCATCGACCATCATGAGAGGCCTACGAATTTTGGGGGGTTAGGGTTGTAATTTGTTTTTGGTGGAGGCTTTGTCGAGGTCGAGAGTGAGAGGCCAGCGGATTTTGGGTTTTTGCTGGAGTTGTTTTGGGGCAAAGGCAATTGGGTGTTATGAAAAGAGGTATTTGGTGAATGTACGACTTCTTCTTCCTTTTTCTTTTTCAATGCTTTTGGGGAGTTGGGATTCGGGTAGGGGTTTGAAGGAAATTGCTGGGACATTTTGGTGCACGGCGTCGGAATTGGTAAGTTCAGTCTAGAAATTGAAACATGTTGGGGTGGATGTTGGTTTCTGGGTAGGGGTGGGTACAATGGTCGAATATAGGGAATTAGCATGGGCCATAGTGAAATTGAATTCGAAATTTGTCCCGTCAAATTCAATCCAAGCACGGACGTTCTAACTCGTTCGCATTTGGACCGGTACAAAGCCTCCGGTTGAATTGTAGTACCCAGCTGGAGTTGTTTTGGCAGATTCAATATTGTTGAGGTCGATTCCGATGTGATTTCCATATGGGTCGTTGGATTATGGGTTTTGGTTGGTGTTTAACTCCACGGCGAGTAGCAGAGCTACGATAGGGACGGTGGCGTTTTTTAAAAGGCCGAAGTTGTGGTTGGCGAGGGCGTTGGTGGTGTGGGGGGGCCACGGCGAGTAGCAGAGCTACGATAGGGACGGTGGCGTTTTTTAAAAGGCCGAAGTTGTGGTTGGCGAGGGCGTTGGTGGTGTGGGGGGGGGGGGTGTTTTGAATTGGAGTTGGAGAGGACGAAGAAGACGATGGAGGTCGAGAAGGAGGTGACAAAGGTGGAATTGGGTCATCGTTCTCGGGGAGGTGGAGGGGTAGGTGGTTTTGATTTGGTTTTTTTTTAATTTTGTTGTTATTTATTTTCAGATTTTATTAATTATTTTTAAATATTCAAATTTTATTGTATTTTTTGTCTGCATGGAGTCTATGTCAGCATAAAAAAAGGGTCCCATAAGTGCTACTTGGGCACTTAACATATTTTTTTAACAAATTGACTAATGGAGGGAGGGTATTGAGATGATGTGTTTTGATAGTTTGGGTACTTAGACGAAATTTTTTATAGTTTGGGTATGAACTTGAAATGACCCCTATAATTTGGGGAGTTTTATATAGTTTTTCCTAATTAATATAGCACGCAAAAAGAGGTACTCTATTAAAATAATAATATAATACTTTCGAAGACCCCATAGGGTTGGCAATCACACCAAAACCGTCACACGCACGCCAATCACCTAGCCAGGCAATTCATTACTAACATTCATCACTGGATCTTCACCCATGAAGATGAAACATCCGATACTAATGGATAACATCAATATTCGTACAGTGATCTCAATGTCTCTCTACGACAGTATCGATCCATTCAACATCGCACTTGTGCGTGCGAAACATAACTCGGTCATCCGGTCATCCGGATCATCGCCCTCACCATACCCATTGACCTTGATAACGAATATACCTTCACCGGTATCTCAGGTTTCTGGGCCACCTTTTGGAACAATAATCATCATACGTATCCCGCTAGTAATTCCTTGGCTAACATATCATCATAAGCCGGTATAATCCTCTACTATCATATCATGATAAGCTGGCATAACCCTCGGCTATCATATCATCATAAGCTGGCATAACCCTATATCATCATAAGCCGGCATAACCCTCGGCTATTATATCATCATTAGCCGGCATAATCCTCGGCTATCATATCATCATAAGTCGGCATAACCCTCGGCTATCATATCATCATAAGCCGGCATAACCCTCGGCTATCATATCATCATAAGCCGGCATAACCCTCGGCTATCATATCATCATAAGCCGGTATAACCCTCGGCTATCATATCATCATAAGTCGGCATAATCCTCGGCTATCATCTCATCATAAGCCGGTATAACCCTCGACTATCATATCATCATAAGTCGGCATAATCCTCAGCTATCATATCATCATAAGCCGGCATAATCCTCGACAATCATATCATCATAAGCCAACATAATCCTCGGCTATCATATCATCATAAGTCGGCATAATCTTCGGCTATCATATCATGACTCAATCATCATCTCGGGTATCCCAATGGCACTGTAGTTACATGAGTCACGCACACGCGACAGGACTGGGTGTCTTCACTCATACCACAACCACGTGAAGGACTGGGTGCAAGCACCAGCACCACGAGTCCCCTTAGGAGCCCTGTGACCACATATAGACATAAGGACTCGGGGATAGGAATGGTATTGTTTAACTAGTATAGAGCGAGCAAGGTGAACAATCACGTGGAGGATTGGTCTGTGGCCTACAGATAAGTACGACACCAGCGACCACCATGTGGGTATACCATGACTCGACACTGATATACGACTCAACATGACTCATAACGGACACACAACGAAAGTACTAGGCCAGCATGCCTTGGCCATAGTACTACCACACTAACTCCTATGCTAAGTCGACATGACTCGTAGTTAATAGCACCTCCACATTGGCTCATGTGCTAAGTCGGCATAATCCTCGATCTTAAGAAGAATCTAAATCAAATGATCATTCCTTCTCGATTATCACTATTGTCTTATTTTCATTCCATAACTCGCGACTCGATATCATGAATCTTATTTTGGAATCAACCCTCGAGATATCCTACTACCATATTCATCTATCACGCACTAATAACTACTCTCAATTGCATAGGGAATCCCGACCCTCAAAGAGCATAACCAAACGATGTCGGCCCTAGAATTAAACCCCTGGCACGTACTATTTCTCATAGCATCAATTTCATAGGGATTTCTATCCTTAAATCAGAATATCAACACATGTCAGGCTCTAAATCTAGCTCGTGGCATCGTCCACGGTTTCTATCATCATCATAACACACATAATCAACCCAAATTTTCCTACGCATCACAACCTATACGTTCAACACAATAAAAATCCATAACTACTCAAATCACATTCCATTCATCACATAATCAATCATACAACAGTACATAATCATAAGTTTATGGAAAGATGTCCACTCACAGTACGTCGGGGAGAGATCACCCGACATGATCCACATTTATACGTACTTCGAGGCAATTGTTCCCAGAAGTTCCCACGGTTTCGTCTCGATCCATACTGCCCTTCGAACTCTCCAATATCGTAACACCTGTGGCAACCAGAAAATCCCTAGAAAGCCATGAAACCCTCATCTGTTCTCCGCTCGCTGCGTCACGTATCGTGGTCTATAGCCTCGATCGAGGGCATGGATGTTTTTACCAGAGGAAGATGAAGATGATGGTGGGGGTGTGGTGGTTTGGGTCGTCACCGATTGGTGGCGATCGTGAGTCCATTTTTTGGGGTTTTTACGTGAAAAATCGAGCGAAAGAGAGGGGGTCCTCGGGAAGAGTTATCTTTTCTGTTTAACAGCCTGCCTACCCTGGAAACAGCTCAGTCGGAGATAGGATCCAGTGGCTGGAAAAGCACCGCACGTCACGTGGTATCCAGTGCGCCCCTGACGGCCCTTGAAAATCCAGAGGACCGAGTGCCATTCATGCCCGATCGTACTCATAACCGCATCAGGTCCCCAAGGTGAATAACCTTTGGTCAATGGAACAATGTAGGCAAGGGAAGTCGGCAAAATGGATATGTAACCTCGAGAAAAGAATTGGCTCTGAGGGCTGGGCTCGGGGGTCCCAGTTTCGAACACGTTGGATGTCGGTGAACTGCTCGAGCTGCTCCCGCAGCGAGAGCGGGTCACCACGTGCTGGCCGGGGGACAGACTAGGAATGGTCCCTTCAGGGCTTTCCCCGGGCGTCGAACAACCAGCTCAGAATTAGTACGGACAAGGGGAATCCAACTGTTTAATTAAAACAAACCATTGCGATGGTCCCTGCGGATGCTAACGCAATGTGATTTCTGCCCAGTGCTCTGAATGTCAAAATGAAGAAATTCAACCAAGCGAGAGTCGTGTTTTAGAGAGAGAAAGGAATAAGCCAATAAAGGGAGGACAACGGTTGTCTGAGCGACCATTGGTAGTCTAGCGTCTGAGTGGTTAATGGCGGTCAAGGTCCACTTCTGACATTCATAGGACTCGCCGCCACCCTGACTACCATGTCTGCAACTCTGGTAAATTAACGAAATTCATTAAGTCCTCCCTTTTCGGGCCCGTATACTCTCCTAACAGTTGTTGTACTGTTAGTACCAAGTTTTAGCACTTCCGTTTGATTCTTCTCGTCTTCTCCGACTCCGGGGAAAGGTTCGGTACTTACTACGATTTTTCCTCATTAGGAACCTTGGCATTCCAATTTGACATTATGCTTCCCTGAGCAAGTTGTTAGTCTTCCATCTTTTAACAATTCGTTGAAGGACTTCCTCTCGAGACGATAGGTGATTCCCATTATTAGTCTTCTCCGGTCTAGTCGTAATGCTCTCCGAGCATACCTAGACCTCAAGGCATGGATCCTCTCAAGTTAATAAAATGATTGCTTAGGCACTTTTCCTGATTTTTCAGCTCAATTTGATACGATATTAAGTACTAGCATGATTTTCTAGGCCTTATTTCCAAAACAATACCTCCAACAAGAAAATCAAGCATAGACTACGTCATCGAGTTCGTCGTCAAATAGCTCATTCACACAACCCAGACGAGCCTTGCTGCTCGTTTTCACCACCCAAACACTAAATTCGACGGGACTTCACTACAATTTCTCTAAAGAAGAGTCAAGGTTATTCAAACATTTCACCTTTAACTAAATACTAATTGTGTTCCCTACCTTAATAGGTTAGAGTAGCCAACACTTAGTCACAGAAAATTGTTCGAGGAGGCGCTATGACACATAAAAATCGGCATTTATTATCATCAAGTGTACGTAACCAACGTTACTTCCTAAAACCATGCTCTGATACCAATTGTTACACCCCGCCCCAGAAATTCCACTGGATACTAGAGTTACCAGATGTTGGCCGACACCTGGACGCTGAGTCCAGGTGACGAAAGTTCAAATTAAAATGTTGCGTTTTAGGAAGTTTAGTGAAAGGTAAAATAGTAAACACTAAGTTACCATTTCACCACGTCAGTGGGCAACCCAGACCATAATTAAACAAAATATGATCATAATTAAGGCATTGAATGTTTAAACCATTTTGTTACCTTGTTACACCCTTCACAGGTGGTGTCGGAGCTGTCACCACATGACTTCCTCCTCGCATCCAAAACCTTTTTCTGAGACCTGAGGGGAGCAAAATAGAAAGGTGAGTGGACCTTAGTACTTTTCAGTGAAAACAGTTATAAAAAATAATATATTAACCCCTCAATTTGATTAAAAACTTTAGTAATGATTATACATGATTAATATAGCACGCAAAACAAGATATAATATTAAAATAATAATATAATACTTCCGAAGACCCAGCAGGGTTGACAATCACACCAAAACCGTCACACGCACGCCAATCACCTAACTAGGCAATTCATTACTAACTTCATCATTGGATCTTCACCCGTAAAGATGACACATCTAATACTAATAGATAACATGAATAGTTGTATATCGATCTCATCATCTCTCTACGACAGTATCCATCCATTGAACGTCGCACTCATGCATGCGAAACATAACTCGTCTATCTGGGTCACCGCCCTCACCATACCCACTGACTTTGATAACAAATGCACCGATATCTCGGGTTTCTGGCCAGCGTTTGGAAAAATAATCATCATACGTATCCCACCGGAAATTCCTCGGCTAACATATCATCATAAACCGGCATAATCCTCAGCTAGGCCACTATTCAAATTAACTATGAGTACAAATCCATGTGTCAGAAGAAAAATCAATGAATCACATGAATCCAATAAAACACTAAGACTTCTATCTATTTCATTTCATTTTCGACCAGTAAATTGCCAATTTTCAATTTGAACTTCATGATAGGTGCAAAGACTTGGACTATAATATGAATTCCATGCAAAACTCTTTCTGACTTGTGAGTCCCTAGCTGATCCCATGAGATCCTTCATCCCTACAAAACTTTCTTAGCATATGTCCATGAAATCAAATTATCTATCATTAATTTCTTGGCAAATCTCTGACAAGTTTTAAGCAATATTGATGATCGACAAGGATATGAGTTGTGTGGGTGTGACAAAGATTCCTTAATTTTGTTATTTATTCTTATTAAATTAAAGTATGCTTAATCCCTCCTTTTTAATTAGCAAAAACAATTAAAGTTTGCTTACTTTAGTTGGCAATGGAACCAGGATGGAGATTGTAACTACCCGGACTTAAATTTAAAGTAATTTGTAAACGTTATTTGGAAAAGAACTATTTTACTCTCAGGTTTAGGAGGGGTTTGAAAGTCACTTTTTGTTTGGAGACACCTTTGGAAGTTTTTCTTGGACCGTTGTGTAGGTCTCGAACTCACGAGTTCGTAGACAGACGGCACACGGAAAACGGGGACCTGATGAGTGAGTTGTGGGTCTAGAAGGTTCAGGGGAAATTTGGTAATTTTGTTTTTACTTGGCGAATATTTTTTAGTCACACTCCATATTTTTCTTCATTTATCCTCTATCTCCCCGTGCTCTCTTTCTCTCTCATCCAAACCGTGAAACACACAAACCCTCAAATTAGTGATTTTGGATTTAGGCCAAACCACCACAAACCATTCACATCATCATCTTCCTCTCTTCATTCTGAGCTCAACCATATCCACCATCTAGCTTGATAGTGTTAGGAGAAGGAGATATGAAGGTGAACAGTAATTGCCACCATAGGTAATGAATCTCGATTTGGACATCATATTTGAATTCCTTGGCTCGAGTAGATAGATTTTCATTATTAGAACATCGAACTTTGTTGGAAATTGAGAAAGTTATGAAGCTTTGAAATTTAGGGTGGTTATGGAGATTTCTGCATAGTGAACAGTGACCGAATTTTGAGGTTGAAGGCGAGTACAGCATATGCTCTCACCTACAGGCGCGTGGAGCTCCTCCCCGGGTTCCGACGAACACGAGTCTTCTTGTATTTAATGTTCTGGACCTGTTGGCGCAGGTTTCAGGTCAGTCGGAGTTCGTTTAGGGGTTGTTTGTGGCGTCCAAAGTCGTTCCGTTTCTAGTTTGGACGCGTGTATCCCTACCGGTATTTAAGGGATTGGATTTTAGGTTTATAATTTCCATTTAATAATGCCACATATCGTTTTGACAGGCGTGGTGGCTCAGAAGGTCACGAGGGACCGAATAGCCTGAAATTAGACTCGTTTGGTCCTCGAGGTGAGGGGACCTTTCTTCCTAAATGGAAATGCGCGCATATTATTATATTTCAATATGTTATATTTAATTATGAATTTCGATAATTAAGTGGAAGGATTATTTAGTATTCTTATGAGTCCCGAGAATTAAAGAAAATTATTATAAGTGTTTATTTTCGTTCTAAGCTCCGGGAACGATGGATAGTAATTTTACTAAATTATTCACTAATTTTGGGTTCAGTATTAATTATGGATTTCGATAATGGTTTTGGGAAACTATTTTAAAATGGATATGGGCTTGGGCCCGGAAAGGTGATTTTATGAATTCCAGCTTATGGATTTTAGGCTTAGGTCGGGGTTATGTATTTGGGCTTAGGCCCATGATGGTGGGTTAGGCTTGGCCTGGTGGGAGGACTAGTGGAACTTTGTCGGTAATTTGTGAGGTATGTTAGGGAGGATTCCCTCATACGCTCGGGGAGGTGCGAGGTATGTCAGGGAGGATTCCTTCATACGCTCGGTGGGGTATGTCAGGGAGGATTCCCTCATACACCTGGGGAGATGCAAGGTATGTCAGGAAGGATTCCCTCATATGCTCGGTGGGGTATGTTAGGGAGGATTCCCTTATACGCCCGAGGAGATGCGAGGTATGTCCGGGAGGATTCCCTCATACGCCCGGGGAGATGCGAGGTATGTCAGGGGGGATTCCCTCATACGCTCGGTGGGGTATGTCAGGGAGGATTCCCTCATACGCCCAGGGAGATGTGAGGTATGGTAGGGAGGATTTCCCCATATAAGGTATGGTATGAGCTATATTATGGAAGATTCCATCATAGGCTCGATGAGGTGTGAGCTACAGCTCGGGATATCGAGGTAAGGGCTCGGGATGATGGCTTCGACCAGATTAGTGATATGGCGAGCACATGTAAAGATAGTGTGGATTTCCTCAAGGTGAATCAATTGGATTCTAATAAGTTGTATTTAATTATATGCAAATCTGGTTGCATGTAAGGTTTGATAACGAGGTGGGATACGATAGCCGAGGATTAAGTCAGCTGATATAAGTTGACGATGGCTTTCACGGGCTTTGATCGGTAATCGAAGCACCTGTGAGCGAATGCTCATTTCCGTGGTCAGTGGGTTGGTGTGGGCAGTGAACCGGATTGACGAGTTATGATTGGTTCGCACGAGTGCGATGTTTCAGTTATATAATACCATCTTGAGAGACGAAGTTAAAGTTGTGGATACACAGGGCTGGGTGTAACACTATCGGATTTTTTTTTGGTTTACGTCCTTCATCTGACCTGTGGAAGACGGTTCAACCAAAGTATAGAGGAGATTCTGCCAGATTATTGGTAGAATTCTCATAAAGTGTTTATAGGACATTAAGGGTATTTCAGGCATTAAATTGAGAGGTCAGAGGTTGTTAGACGGGAGCAGGGCTTCTCATGAGTTTCGAATGGAAATTTGGAGGGGTCTTGTCAGAGATGCAGTAGAAGCCGATTCTACTTGGTTTTTCAACTGATACTATTATCGTATTGATGATTCAAATTCCACAAGTGCTTACTAGCTACGAAACCAGTAAATTAATTAAGTATCCCCAATGTATCAGTAACTGGAAAATTCAAACATTTTGTCCACAATCCCCACTTGCAAACGAATACAAGTTTTTTATGCTAAAATAAGAAGGAACAAAAGTTTCACATTGGAACCTTGCAAGGGTTTATAAGGAGTTGGATTACTCTCCCCAATGTCGTTCTGAGGTGAAAACATCCTTCATGAATTATAGCGGGAGAGGACGTTTGAGAATGTGAAGGAATTAAGGTCCCACATTAAGTTAGTCACCGTGAGAGGCCATATAAGAATATAAAGAAAAAAAAAGATCTCTATAATCCAACGGACACACTAATTTCAAGGGCATCAAATTATGAGTACAACACTCTCAATTGATCCTTAGAACCAACACACATGTTCATTTCAAGGCCACTACTCAAACTATGAGTACAACAAAAGATCTCTATAATCCAATGGACACCCAATCATTTTAAGGTCATCAAACTATGAGTACAACACTCTCAATTGATCCCCATAATCCAACTTACACGCTCATTTCAAGGCCACTCAAACAATGATTACAATGCTCTCAATTGATCCTTATAACCAACACACAAGTTCATTTCAGGGCCACTACTCAAACTATGAGTACAACAAAATATCCATGTAATCCAACGAACACGCCCATTTCTAATTAAGGCCACTCAAACTATAAGTAGAGCACTCTTAATCGATCCCTATAACCCAAGGTACGCGTTCAATATTTCTAAGCTACTACTCAAACTACGAATACAAATCCATGTGTAGAAGAAAAACCAATGAATCATGTGAATCCATTAAAATACTCACATTTCTATCACTTTCATTTCATTTTCGACCATGAAATTGCCAACTTTTCAATTTTAACTTAATGATAGGAGCAAAGACTTGGACTAAGCAAAACTCCTAAGACTTGGGACTTGTGAGTCCCTAGCTGATCCCATGAGATACTTCATCCCTATAGAACTTTTTCTTAGAACTTTTTTTTGAAATGATATATTGTTTAGGAATTAAATAGTTTCGATTATGATATTTGTATAAAATTATTCTATATATCGAAAAGGTGGTAGTAGTATGTACTATTAAGGTGGGATGCAAGTATTATCCTTTAAATAAATTAAATAAAGATATAAAGTAAAAAAAAAATATTTAAAAAAAAAACTGAGAATTACTTCTCTTCCTCCATGCTCCCAGAAACATCACCACCCAATAATCGTAGTTGAGAGCATTTGATTTAAAATTGGCATATATTTGTAGCCTTTCTACAACAGTAGTCTTGTAATTGAAAAAATAAATACAAATTCCCAGCTACTGAGCATTAAAATTTTACATGGGTATTTCTTTATTAAATTATCCTTTTACCTCTCTTAATTGTTATTGTTTTCTGGGCATTAATTTTGACTATGATAGTCTCTTCTAAGTTCTAACACGGTTGATGCAGAAATTGTCCGGATTGAAATTGACCGTTCAATCCCTACACATAGAAAAAGAGACAACTGAGATTAAGCTTAAATCTCGAGCTGGGGGAGGGGCGGGTTCAACCAAGAACACTCCGATGCCTAAGCCAATTTAATCGTAGAGAGAAAACTGAAGAGCAAATTATGAGAATAATTAAGGTGTCCCTGAGAAGTGAGGGGAGGCTCTCTATTTATAGTGGAGACCGAGAGGTCTTCGGAGCTTTGATTGTTTGAAAGATTTTGCAATGAATAAGTAATTCTAATTAGGAAATACTTAATATTGGCTTTTAGTAATAAATAATTAGCTGGGAAGTTATTTATTATTGATAGGAAAGGAGCTCTAATTAATAAACAAATCCTTTTATGAAAGGAAGTTTATTTATTAATTGATTCCTAGCTGAATAATGATTCTCATGGAGATGTCTTTTATTATTGCAATATAACCCCTATCAATTAATATATTTAGCTGATAAATATATTTAATTAATGTGCGGTAATTACATGCTGATAATGACTCTATCAAGGACAAAGTAGTCATTTCATTTTCGACCATGGAATTGCCAACTGTTCAATTTTAACTTAATGATAGGAGCAAAGACTTGGACTAATATCAAGTCCAAGCAAAACTCCAAAGACTCGTGACTTGTGAGTCCCTAGCTGATCCCATGACGTACTTAATTTCTACTTTACTTTCTTCTCATTTGCCCATGGAATCAAATTATCTATAATTTCTCGAAATGATTGTTTAGGAATTGATCGGCTCCTATTATCATATATATATATATATAATTATTCCATATATTGAAAAGCAAGTATTATCCTTTAAATAAATTAAATAAAGATATAAAGTAAAAAAAAAATTATTTATAAAAAACAAGCTGAGAATTACTCTCTTTTGTAGATATATGCTCACTGAAACATCACAGCCATCACCAACCAATTATTGATCACTTCATTTCAATTTTAGATATATGCTATTGTAGTTGAGAGCATTTGATTTAATTATTGGCATATACTTGTAGCCTTTCTACAATAGTAGTCTTGTAATTGAAAAAATAAACACAAATTCCCAGTTACTGAGCATTAAAAATTTACAGGGGTATTATTTCTTTATTAAATTGAATGTTATTGTTTTCTGGGAATTAATTACATAATTTAGTCACTTAGTCCTATGTTCTAGTGGTATTCCTCTCTACTTGTTATGTAGGTCTCGAGTTCGACTCTCGTCGGGTGAGGTCGATACCCAATGTTTATATAATATAATCTCCCTTCCTCAATATCCTTTTATAAAAAAAAAAACACGATTTTTGGTTTTGAATAGGAAATCTAGTTGAAATTGGATTTGGAATGTGAAGTCGAATTCAGTCTGGACACAAACCCACTAATACTCAATGCACCAACAAATTAACTTGAAAAAGTGTCGAGCATTAGTCAAGTTGGGCATCACAACTAACTTTTCCGTGAATCAACTTCATTCATTTCATCAATTTGATTGCTGCTGAGAAAGCGAAGAAGTCATTATTGATAAAGGTATTAATTAATGATAGGAGCAAAGACTTGGACTAATATCAAGTCCATGCAAAACTCCAAAGACTATATGAATCCCGAGCTGATCCCATGAGATTACTTATGTTAATAATGATTAATTAATGTAGGAAGTTAATTATTATAGCCAATTCATGGCTCTATAAATAAATAAAGGGGTTACAAGCTAGAAGTAGTATAACATTATATATACTAACTTCATGTGCGGAGTGCCTGTGAGAGGTAAATTGGCACATATATACGTAGGCGAGACATTTGCATATCACATTATACTATAGCATTTGATTTCTTAATTTCAATTTTAGATATCTGCTATTATAGTTGAGAGCATTTGATTTAATTATTGGCATACATTTGAAGCCTTTCTACAAAACAGTAATCTTTTAATTGAAAAAATAAATACAAATTTGCTGAGCATTAAAATTTTACATGGGTATTTCTTTATTAAATTATCCTTTTAGCGCGCGCTCTTGAATGTTATTGTTTTCTGGGCATTAATTTTGACTGTATAATCATCTATTCTAACGCATTAATTTTGCATTTGGAATGTGATGTTATTAGGGAACTCGAATTCAGTCTGAACACAAACCCACCACCATCTAGTTGATTGTACCATTTATCCCCAAACTAATAGCCAAGTTAACGAAAAATATTGAGAGACAAAAAGACATCGAGTCAAGAACATGCATCAATTATTAATTTGATTAGTTATGTTAATGATGATTAATTAATGTAGGAAGTTAAATTAATGTAGCTAATTCATGGATCTATAAATAAATAAAGGGAAAAAACATTCCTTAATTTTGTTGTCTATTCTTAATAAATTAAAGTGTGTTTTACAATTGATAAATGTATCAAGAAATTAGTCAAGTAATAGGGATGTGGTTGAAATATCATTTCTCATTCTTAATAAATAATTAAAGTTTGTTTTACAATTGATAAATGTATCAAAGTAGGGCATCACAAGAAACTAATATTACTTATGATCGATAAAACTTTTCTGTCAAACAAGCAGACAATAAAACTTTTCATTTCATCAATTTATTCATTATTCATAAGCACAAAAGTAGGTCATCTCAAATGGAAAGCTAGCTTTTTAAATCAAAACCCCACCCCATGGACTCACCTTCCCACTAACTATAATGTCACCCCATGCCTCTGGACTGGTATTTCATGCAATGCTGCCGGAAGTGTCAATGGGATCAACCTTACCAATTCTGGTTTACAAGGTACGCTACATCAATTTCCATTCTTGCATTTCCATAATCTTCAATACCTTGATATCAGCTTCAATAATTTCTCCGGTACCATCCCACCACAAATCAGTTCCCTCTCCAAACTCACCCATCTTAATCTCTCTATCAATCACTTTTCTGGGAGAATCCCGTCACAAATTGGTCTTCTAAATAATCTTTTTATTCTCAGTCTTTACAGAAACAAACTTTCTGGCACAATTCCTAAAGAGATAGGTGATCTTACAAGCCTTAACATTCTCGATCTCCATGGTAATAATCTTTTTGGCCCTATTCCTCAAGAGATAGGGAACCTTAAATCTCTGGTGGAGCTAGGTTTGTCTAGAAATCAACTCAGTGGTTCAATCCCAAAATCACTAGCTCATCTAACAAACCTTAATTACCCTTCTCTATCTCCTTGGTAATAATATTTCTAGCCCAATTCCTCAAGAGATAGGGAACCTTAAACCTCTTGTGGAGCTAGGTTTGTCTAGGAATCAACTCAGTGGTTCAATCCCAAAATCACTAGCTCATCTAACAAACCTTACCCTTCTCTATCTCTGGGATAATAATCTTTCTGGCCCTATTCCTCATGAGAAAGGGAACCTTAAATCTCTTGTGCAGCTAGATTTGTCCAAGAATCAACTCAGTGGCTCAATCCCGAAATCACTAGCTCATCTAACAAACCTTACCCTTCTCCATCTCTTGGGTAATAATCTTTCTGGCACTATTCCTGAAGGGATAGGAAACCTTAAATCTCTTGTGCAGCTAGATTTGTCCGAGAATCAAATCAATGGCTCAATCCCGAAATCACTAGCTCATCTAACAAACCTTACCCATCTCTATCTCCAGGGTAATAATCTTTCTGGCCCTATTCCTCAAGAGATAGGGAACCTTAAATCTTTGGTGAAGCTAGGTTTGTCTAGGAATCAACTCAATGGCTCAATCCCAAAATCACTAGCGCATCTAACAAACCTTATCCTTCTCGATCTCTGGGGTAATAATCTTTGTGACACTATTCCTGAAGAGATAGGAAACCTTAAATCTATTGTGCAGCTAATTTTGTCTAGGAATCAACTCAATGGCTCAATCATGAAATCACTACGTCATCTAACAAACCTTACCTTTCTCTATCTCTAGGGTAATAATCTTTCTGGCACTATTCCTGAAGAGATAGGGAGCCTTAAATCTCTTGTGGAGCGAGGTTTGTCTAGGAATCAACTTAGTGGTTCAATCCAAAAATCACTAGCTCATCTAACAAACCTTACCTTTCTCCATCTCTGCGGTAATAATCTTTCTGGCACTATTCCTCAAGAGATAGGGAACCTTAAATCTCTTGTGCAGCTAGAATTGTCCGAGAATCAACTCAATGGTTCAATTCCCGCTTCACTTGGTGACTTGAGGAACTTGGAGCTCTTAAACTTACGTGCTAATTAACTTTCCGGCTCAATCCCCAAAGAGATAGGGAACCTCAACAAGGTGACCAAATTGGTGTTGGATACAAACCAATTTTCTGGTTATTTGCCCCAAAATATTTGCGAAAGTGGAAAACTTGTAAACTTTTCAATACACACCAACAATTTTTCTGGTCCAATTCCCAATAGCCTGAAAACTTGCACGAGCATATATAGGGTCCGTCTTGAAGGAAATCAATTGAAAGGCAATATATCCGAAGATTTTGGTGTTTATCCAAATCTTTATTTTATAGACCTGAGCTACAATAATTTTTGTGGGGAAATCTCACAAAACTGCGGAAAATGCCAACAATTAGAAACCCTACTAATTGCGGGAAACAACCTTAGTGGTAGCATACCACTTGAGATTGGCAATGCAACCAAAATTCATAGGTTGGATTTTTCTTCGAATCGTTTAGTTGGGGTAATTCCAAAGGAGTTATGGAGATTGACCTCTTTGTTGAAGTTGGTGATGCATGAAAATCAACTTTCGGGTCGCATACCATCAGACATTGGCTCTTTGACTAATCTTGAGTATCTCGACTTGTCAAATAACAAATTCAGTGAGTCAATTTTAGACACCCTAGGCACTTTGCTCAATTTACACCACCTGAATTTGAGCAACAACAAGTTGAGTCGAGAAATTCCATTTCAATGGGGAAGTTAGTTCAATTGACGGAAATGGATTTATGTTATAATGCATTGAGAGGAAGAATACCCTCATAAATGAGCAATATGAAGAGTTTGGTGATGCTCAACTTTTCCCGCAACAATCTTTCAGGTTCCATACCAACAAGTTTCCAAGACATGCACGGCTTGTTGTATGTTAACATATCTTACAATCACTTGGAAGGTCCCCTTCCCAACATAAGTGCATTTCGAGAAGCTCCACTTGATGCAATACAAGGGAACAAAGGATTGTGTGGCGATGATGTTGTAGCTTTGCCACCCTGCATCAAACATGGCTCAAAAAAAGGACATAATATCGTATATGGAATCACATTCTCCCTTGTAGCAGCACTTGCCCTTGTATCTTCTTTCTTTACCATCTTTTTTGTATTAAAAATAAGAAAGCAGAATGATCACCATCCAAAAAATGATAAAATGAAAGAAATTTCCTTTTCTATATTAAATGGGAAAAGGATGCATGAGGAAATCATAAGGGCAACAGAAGATTTTGATTCCACATATTGTATTGGGAAGGGGAGACAAGGAAGCATCTACAAAGCAATTTTGTCATCTTCCAAAACAGTGGCTGTGAAGAAACTCAATTTGCAGTGGGATAGTGAAAAGAGTTTTGAGAAGGAATTCATAAATGAAATAAGGGCGTTGACTGAAATAAAACACCGAAACATAGTGAAGCTTTATGGGTTTTGTTCACATCGACGACACTCATTGTTGGTGTATGAGTATCTCGAAAGAGGTAGCTTAGCATCATTTTTAAGCAACGGTGAAGGAGCTAAGAATCTGGGGTGGATTCTGAGGGCAAATATTGTTAAAGGTGTAGCTCACGCTCTGTCCTACATGCACCATGATTGCTTGCCGCCAATTATTCACTAAGACATATCTAGCAAGAAGATTTTACTGGATGCTGATTATGAGGCCTCTATTTCGGACTTTGGCACTGTAAAGTTCTTAAACCTAGACTCAACAAATTGGACAGATGTTGCCGGCACATATGGCTACATAGCACCAGGTAATTATTACATTATTTTAATCTGGATAATACTTGCATCCTACACTTTTCGACTCATCGATCGAATAATCCATATTTCATAATCAGACACGTTCATTTCCTAAATTATTATTTTTGTAAAAGAAAAATTCAATTTTGAGATCATTTAGGCATTCATTTTTGGATAATTTATGTAAAAAAAAATCAAAATACACTTTACTACCTTATGAATTACCTCAAACAACAGATCGAGTTATACATGTACTTGGAGGGGGTGTAATGAAAGATTTGAAAGTACAAATATAACTTTGTTATTTGAGGCAAATTGTAGGGTAGTAAACTGTAATTTCCTTACAATATATGTATAAGAATTATTCAATAAATCGAAAGAGTAGTATGAGGATGTATTCTCAGTGATGGGATGCAAGTATTATTGTTTTAAACTAGCCTTAAATTTGAATAGTTACAGCTAAAAACTAATAACCTATATATTCTGCTACGAGCATTTTATGTGCAGAGCTTGCTTACACAATAAACGTGACCGAGAAATGTGATGTTTATAGCTTTGGAGTTGTAACATTGGAATTAATCATCGGACGACATCCCGTAGAACTTTTTTCAACTATATCATAATCAGGCTTGTCATCATCTCCATCATCTGCAGGTGGAATTTCAATTGCGGATGTTTTGGACAAACGCATTTCGTCTCCCGCACATCAGGAAGCATGTGAAGTGGTCTCTCTTGTGAAGATGGCGTTAGCATGCTTGAATTCCGACCCACAATCTCGTCCGACAATGAAACAAGTTTCTGAATACCTTAAAGCACAAAGGATGCATTTGTCAAAGCCATTAGATATGATAACATGTCGGTAATTATTGCTTTATATGGATGGTTTGAGTAGCTGATCCAAATGTGCTTCTTTCACTGTGTTTGTGTCTTGTTTTTAGAAGAATATATGGTTCTTCTTAGACGATTCCATATTTTAATTTCTTTCATGCATTTCTCTATATCTGTATATTCTATATATTTATGGACAATAGTGGTTGCAAGTCCATATGTGCTCATTTTATCAATGAATTTTCACCGTTGACTTCTCAAATAAATTGATGGTTCATCATTAGAATCTTAATTGTTACAAAAATTGTCTTGGTTTAATATAGACGCGTATTACAAAAGTATAGCTCTTTTTCTAAATGTCAAATACGTACATACATAACTACAAAATAAAAGAGTTTTCATCACTAAATAAATAGATAGACATAAATTCGATTTTGCTTGCACATGTTACACCATCTCTTGTCACTGTTATATTGTTTATTTTTGGTGGTTAATTAGCAAGAGCTGCTAAAAAAAGAAATCACTAGATATATTCAATTTATTTTACAGCACAAAGTAAATGTTGATGGAGCAGTTCGAGTGGATTCTAATTCACGATGGATTGGGGTGATAATCAGGGACACTCATGGTGCTTTGCTATTGGCATCGTCTAAACCCGTAAGGGGGACCTTTAGCTCCAAAATAATGGAGCTCTAAATCGCTTTTGGTGCAGGGTTCACAAATGTCATAGTTGAGTCAGATGCGTTAGCAATGGTCCATGTAGTTAAATGATGCCACCGGGGTCCTTGCTTTTGTTCGTGCTTCTCGTCAATATCGGCCTAGACAATGCAACAAAGTTGCACACCATTTGGCTCACAATGCTCTTCTTTTAAATGAGATGGTGGTGTGGATGGAAGATGGCCCGAGATGGTTAGAAGACTTAATTTCCTCTAATTTTACTTGATTGTTCTTTTCTGTTATTTGTTTATGATACATGGTACTCTTTTTTTTTTCCACTAGGTTAAAAGGCCATATAAGATTTTAACGAGGCTAAACTTTGCATCCTTTTGTAGTTCCTTATCATCATCAATGAAAATTGCAACCTTTCAATCAAACAAAAAAGTATTAAGTAAAAACTAACAAGAAGTAGAATGAAGTGGGTATATGGTGGTTGAAAATTCAATGTGACAACAACCCATGGCTTGGGACTAATCTCCAAAAAAGAAAGCATCAATGTTAAGGGTTATGATTCCATTTAAACAAACCCAACCAAAACTGGTCCTTAGATGATGAATTCATTGGATTTATACATCCATAGAATCATAATCCCCATGATTCCAATGTCATCTGAATTAACAAGTGAATTTGTTCATTTACATCATGATTCATTTGAACTCAGTGAACCAACCATATATGATGAAAATTTAGAATACAGAAAAGAAAGATTCATGTGTTTATCAGATCATATAATTCTATATAAGTCCAAGAAAGTTAGGACTCTTAATTCTTGGCATAGAAGTCGACGTCTATTAACAAAAATAAAATAATAAAAAAGGGATTATGAGTTAAAACTATATAACAATCTAACAATAATGAACCCATCAATAGTTTATATATGAACTCATGTCAACATGACTACGACGCCATATGCTTTAATTATCAGTTTATGGCAGCATATATATATATGATCACGATCATGCAGCGGAAGATATATTTAACAGAACAATCATGATTGATTCAAATAATTCAATATGCAGAACAGAACAAATATCCAAGTGCAAATCTTCGACATCGAGAACCGATTTATTCAAACAATATGCAGTGGAATATGTCATCATATTAGATCAGTAAAAGAAATGAGTTTAAGCCTTTAATTGTAGGCTCTGATACCAGGATTGTATCAATTAAGCCATTAAACCACATTAATGATCTAAACTAAAACTTAATGTTATATGTAAGAATAAAGTGTATATATGAAGACATCTTGATTAATTACTCTTAGGATTTGTCTTCTCTTCTCTTCTCTGAATTCGTTATTGTTCTTACTTTCAATAGGACAAGCTCTGAATAGAACGAGTTCGTTAGAGAAGAGGGACCAAATTTACATTTGAAACATTCTGCGTTCTGCGCCTAAACTTGGGAACTACATAATGGATACCGATTACACAAACCGGTTTCATGTCCCGTATAATGCACCAGGGACTAGTGCCCCTTTTGGTACTCAATCAAGAGAGCTTCAGCATACATCATAGTCTTGGCTTCATATTCCGCATATGGTAAGGATATACAAGGGCTTGTTCGGTGAGTGGATTGGATTAGATTATATAACTCTATCAAATCCAATGTAATTTGAATATAAAAATGGATATCTTTGTATTATGAGGGGATTAGGGGGTTTGTCAAGTACAAAGTCGATGTGGTTTTTCACGGTCATGTCCACGCATATGAGCGATCTGTAAGTACTCAAAACCTACATACATACATATATTATACAATGTGCCTTAATTATGTTTGCTACTGTACTATGTTTATTAGTTTCTTTGTTATAAATGTTACTAAAAGTTCTCACCTGTGGCCACCTAGGCGCTAGCTAGGCCCCCTTGCCGTCCAATTTCGGGAAAACCCGGCCACCTAGGCACTTGATGTAAGATTTTGATTAGCCTAAATCTAGACTATTTTATCTTTCGTTTATCCCTCAAGTGCACAGTTCATATGTAGTATAGCTCGCAAAAATAGGTTTCGTTCCACAATGAGTGATGTTCAAATTCAATTTATCAACTCAACCTATGACTCTTTTCTAAGTTAACAAACACTAGTTTGAGATAAAGGGTTGAAACAAGTGAAGGAATTATTGATACAGCACCAAACCAGATTTTAAACAATAAAAATAATATCAACAATTCAATTTGATAGATCAAAACAATTTAAAGTTTCTTGGGTTGTAGTTAACATTATAGCGTCAGATTAGCCACAAATTGTCTTGTTCAAATTCTTGAATGCAAGTTATAAATTTAACCAATCCAACTTATGAAGATTCTATCCCTAAAACCTTGGTCTAGTTTCAAGCCTAGCCTTCCTCGTGTATGAGTTCAATCCTTGGTCCGATAAAGAATCAACTATTCCAATATGTAACCTAACCTTGGTCTAGTATAGAGTTAAATCTAAGAATGTCTTTATCTTTATGAAAGCAAAAATCATACAATCACACAATCTATGGTCAAATAAGTGTCATTTGCAATTCTTAATCTCTTGAAGCTAAATGTGGTGCAAAACAATGGTCGTTCATCCACCGCATAACAAATCATCTAAATGCAAATTTTATAGATCGCGAATCAATAAAATAATATAAATAGATCCCAATTAAAACAGAGAATAAAAATTCATCAAACTAAATTGGAATTCAATAACTCAACATTCAAAACATTCGAATAATAAAATTAGAAGTTCATCCTAGCTCTTGTAAAGAAAGCTTAATTCATAATTATGAAGAAACCACAAAAGAAATCAGAAATTGAAGGAGAAGAAAATGATACAGATTTTTGGAACTCCAGCTATGCCCAGGTCTTGAAGGCTCTGTGAAAATCTCTGACTCTCCCTTTCAAAAATATTGCAACCCCCTTAAGAAGAGAAGAGCTGCAGATTCTCGTTTTGCAATTTTTGGGCGCTTTCCCTTCTTTGTCGTTCATCTCTTTTGGTCTCTCCATTGACGGTGAACTAATGGCTAATAAAAAAGAAAGAGTAATTTTGAAATTGCCATTACAATCCTAACGTTACAATTGATTGAACCCATCAGTTTTATTTGAGAAAATAAAACTGAAATTTGGTGTAGCAATTGATGGAGATGCTTGGGTATTCCTTCTGTTCTCAAATTTGGCAAAGAAGAAGAACACAGCAGATGGTGAAGCAAAAAAACGCAGTAGATGATGAAGATGATGATGTGCGTTTCAATTATGTCTTTGTGGCTTTTGACATTTTTGCCCTCAAGTTAAAATCATTAACTTCACAAATTCGCGCGGATTTTTCTCTGATGAGCAGCCCGTACTAAAACGAACATAACTGCTAGAAAACTTTAAATCACGATCCGTAAAATTCCTCGAAAAGCTGACTTTCATATCTTTCCAACGACGTATGGCTCAATAGCTAATTCATCCCGAGAAAATACAGCTTAATTAGCAAAGTGGATGGCTAGGCAATTTCTGCACCTAGGATGCATATTGCACTTGAATCTTCCAAATTGATCATATTGTCATTTTTATTCCCCAATCCTATTAAAACACAAAACTAAGTGAAAATGGATAAAATTAACTCAAATCATAGCAAAAGTTTAAAGAATAAGGTTGTAAAATTGTATCAAATAAGGAACGTTTCAGCGCTTCAAGCACAATCTAGGTGGCCAATTATAGGCAAGGAGGGGTGGACGCTTAGGTGAAAATATTTTATTTCATTTTATTCAAATTTCATTTTTTTTTTAGGGCATGAGTGTCACTACTGTAAACCCAGCAGAAGGCCATTTTATGGACCTGTTTGAAGAAACAGTAAGTGTCTATGATCCTAGTGATTTGGATTTTTTTTGTGTATATGTGCTGGCAGGTGTGGAACTGCAGAAATAAAGTCCTCCACCAGAAATCTATGATGCCTGCCCATGAGGTAGTTGAACAGACCCTGGAAAGTTATGCAGCCTTCGTTGCAGTTCAAAGGAAGGCAGCCGGTCGATGGGTGACCTTGGGCGCAGGAACTGGTGCACGGTGGCGCAAACCACCACCCCCTCTGTGGAAGTTGAATATTGATGGTGCAGTTGATCCTGGTGGTCTCGACAGAGGGGTGGAATGAGTTTTGCGACACCATAATGGAACCGTGCTGGCGGGATTTGGGGGACCTGGACCTCCAGGGGCTTCAGTCACTGCGACTGAGTTGGCAACAATAAAGGAAGGGCTGCTGGTGGCACAGGGATGGGGGATGGACCACATTCTTATTGAGTCAGATTCTATGGAGGCAATTTCTGCTGTTAAACACGCAAGCATATTATGGAACCCGGTGGGACTACTGGTGCTGGAGGTTGAGGCAATCATGAAGTAGATGGCCATTCTCGTTGACAACTTGTTGTACACCCCGCGTCAGGCAAACCGTGTGGCTCATGGTTTGGCTAGAGATGGAATGCTCTCTCAAACTAGGACAGAATGGTTGGTTGAGGTACCACCTTGGGTGGAAATTTTGTTGGGGAAAGACCTAGAAACTTAGCCTTTGATGTAATTTCATTGCGGTGGGTGGGGTACTCTTTTCCTCAATTTATCCCGGGCTAGCTGGGTTTTAAGGTGAAATTTTAATGAAGCCCCCTATTGTTTTTAACCCCCTAGTTCTTGTTCTACTCTATTATCAATGATAGTACTCTTTTAATCACAAAACTAAAAAAAAAAGGTTTCACTCAAACACTCAACTTCTTCATCTTATTTTTTCCAATACGTATATTTATTTTTATGTTATGATTCTAGAACTTTAATTTTGCACATTTAGGTTTCCTAATACAATTATTTTTTTCTTTGGAAGTACTAATTATTCTAAAATTATTTGGAAAAACACATTATCGTAATCACTTTTTTTTTAGGTAAAAAAAAACCGCCTATGTCTCTAAGCGTTATAACACATCCCGCCACCCGATTACTGCCGACATTATATGTGTTGACACACCCCGACCTGGAAAGTTCACGTGGACACCGAAATCGAAGTATGTTGACCGACATCTGAACGATAACGTCCATATGACGAAAACCAAAAGTTGAAACAATGCATTTTAGAAGGTCGTCATGAAAAATAAATAGGAACAACATGTATTATAATCGCCGACATTATATGTGTTGACAATCCCCGACCTGGAAAGTCCACGTAGACACCGAAATCGAAGTATGTTGGCCGACATCTGAATGATAACGTCCAGATAACGAAAACCAAAAGTTTAAACAATGCATTTTAGAAGGTCGCCCTGAAAAATAAATAGGAACAACATGTATTAATAAGAAGCTCTAAATTTACCATCGGAGTATAAATGACAATCATGCATATTTTGCAAAAAAATAATAATAAAATAATAAGCAATCAAAATACCATCCCGAAGTACAAAATATAAAATGTATAACCCACTAACTTTTGAGTCGCACGAGTCATGCGCACATGACAAGTTGGGTATCTATGTTTCGCTCGTGTAGCACGACCACATGAAAGCTGGGTACTAAGCACCGTTACCAAATGTACCCTAGAAGCTCTGGGACAAACTAGCGAGAACGATCATGTGGTGACGAGTTTGTGGCCAATAGATGGGTACTGATATCAACGACTCTATGTTGGTACAAAATACCTCGCGAATATAACAATATCCATAATTACGCTACAGTAGCAATAATAATCTATTCTCAAACATAACATGCTCAGGAATATAAGTATTACTCAACGATATCCTAACTACCAACTCTAAACACATCCACCAATCACGATTAAAGAGATACTAACTACAAAACATAACAATAATATCAAGGTAGGAATTAGGAAGGTGTCACGCGCCGGAAACAGAGCTCGCGCGCAGCTGTCGGATTCTGCAGTTTTAGCCAGAAAACTTGGCGAGCCCTAACTTTCTCAAATCTTCATCAAATTAGAAATGCAATTAGTCCAAATTCATCTATTCAAAACCAGGAGTCCAAATATCTAGTTTTTAGGTTGAGAAACTACCTGAATTGGACGAAATCTCACCGGGAAGTCTTGGCCACCGTTGGACGTTAGCCCTCGATTAAAGAGCTACAAGCAACGGCGATCGTGACGAAGAGAAGGCCCAGCTTCGCTTTGCTCATACGAAGTCAATGGAGGTGGTCTCACGGCCTGGGACGCCCGGGAACGTCGACAGCGACGGACGAGGGCTCTGGGTTCTCTCGGTCGTGACTCGTCTTCTACGGCGATGGTCGACTGCAGGTGAAGGCAGGAAGAGTCTGTCATGGAGAGGGGGTTTGTTTGGTGTCGTTGGTGGTCTCGATGGTGGTCGGATCTGAGGGCGGTGGTCTGGCTTTTGGTTGCCTCCCGTTTTGGTCCATGCTTTGCGTGAAGAAGATGATCGAGAGGGAGAGGTGCGTGCGGTGAGTGGTGTGAGCGTGTTAGGCCGTGAGTGATGAGAGAGAGAGAGATAATTAGAACTTAAGGATGTGGGCTTGGGCTAAGAGAAGCTCAACTATCGGTCTTTTGATTTTGGGCTCAAACAACAAAAATTGTAGGTTGTAATAAAAACAAGGCTTATTACTCAAAATGCACCCAGAACAGAACCGCGATTCTCAGTTTGGACCCGGAACTGAAATTTGGCTCAAAATGCACTCAGAACAGTAGCAACGTCAAAAACGTTGGACCAACTTACTGACTCCGTTTTTAACTCCGTCAAGTGTGAGGGTAATTTTGTCTAATCTTTCATACGTGGAGGCAAGGTGGCAAAAGTGGGACCCGATAAATGTGGACGTGTGAAGTGAGATGGATTTCCTATCAGAAGCTTTGAGAGAAAATCAAATTGGGGAAAAATCGTCTGCTAGGGTTTGTAAGAAATTGTGGGAAAGGTTGAAGGCGGACGCAAATGTTCGTGGGCCTTTTAGGGATTTCAATCGGACGGGAAGGCGAGCTCAAAGAGGTAGGAGTTGTTGATTTCGGTAGTATTGAGCGAAATCGAAAACTGGGGTAACACTAAGCTATTAGGGTTTCGAAAAAGTTGGGAGAAAGGCTACAGACATACGCGAACGTTTGTGGGGCTGTGAGGGTTTTCAATCGGAGTTACAGGCAAGCTCGAAGAGGTAGGAGTTAGAGGATGCCAGTAGTTCGAGGACCTGGTGGTGTACAACCCGATTATGGTAAGTTCTAAACCGAAATTTAACAAGGTGGTTTTGTATATGACTTTACTTGTTGTGTTTGGTTGATATAGAGATAGGGTTTGGAAATTGGAGCTTGAGGCATTGTTTACTGGTTTTTCTTGGAAAAAGTTAAAATTTTGGTTGTTTATGGTATTGAAGTGAATGGTTGTGTGGTTAGAATATTATTTGCATTTGTCTTACACTAATGTCAGTTTATGGGGTTATTAAAAGGCTTAAAACCTTGTCGGGCAGTGGTTTGGATTTGACTTGAATACTGTTGAAATTGTTAGTGGGGTATTTGGCAGTGGTGGGGTGTGTGGACTAGTCTGTGAAAAGGCATTAAACGGCTTGTAAAATTTTGGGGTAATGAGGCTTTTGTTTTGGGCTTTTAGTGCTGAGTGTTTATGGGTGTGATTTGGGTGATTTGGTTAAGGGTAAAGTGTGGGTTTAGGGTGTGAAATGGATGTGATTAAGGGTAAAGTTTAGGGTTTAGGGTGTGAAATGGAAGTGGTTAAGGGTAAAGTTTAGGGTTTAGGGTGTGAAATGGATGTGATTAAGGGTAAAGTTTACGGTTTAGGGTGTGAAATGGAAGTGGTTTAGGGTAAAGTTGAGGGTTTAGGATGTGAAATGGATGTGGTTCATGGTGTAAAATGGATGTGATTAAGGGTAAAGTTTAGGGTTTAGGGTGTGAAATGGATGTGATTAAGGGTAAAGTTTAGCTTTTAGGGTGTGAAATGGATGTGGTTCATGGTGTAAAATGGATGTATTATTTTTTTTATGTAAAATATGTTGTAATATGGGTGTAATATGGATGTAATAAGGGTGTAAATTTTAAAATTGGTGTAATATGGCTGTCAATTTTAAAATTGGTGTTATATCGCTAAATTTTGGAAATTGGAGCTTGAGGCATTGTTTGCTTGTTGTGTTAACTATTATAAGTAAGTATTACAGGTGGAATGTCTAAGTTGTTATGTGTTTATAATGTTTTCATATTGGTTATGTGTTTTAGGTGGAATTGATGGCATAGTTTCCATTGGGTTACATCATGGGGGAAGCATCTTAAAGAAAGCATGACAGTGGACTTACAACAGTGGGTCACTGACTTGGTATGATTGGTGCTCTTAGGACTACATAACGTTGATTGAGTTACATGATCTGGTGAAGGACAACCATTATGCTGCTGGGAAGGTGGAAGCCAATGTGGAATTCTACTTTAAAGAGGGAGGGCAGTTTTTTCTAATTGGGATGGATTATCAACTGTTGGATTTGGTTGGAAGGTCAGCAAAGTCGAAAGGAAAAGCACTGTATGTATACTGTAGACATGGTGTGGAGGGTGGGGATATTGAAGAGGTGCATGCTGCTATTGAGTGCGGGTCAAGCAGATGTGAAGAAGAACCGTTTAATGAGGAACCGGTTAATCAAGAACCGGTTCAACAAGACCCGATTACTCAAGAACCGGTTAATCAAGACCCGGTTAATCATGAACCAGTTAATTAAGACAATGAAGAGGCTCATATAGTAAGAGTGGCAAGGAAGCGACGAGGGAAAGCCAAAGTATTTGTTGAGGAATCTTCAAGTAGTGACAGTGAGGATGATAGTGATAATGATGAAGAAGTCGTGGTAGACTTTGAAGAGGAAGGTTTTGATCAGAATGTTGAGGAACCGATTGTGGTCAGTGATGATGAGCTGTTTGGGGCTTTTGGTGCTTATGTGGATGATGGGATAGGGCCACAATTAGATGACGAGGACAATGTCCCTCTTTCACCTAGGATTGACAGTTTCCCTGATCTGAGTCCTGAGGAAGATAATGGGGATATACCTAAGAAAAGGAGTAGGAAGAAACCTGTGCCTAGGTCTAGGGATTTTATTCCCTCTCTTGACATGGAGAATCCAAGGTTTGAGATAGGGTTGAAGTTTCAAGATGCTGCCACTTTTAGAGAAGCAGTGAGAAAAAATTCAATGATCCAAGGGAGACAATTGAAGTTCAAGAAAAATCAAACGGATCGTATTAAAGTGAAATGCTCTCCTCAATGTCCCTTTATTATCTATGCCTCCTCAATAGAAGCCAACAAGTGTTTGCAGGTCAGAGAGTTCGATGATGAGCACGTTTGTGGTGTAGGGAACACAAACATACATGTGAATGTGAAGTGGGTGGTTAAGCAGTATGCAAGGCAGCTGACTAGTTGCAAATGGAATTTGCATGAATTTCAAGATATGGTGGTTTTAGAAACCGGCTAAAGACCATCAACGGCAACATGCTACAAGTCAAGGCAGGTGATTATGGATCTTGTTGAAGGATCATGCAAAAGAAAGTACGAAATTCTTGGGGAGTACTGTCTACAATTGAAGAAGACCAATCCTGGTTCTACTGTGGTCATCAACTCTGACATGGACTCTGATGGGATGGCCAGATTTGAAAGGGTATATGTATGCTTCTAGACTAGCAAAGCATGATGGCTTAATGGGTGCAGGTCTTTCATAGGGTTAGATGTCTGCCACATTAAGGGCATTCACACAGGACAACTATTGTCGGCAGTAAGAGTGGATTCCAACAATGGGATGTTTCCCGTGGCATATGCCCTATGTGAGGTGGAGAACTTTAGCAGTTGGAAGTGGTTTTTAGACATCTTGCAAGGGGACCTCAGAATTGAAAACAGTGGTAGGTTATTGATAATGACATACAAGCAAAAGGGTTTGGTTGAAGCAGTTACTCAAGTTTTTCCAAATGCAGAGCATCGTCATTGTTTTAGGCATCTTTATGAGAATTTCAACCATACCCATAAAGGCTTAGCCCTCAAGAATCAAATGGATGCCATTGCATGGGCCACGACCATACCATGGTTTCAAGAAGAGATGAGGAAAATGGAAGTCCTCAGTCCTAGTGCTCACCAATGGCTAAAAGAACGGGATGCAAGACAGTGGTGCATATCCCCTTTCAGAACAGACTTCAAGTGCTATATACTGCTAAACAACCTATCTGAAGTCTTCAATAAAGCAATTGTGCCTTATAGAGCCAAGCATGTGTTGTTAGTGTTGGACAAAGTGAGGCAATACATTACTGCCTTGATGACTAAGAGACGAGAGGAGGGGCGAAATTGGAATGGACATCTGGTGGGAAAAAGAATTCAGTGTCTCCTGGAGGATTACAAAAAGAAAGGGCAGATGTTGATTCCTAGACATTGTGGGAATAATATCTTCGAAATCCTTCATCCCCTTGGAAGAAGGTTTTAAGTGGACTTGAGCCTCCACACTTGCTCATGCAGAAGATTTGACCTCAGTGGGATCCCATGCCCCCATGCCTGTAGTGCAATTAGCCGGTTTAAGGGCAACCCGGAGATGTATGTCCATCAATGCTACAAAGAGGCTGCGTATACTAAGGCATACGAGGGGATAATCAAACCTATACATATTGAAGACCAATGGGTCAAAGTTGGTGCCCCACTATTAAAGCCTCCTATATATCATAAGCATCCCGGGAGGCCAAAGATGAAAAGGAAGAAAGGTCAAAATTAGGAGGCACCTTCAAATCCAAAGAAGCTGCCAAGATACCATTCTACACTCAAGTGTGGCAATTGTGGGGCCGATGGACACAAAAGAAATGTTTGCACACAACCGGTGAACCCTAAGAAGGAAGCCAAGTTCAAGCATAAGCAAGAACTTAGGAAACAGAGAGAAGCTGCCAGAGCTACAAGGGCTGAAAAGGTGGACAAGCAACCTGTAAGTGCCTATTATTTGAACTTACAATGTTAGCTTAAGCATGTGTGAATTGTGTGCTGAAATCTGAATTGTGTGCTGGATTTGGTGTTGAAATGGGATATTGATATCTGACTTGTGATATTGAATTGTGATATTGAAATCTGAGTAATTATAAACAGTATTCAATTTGTCTATTGGAGGGATTGTAATATGACCTTGTCTTGATTGTGTTAAAACCAGTCTTCAATTTCAATCTATATAGGGATTGCAAAGTATGTTGTCATAGAACCGTGTATGTAATCTGAATGTGTTTTCATTATGTTATGAGTGGTATTGATGCTAGAAGTATTGGTGGCTATTATCTGTTTGATGCTAGAAGTTCTCATAGTTTATAGTACTGCCTATAATTGGGAATTGTGATATGTGATATTATGGGCATTTGAAATGTGATGTTAAGAAATTGTGATCTGAATGGTGATCTAAATGTGATAATGTGATAGTTTCTGTCATACTAGATATGTGATGTGGTGTGTTTGTTGATTTGTGCTTAAGTGAACAAAAGGAAGAAAACAGGTTCTGTTTCAAATCATGCAGCTGAGCCGCCCAATCAAACCCCACATGTTGTCCAACCTGAAGCACCAGCTTCCTCCCAACAAGCACCTCCACCTCCCCAAACTGACTCCTCCCAACAACAACCTCCACCACCCCAAAATGACTCCTCCCAGCAATAACCAATGGCCTCATTGAGTTCCCCTTCCACAACCCCAACCAAACGAACAAGATTGAAAAGGCCAGCACAAAGAATTAGGTCTCTTATCCCACCTTAACCAATCACACAACCAATTGCTGATTCTCAATCTAGCCAAGTCTCACAAGCTCAGCCGCAAGAACAAAGTAGAATGGGGAGTTCCAAGCCAAAGCCAAAGTCACAGCCAAAGCCAAAGCCAAACAACAAAGATTGGCTTAATAGGGCAAAGGAATTGTTGCCCCATTGGCACCATTATTAGAATCCTACTAGCTAGGCTAATCCTTTTTGCTGTATTTTGTTAGCATTTGGAACCATTGGTTACTTACATAGCTTTTGTAGTTTGCAAAGCCTAATTGTAGTGTTATGGAAACTTTTCAAGTCCAATGCCTTCCTTTTTGACTCATTGGACTTCAAAAGTGTGATGGTTGTAGGTTTTTAAGTGGTGCTTTTGTAATAAAGACAATGCATCCTTTTGTAATGGTCCAAAGTTGAATCACAAGTTATGCTCAATTTATGATCAAAGTGTTATTATGCTTCCTATAATGCTCATAGTGTACAGGTCAAGTTTTATGCTCAAAGTGTCATGCTCTTTTTATGGTCAAAGTGACCAAATTTCAATCAACTTATGCTCCAAACTTATGCTTCATTTTCAATCTAATTTTCATAACCAAAGTCAATTCTCTCAATTTCACCATTTCATAACTTTGAACACTTCAAATACATCAAACATACATCCTAGTACAAACTTGATCATCCATTGCATAAAGTATCTTAACTACTTACTTCAAGCTTTCTAACGTACTTTTGCACCTTACACATACATAATTCCAATCAATACAAGCCAACTGAACATAAGTACAATCCAAAGCTTATAGACCTTCCGCTTCTCAATCAACAATTGCTCTTCTCCTCTATCAAGCTTCCTTAGCAAGCCCGGAATTATTATCGTTGACCTTTTGCACATCTTCGGATCGAACCACTCCCAAAAGTCACAGCATTTCACACGACCTGTTTGACCCCTAACCTGCATTATCAAATGTCACAGCCTTCAATTGCATACATACAAATCAAATTGAAATTTCCCCCAAACTTTTATACACATAGCCATCAATCCTACCACAAACACAACAACAACAATCCTACCACAAACCCATTACTATACTACACAGCAGCATCCAAACGTTTAACCAGTCCCATTACGTATTTCAAACACAACAACAACAATCCTACCACATTACATATTATATATAACAATATATATAACATATATTTATTTAAATATAAACAAACCAAATCCTATTTCGATCGGATCCAACATGATGTAGAATTAAGAAATAGGGTTGGGATTTTCAGGATAAGGAATAAACAAACCATGGATAAATCCAAGCGATTCTTTCTTAAATCCAAGCGATATTTTCGTAGGCATTTGCCTCCGATCCAATCGGGGGATCGAATTGATTATAGAAACATGAGTTTAATTAGTCGATTTATTAGCGAACAAGGAAAAATATTATCTAGACGGGTGAATAGATTGACTTTAAAACAACAAAGATTAATTACTATTGCTATAAAACAAGCTCGTATTTTATCTCTGTTACCTTTTCTTAATAATGAGAAGCAATTTGAACAAAGCGAATCAGACGCCAGAACTGCCGGTTTTAGAACCATAACGTCGCACGCCCCTACCCAACAATCCTTCCAAACCCAGAAATCAAATTGAAATATCATTCAAATCCTACCATAACGCCGCACGCCCCTACCCAACAATCCTTCCAAACCCATAAATCAAATTGAAATCAGCGATTCTCAAATCCCATAAGAACGCCGCTAACCACCAATTCCTTCCAAACCCATAAATTTTTTCTTAACCAAATCAGTTTAAATTCAAAATCCACACACTCATAAATAATTATGTCAAATTCTCTCTTACCCGACCGTCTCGACAAACAAGAAACCTCCTCCCTGGGTTTTCTTCGGTCCATGAAGTCTTCATTGTAGCCACCTTCCCACAAAGGCATCTTCGCTGTTGCTCCCACCTTGCACTCTCATCCATGCCTCGTTCGGCGCTGCCGCCCCCTTTTCTCATTTCGACTTTGCAACAATCTTCTCCTTCTCGGCCGATATAAGCTACATGACTTCTCATGTGGCAAAATGACTTAAATACCCAGCCAAACACTGCCACATAGATACCAAATATGCGCACTTGACGGAGTTAAAAACGAAGTCAATTAGTTGGTCCAACGTTTTTTACGTTGCTACTGTTCTGGGTGCATTTTGAGTCAAATTTCAATTCTGGGTCCAAATTGAGAATCGATGTCCTGTTCCGGGTGCAAATGAAGTAATAAGCCTAAAAACAATATCAGTTTCGAGTTTGCGAGACGGGATGTAACAGACTACCCCTGCAAAGAAATTTCGTCCTCGAAATTTGCTCGATGTAGGTTAAGAAAAAGCAACAACTTCTGTTTTCAAACTTTTGATGCGATTCTCCGACTATCAACACATCCTAAAACTAGGCTCTGATACCAAATTAACACACCCCGACTCGAAAAGTCCACGTGGACACCAAAATTGAGATATGCTAACCAACATCTCAACGGTGACGTCCATATGACGAAAGCCAAAAATTGAAACAGTGCATTTTAGAAAGTCGTTGTGAAAAGTAATTAGGAACAACATGTATTAACAAGAAACTCTAAAGTTACCATCGAGTATAAATGATAATCAAGCACGTTTTGCGAAAAAAATTGATAATAAATAATAGGCAGAGTCAAAATACCAACTCGAAATACAAAATCTAGAATGTATAACTCATTAACTCTTAAGTCGCACATGACATACAAGGTATCTAATGTTCGCACATGTACCACGACCACGTGAAACTTAGGTGCGAAATACCCTCACCACATGTCCCCTAGGAACTTTGGGACAAACTGGCGCTATTAAATAGCATTCGAGCGAGCGCAGGTGAACGATCACCTGAAGGTTGGTCTGTGGCTAACAGACGGGTACAGATACCAACGACTCTAAGTGGGTACTAAACATCTCGTGAATATAACAATATCCGTAATTACTCTAAAAATAGCGATCACAATCTAATCTCAAACATAACATGCTCGGGAATATAAGTATTACTCAACGATATCTTAACTACCAACTCTAAACACATCCCCTATCACGATTAAAGAGATACTAACTACCAATCATGCAATTCAAATATAACAATAATATCAAGGTAGGATTTAGGAAGTTGTCACGCGCCGGAAACAGAGCCTACGCGCCGCCATGCGCGGCTGCCGGATACTGCAGTTTTCGCCGGTAAACCAGTGTTTTCCTCCGGCGAGCCCTAACTTTCTCAAACCTTCATCAAATTAGACAAGAAATTAGTCCAAAGTCATCTATTCAAAGCCAGGAATCCAAATATCTAGTTTTTCGGTTGAGAAACTACCTGAAATGGCCGGAATCTCACCGGGAAGTCTCGGCCACCGTTGGATGTTAGCCCTCGATTAAAGAGCTACAAGCAACGGCGATCGTGACGAATGGCAGGCCTAGCTTCGCCTTGCCCAGACGAAGTGAATGGAGGTGGTCTCACGGCCTGGGACGGCCGGGAACGTCGACGGCGACGGAGGAGGGCTCTGGGATCTCTCGGCCGTGACTCGTCTTCTACGGCGAAGTCGACTGCGGGTGAAGGCAGGAAGAGTCTGTCTTGGAGAGGGGGTTCGTTTGGTGTCGTTGGTGGTCTCGATGGTGGTCGGAGTTAAGGGCGGTGGTGCTGGCTTTTGGGTGCCTCCCATTTTGGTCTGTGCTTTGCATGAAGAAGATGATCGAGAGGAGAGGTGCGTGCGGTGAGTGTTGTGAGCGTGTGAGGCCGTGAGGGATGAGAGAGAGAGAGAGTTAAAAAATGAAGGATGTGGGCTTCGGCGAAGAGAATCTCAACTTTTGGTCTTTTGGTTTGGGCCTCAACATTTTGGGCTCAACAACAAAAATTGTAGGTTTTAATGAAAACAATATCGGTTTTCGAGTTTGGGGGACGGGATGTAACATGGGTGTGGTGTCTCTCTTCATTGAACTAAACTAGAGCATTTTGATCTCATTTATTGAACATTTTTTTTATTAAATAACCATTTTGTGGAAGTACATAATTTATCGGTATATAATTAATTTACTACATGAGCGCGTATCCAATGTTGCCTATAACGTCGTCAAAGCTAATTGCACTCATGTGAAAGATTAATTTGCACCCGTGTATGTTACAGTTGGTGATCGAGAAAATCATGAAGGCTTATCGACCGCGAAAGAATATCATTATATGTGATAAATATTCAGTTTTTCTAATTCAATGTGTTCCCATTGCTTATATAGCAACGCCTTAGTGCCTACTTAATACTTGAGGTATATTTTTTGTTTTTTGTTTTTTTTGGGTGTAGTATGAGGGAAACACGGCCAGATTACTCAATTTTCCGAGAGGCGAGTTTTGATCATGGCATTTTTGAGATCAAGAACATGACCCATGCTTACTATAGTTGGCACCGGAATCAAGATGGCAATGCAGTAGAAGCTGATTCTACTTGGTTTTTCAACAGATACTATTATCCTGGTGATGATTCAAATTCCACTAGTGCTGAATCACGATGGAACCAGTAAATTAAGTACTCCAAGTGTATGAGTGATCGGAAGATCAATCTTTTCCCATTCATGTATGTTTTCGTTTCATGTAAGTATTTGTATAACTCTTTTTTCTGTGTTTGAAATATAGTTTTTTTTTTATTATAAAAAATAATATTTTATTATATTATAATGAACGAGTACAATCAAACTATCAAAATCAAACTATCACATCAAGACTAATAAGCTAATACGACAATACTAACGCGACCAAAGCCGCACAAGCAACTACACAACTGACATTATTAAGATAAAGAAAAAATACAAAATAAGCCCACAAAGCCCAAGACTAACAAAAAACCTAACAATACTGATAACTCTAAACAAATTACCTCTACTAAAAGAAACAGACAACGCCATCAAGCCCATCACATCTGGTCTTGAAGAAATTGTAGAACATGAGTGTAACAACCCGAAATTTTAATTATTGGATTTACGTAAATTATTTATGTAAAATGACGATTTTACCCTTGTTTGTTAAGGGACGTGAAAGTCAAATTTTGTTTCGAAATATTTTTGGTGGTATTTTGGATACCGTTGCGTAGGTCTCGAACTCACGAATTCGTAAACAGGCGGCACGCGGGAAACGGAGTTCGTGGACGAAAGTTATGGGTCTAGACGTGTAAAGGCAGTTTGGTAATTTGCCATAGAGGGGAGATATTTTTATCCCACACCCCTCCCCCCCACCCCCCCCCCCCCCCCCCCCCCCCCCCCCCACCCCAAATCAGACTAATCTGATCTTCATCTTCATCTCATTCTCATCTCTCTGTGAAATACCTAAAACCATCTTCATCTAATTTGATTCAAGGCTCCAACTTCCAATTTTGATCAACTAATCGTATTCTACTCCTTCCCACAATCACAACCGTACCAACCATCGAAGGAGAGGACAACGGGGGAAGCCGAACCGAGTGTAAGAAGTTTCGGATCTTCCGATCGATTTTCCGGCTAGCACAGGTACGTGTTTGATGTTTTAAGGTCATATTTGGATTCCTGGGTTCGAGTAGATAGATTTAGACGTAAAATTTGTGAAAAATGGTTGAGTTCTGAGGAAGTCGTAAAGCTTGAAGTTTCGGCCGGAAATGGAGGATTCCGGCGGAAACCAGACGGCGGCGCCGGTAGCCGGTCGTCTTCTTCGGCGAGTCGCCGGTGACCGGTCGGGTCGAGCGATCGATCGGGTCGAGTGAACTGGTCGGGTTAAGTGAACCGGTCGGGTCGAGTTAGACTGGGTCAGGCCGAGTTGGGCCGGTCCAGGCGCGTGGGTACTGTAGCAGGCACGTGACCGGCACGTGGGCGCGTGTTCAGAACTTCCGTCGGCGCATGACGGCACGGTGGCGCGTGATAGCTAGTTTTTGACGTTTCGGACCTGTTGGCGTAGGTTTTGAGTCGATCGGACGTCGTTTAGGGGTTGTTTTGGTCGTTTTAAAGTTGCTGCGTTTTCTAGGCCAGCATAGTTAGACCTCCCGGGGTTTATGAGATTTATATTTAAGGTTCTTATTATTAGCTGGTAATCCCGATTATTGATTCGGACAGGCGATACTGCTCCAGGAACTTCAGGGGAGTATACAGTTCGGGATTGAGCTTGCTTCAACAGGTTTGTGAGTGGACTTTTGGTTTATAAACTATAATGCATGCATAAATGTATCTTTGATTTAAATACTGTTATGTATGGATGCAATGAATTTCTGGAATTTAGAAATGATGCTGGACACATGTTTTCCAATATTTCAGTGAAAGTGTGTTTTGAGAAATGACCTGATTTTTGTACTTGATTTTGATATTGTTTGACGTGGTAACTATTTGAGTATGTGATTTGGGATTAGACTCGTAATTATGATTTTACCGATGTTGGCCACAAAATGATATTTGAAAGAATTTGGCTTCGGCCGAGAAACAAAGATTTCGAAGTATGGATTTGGTTCACTAGTTTCTGTCCCGATGGTTACAGTTGCTCTGACTGGTGTTGAGGGGTTTTGCTCCGCTGGTTGTTGAGGGCTCGGACTTTGGTGTTTAGGGGTCTTGCTCCGCCGGGTCGCGAGACTGTCTATGCATAGTACAGATAGTGCAGAGTGTTGTTGTACATATTTTAACACATTTCAAGGGATACCCTGGTGTGTTGTGGATATGTCGGGAACAGTGAATGTGAGATATTATGTGTCCAGATTGAATTAAATGATTTTTAACTCCTTTGAAGAGAGTTTTCAAACCAAATTGTGGATCACGAGGTATTTTCATTATACAGATTTTATGTGAGTCCAACTACGTGGTTTTAAAGAGAAATGGGAATTTTTGGTGATTTACATATAATGTTTTGGTATCATAAATTGTCTTATGTTATGCATGCATGATTTTATAAATGGAGGGGAAGAAAGGTATTTCCTCGAAAAGGAATTTATAAATGATTATTTTTATCCACTCACAACTTTTGTGTTTACAACCCCTTCAGGCTGTTGAGTAGAGTTGACGCGAACACTGATCTTGAGGCAGAGGCATTAGTATTTCGACTGCGCTGTGTAGTTATATTTGAGTAGGATATCTAAATTTTACTCTTGATACTACTTAGACGCTCTGATAATATATTGTATTTGATTGGTCATTAATTACGAGAATTATTGAGTGCTTGAATCCCTTGTCTGACAAGTGGAAGTATTTATTATTATTATATTTTGTAAGGATTGACGGGTATTTTGGGAACCTTTTCTTAGGTTGTCAGACGGGATCAGGGTTCTTCCCAGGTTTCGAGGGGAAATTCGGGACGGGTCCTGACAATTGGTATCAGAGCCAGGTTAAATTCCTGTAGACTGTACACTACGTATACAATTATTTTGGTATTGATGAGTTATAGTTATTTTCAGCGTAATGCCTCCGAGACGCGAGTTCCGTCAACAGTCTGAAAACATTGGGGACACGCATGAACCTGCAGTGGAGCTTGATATGAGGCAAACACTGGAACAATTCGGTCACACTTTGACTTCTGTACTTCAGAGTAGGACTGCTACTGAAGGTTCGGACATTGAGAAAGCCCAGAGATTAGGGGCTACAATATTTATGGACGACTCTAGCCCAGATGATGCAGCAGAGTGGATTACTCGTTTAGAGCGAGTGTTCTCGGTTATGAGATTTCCTCAGGGGGACAGGGTGCTGTTAGCCACTTTTCTGCTAGGTGGTTCCACTTATCATTGGTGGAACGCATTAGAGCTATCAGGCTGGGAGGTCAGTACAATTACCTGGGCGACCTTTCGGGAGAAGTTCCTTGAGCAATTTTATCCTTGCTCGTATCGAGATGCCAGGGAGGCTGAGTTCTTACACTTACAGCAGGGAGATATGATAGTGGCTCAGTATTAGCAGAAATTCTTAGAGTTGGCTCGTTTTGCACCACCTCTAGTGGCAACCGAGAGGGACAAACGACGCAGATTTGAAAATGGGCTGAAGGGCGAACTTCGGTCAGCGGTAACGGCTGCAACCCATACTTCATTGAGATAAGTGTCTAACACTGCAGCTCGTGTAGAGTTGAGCATGGGTGTGCTAGTCCAGCTGCAGTTTAGGAGTTCCAGGCGACACCAGGATCGCTGGGATATTGGAGCCTCTAGTTAGGGACCGTCCAAGAGAGGCAGTTTCAGCTCTGGATCTATTAGGAGTGCGGGATCTGGATCAGGCAGTGGCGGAGCCAGACATGCACCGCAATCATCCGCTCATTCTAGTGGTGCTTCAGTGCAGTCAACTAGAAGACTGAGTAGCAGCCCCGGTGGCACTGGATGTTACTTCTGTGGTGAGATTGGTCACATAAGAAAATATTGCCCACATCTTTATCCAGGCAGTAGTTCCTGGGGGCGGGGTGCTACTGAACAGAGGCAGAGGACAGTTCAGACGTCCAGTTTTGCAGCTGGAAGCCAGAGTCAATCCAGTGGGGCCAACCGGGCCAATTGGACAAACAGGGCCCGTGGGTCCAACAAGGCCAGAGGCAGACCGTGGGGTCGTGATCGATCTTTCGATACACAAGCCCGAGTGTTTTCTATGTCGCAATAGGAGGCCCGAGCAGCACCAGATGTGGTCACGGGTACGTTATCTATTTTTAACCGTGATGCTTATGTTTTAATAGATCCTGGGGCGACTCATTCTTTCATTTCTCGGGGTTTTACATTGTTTGTTGATAGAGAATTGTCTCTGATTGGTTGGGACATGGGTATTAGTACTCCTATTGGGAATATGTTAGTGGCGAGTCTCGTGATTCGTAGTTGTCCAGTGTTAGTGGAAGGTCATGCATTAGAGGCAGATTTAATCCCCTTAGATATTTTTTATTTTGATGTGATTCTGGGGATGGATTGGTTGACTATGCACCATGCCTCTATTGATTGTTATGACAAGAGAGTAGATTTCCGGAGTCCAATTTTACCGGAACCTACATTCAGGGGAGATCGTAGGGTACTACCCTGTGGAGTGATATCAGCTTTGACCGCTGAGAAATTGTTGAGGAAAGGTTGTGAGGTTACTTGGCTCATGTGTTTGATTCTCGGGATACTCCGATGAGAGTGGAGGATATTCCAGTGGTGAGTGAGTTCTCTGATGTGTTTCCAGATGATCTTCTGGGATTGCCACCTCACCGAGAGATTGAGTTCACCATCGAGCTTTTGCCAGGTACTCAACCTCGTAGGGTACTACCCTGTGGAGTGATATCAGCTTTGACCGCTGAGAAATTGTTGAGGAAAGGTTGTGAGGGTTACTTGGCTCATGTGTTTGATACTCGGGATACTCCGATGAGAGTAGAGGATATTCCAGTGGACAGTGAGTTCTCTGATGTGTTTCCAGATGATCTTCCGGGATTGCCACCTCACCGGGAGATTGAGTTCACCATCGAGCTTTTGCCAGGTACTCAACCTATCTCACAGGCACCGTATAGAATGGCACCGGTGGAATTGCGAGAGTTGAAGACTCAGTTGCAGGATTTGGTGAGTATGGGATTTATTCGCCCAAGTGTTTCACCTTGGGGTGCACCACTGTTATTTGTGAGGAAAAAGGATGGTGGTCTGAGGTTGTGTATCGACTACCGGAAGCTAAACAGGGCTACGGTGCAGAATAAGTATCCTTTGCCAAGGATAGATGATTTGTTTGATCAACTTAAGGGGGCAAGATATTTTTCAAAAATTGACCTTCGATCCGGGTACCATCAGTTGAGGATCAAAGAAGGGGATGTTGAGAAAACAGCTTTCAGGACTCGTTATGGTCATTATGAGTTCCTGGTGATGCCCTTCGGGTTGACCAATGCCCCATCAGCATTTATGGATTTGATGAACAGGGTGTTCCAAAATTATTTGGATCGGTTTGTGATTGTGTTCATCGATGACATCTTGGTGTATTCGAGGAGTGCTAAGGCACATGAGAAACACTTAAGGTTGGTGCTGAATATGCTTAGGAAAAAGTATTTGTTTGCCAAGTTTAGTAAATGCCAGTTTTAGTTTACCGAAGTTGGATTCTTAGGTCATGTGATTTCGGCTATGGGTATCAGCGTAGATCCCCAAAAGGTTGAGGCAGTGGCAAACTGGGAGCAACCGAGGACGGTGACAGAGGTGAGGAGTTTTCTGGGTTTGGCAGGATATTATCGACGGTTCGTAGAAGGATTTTCTACGATAGCAGGGCCGTTGACTCGGTTGACGAGGAAAGGAGTCAAGTTTGACTGGGGAGCTGATTGTGAACAGGGATTTCAGGAGCTGAAGAGGAGGTTGACTTCTGCTCCAGTATTAACCCTTCCTGATGAGATAGGGGGATTCGAGGTGTATAGTGATGCATCATTGCGGGGTATAGGCTGCATGTTGATGCAGCATGGAAAAGTGATAGCGTATGCTTCTAGAAAACTTAAACCCCATGAGTTGAATTACCCCACACATGATTTGGAATTAGCTGCAGTGGTGCATGCATTGAAAATCTGGCGACATTATTTATACGGGGAGACGTGTCGGATCTTCACTGACCATAAGAGTTTAAAGTACTTGTTCACCCAAAAGGACCTGAATCTGAGGCAGAGAAGATGGCTTGAGCTAATAAAGGATTATGATTGTACTATAGAGTACCATCCAGGGAAAGCCAATGTTGTGGCGGATGCCTTAAGCAGGAAATCCATGGGTTCTTTGGCCCATTTGCATACAGTCTACCTACCGTTACTAGTAGAGTTCCGTAGAGCAGGGATAGTACTGGACATGGATAACCAGGGGGCTTTATTGGCTAGTTTCCCTGTCAGGCCTGTTCTGATTGATCGGATTATTGAGGCTCAACTCCAGGATCCTACATTATGCATTATCAGGATGGAGTTGGAGACTGGAAACAGGCAGGACTATGCGCTTAGGGATGATGGAGCCTTGGTTAGGGATGGCCAGTTGTGCGTACCGAATGAGCTGGAGCTAAAGAGGGAAATTCTTGATGAGGCTCATACTTCGGCTTACGCTATGCATCCAAGAGGTACCAAGATGTATCATACCCTAAGGAAACACTATTGGTGGACTGGGTTGAAAAGGGAAATTGCTGAGTTTGTGAGTAGATGCCTGACGTGTCAGCAACTGAAAGCAGAGAGGCATAAACCATATGGGGTACTTCAACCATTACCTATTCCGGAATGGAAGTGGGATCACATTACGATGGATTTTGTGTATAAACTTCCAAGGACACAGAAGGGACATGATGGGATATGGGTAATTGTTGATAGACTCACGAAGTCTGCACATTTCTTGCCAGTGCGGGAAGATTTTCGGATGAGTCGGTATGCCAAATTGTTCATTGATGAGATCATACAGCTACATGGGACTCCAGAGTCAATTGTTTCGGATAGGGATCCTAGATTTACCTCCAGATTTTGGCGGAGTTTGCATAAGGCTTTTGGCACTACCTTGCCTTTTAGTACAGCTTTTCATCCTCAGACGGATGGTCAGTCTGAGAGGACAATCCAGGTTTTGGAGGATATGATTAGAGCTTGTATACTGCAGTTTAAAGGGAACTGGGATTCACACCTGGCTATGATGGAATTTGCTTATAATAATAGTTATCAGTCGAGTATTGGGATGTCTCCTTTCGAGGCACTGTATGGGAGGCAGTGTAGGACACCGTTATGTTGGAACGAAGTGGGTGAAAGGAAACTGTTAACACCAGAGTTGGTGGATACGACTGAGGAAAAGATAAGAATCATCAGAGAAAGGTTGAAGACAGCTCAAGATCGCCAGAAGAGCTATGCAGACCGACGAACCAGAGACCTTGAGTTTGAGGTAGGGGATTGGGTGTTCTTGAAACTATCTCCTTGGAAGGGAGTGGTACGTTTTGGTAGACGAGGAAAACTGAGTCCTCGCTACATTGGTCCGTATGAGATTTTGGAGAGGATAGGACTAGTGGCATATCGTCTTGATTTACCATCGGAATTATCCAGAGTTCATAATGTTTTCCATGTATCTTTGCTCCGGAAATATCTGTTTGATGAGTCTCACGTATTGGAAGAGCAGCCACTTGAGCTGAAGGATGATTTGACCTTTTAGGAGCAACCGGTGCAAATTTTGGATTGGAAAGAGAAGGTACTGCGCAGAAAGAGTATTCCTCTAGTTAAAGTGTTGTGGAGGAATCATAACGTGGAGGAGGCCACGTGGGAAACCGAGGAACTAATGCAGGCGCAGTATCCTCATTTGTTCCAAGGGTAGAGTTGAATTTCGAGGACGAAATTTCTTAAGGGGGGTAGATTGTAACAACCTGGAATTTCAATTATTGGATTTACGTAAATTATTTATGTAAAATGACAATTTTACCCTTGCTTGTTGAGGGGCGTGAAAGTCAAATTTTTTTTCTAAACATTTTTGGTGGTGTTTTGGATACCGTTGCGTAGGTCTCGAACTCACGAATTCGTAAACAGGCGGCACGCGGGAAACGGAGTTCGTAGACGAAAGTTATGGGTCTAGACGTGTAAGGGCAGTTTGGTAATTTGCCATAGAGGGGAGATATTTTTAACCCCCCCCCCCCCCCCCCCCCCCCCCCCCCCCCCTCCAAATCAGACTAATCTGATCCACCTCATTTCATCTTCATCTCATTCTCATCTCTCTGTGAAACACCCAAATCCATCGAACCCGTGTGCGAAAACTAACCCAAAAACCCACAAAGTCAACTTTTGATTCAAGGCTCCAACTTCCAGTTTTGATCAACTAATCGTATTCTACTCCTTCCCACGATCACAACCGTACCAACCATCGAAGGAGAGGACCACGGGGGAAGCTGAACTGAGTGTAGGAAGTTTCGGATCTTCCGATCGATTTTTTGGCTAGCACATGTACGTGTTTGATATTTTAAGGTCATATTTGGATTCATGGGTTCGAGTAGATAGATTTAGACGTAAAATTTGTGAAAAATGGTTGAGTTTTGAGGAAGTTGTAAAGCTTGAAGTTTCGGCCGGAAATGGACGATTCCGGCGGAAACCAGACGGCGGCGCCGGCAGCCGGTCGTCTTCTCCGGCGAGTCACCGGTGACCGGTCGGGTCGAGTAAATTGGTCGGGTCGAGCGATCGGTCGGGTTGAGTGAACTAGTCGGGTTAAGTGAACCGGTCGGGTAGAGTTAGACCGGGTCAGGCCGAGTTGGGTCGGGTTGGACCGGTCCAGGCGCGTGGGTACTGTAGCAGGCGCGTGAGGGCACGTGCCGGCGCGTGGGCGTGTGTTCCAACCTTCCGTCGGCACGTGGCGGCGTGTGGGGCCGAGTCTGTGGTCACGGTGGCACGTGACAGCTAGTTTTTGACGTTTCGGACCTGTTGGCGTAGGTTTTGAGTCGATCGGACGTCGTTTAGGGCTTGTTTTGGGCGTTTTAAAGTTGCTGTGTTTTCTAGGCCAGCATAGTTAGACCTCCCGGGGTTTAGGGGGTTTATATTTAAGGTTTGTACAGGTTTGTGAGTGAGCTTGCAGTTCAGGGGAGCGTACAGTTCGGGATTGAGCTTGCTTCAACAGGTTTGTGAGTGGACTTTTGGTTTATAAACTATAATGCATGCATAAATGTATCTTTGATTTAAATACTGTTATGTATGGATGCAATGAATTTCTGGAATTTAGAAATTATGATGGACACATGTTTTCCAATATTTCAGTGAAAGTGTGTTTTGAGAAATGACCTAATTTTTGTACTTGATTTTGATATCGTTTGACGTGGTAACTATTTGAGTATGTGATTTGGGATTAGACTCGTAATTATGATTTTACCGATTTTGGCCACAAAATGATATTTGAAAGAATTTGGCTTCGGCCGAGAAACAAAGATTTCGAAGTATGGATTTGGTTCACTGGTTTCTGTCCCGATGGTTACAGTTGCTCTGACTGGTGTTGAGGGGTTTTGCTCCGCTGGTTGTTGAGGGCTCGGACTTTGGTGTTGAGGGGTCTTGCTCTGCCGGGTCGCAAGACTGTCTATGCATAGTACAGATAGTACAGAGAGGTGTTGTACAGATTTTAACACATCTCAAGGGATACCCTGGTGTGTTGTGGATATGTCGGGAACAGTGAATGTGAGATATTATGTGTCCAGATTAAATGAAATGATTTTTAACTCATTTGAAGAGAGTTTTCAAGCCAAATTGTGGATCACGAGGTATTTTCATTATACATATTTTATGTGAGTCCAACTAAGTGGTTTTAAAAAGAAATGGGAATTTTTGGTGATTTACATATAATGTTTTAGTATCATAAATTGTCTTATGTTATGCATGCATTATTTTATAAATGGAGGGGAAGAAAGGTATTTCCTCGAAAAGGAATTTATAAATGATTATTTTTATCCACTCACAACTTTTGTGTTTAAAACCCCTTCAGGCTGTTGAGTAGAGTTGACGCGAACACTGATCTTGAGACCGAGGCATTAGTATTTCGACTGTGCTGTGTAGTTATATTTGAGTAGGATATCTAAATTTTACTCTTGATCCTACTTAGACGCTCTGATATTATATTGTATTTGATTGGTCATTAATTACGAGAATTATTCAGTGCTTGAATCCCTTGTCTGACAAGTGGAAGTATTTATTATTATTATATTTTGTAAGGATTGAAGGGTATTTTGGGAACCTTTCCTTAGGTTGTCAGACGGGATCAGGGTTCTTCCCGGGTTTCGAGGGGAAATTCGGGACGGGTCCTGATAATGAGTGGATTTGAGGAAGGCTTAATAGCGATCTAATTGCGCGTAAAAGCGAATAAAGGACCAAACATCCTAATCTAAATATGATAACAAAAAATAATTGTAATTATTGTGGTAAACTCCTCCAACAACAAGGTAAATCAAGATTTAGCGAAAAAGAAGAACTTTAAAGGAAGATTTTGGGTAAAGGGATAAATGGAAAAAAAGGCAAAATAATAATTATGGGAAACTCAAATTTGAGCATGGTTCATACCAGACAGTCACCACAAGGGACTCCTATTAGACAATCACCACATGAGACTCATATTATTAATACAATGCAAAAAAGAGAAATGGTGGAGGAGAGGAGGGAAGAAAACAGAGACTAGTTTTAAAATAGCTAGCTACGAAAATAATATAATTAGGGTAATACTACAAATCGTCCATGAGTTAAGTTATTACATGTTGTGGTCCTTAAACTCTACCAAACGTGTCAATATGATCATTCTCTATTAATTTTGATCTTTTTACACTCTAATTGAAAGATGTAAGAATAAATTCATGTTCCTTTGAAACAAAAGCTTAAATATTGAGCCTTATATACCTCGAATTGCGGGTTAAATTGTCAAAATTGATCTAGAATGACTAATTGGCGCATTTGGTAGAATTTGAGGACTACAAATGTATAAATGATAGGGAACCTTAAATCTCTTGTGCATCTAACTTTGTCTAAGAATCAACTAAAGGGTTCAATCCCCAAATCATTAGCTCATCTAGCAAGCCTTACCCTTCTCTATCTCTGTGATAATAATTTTTCTAGCCCTATTTATGAAGAGATACGGAACCTTAAATCTCTTGTGGAGCTAGATTTGTCTATGAATAAACTTAATGGTTCAATCTCAAAACCACTAGCTCATCTAACAAACCTTACCCTTCTTTTTATCTATGATAATAATCTTTCTGGCCCTATTCCTGAAGAGATAGGGAACCTTAAAATCTCTTGTGTACCTATATTTGTCTAAGAATCAACTCAATGGTTCAATTCCCACTTCATTCGGCGACTTGAGGAACTTGGAGAACTTAAGCTTAGGTGATAATCAACTTTCCGGCTCCATCCCCAAAGAGATAGGGAACCTCAACAAGTTGACCAAACTGATATTGAATACAAACCTATTTTCTGGTTATTTGCCCCATAATATTTGCGAAAGTGGAAAACTTGTAAACTTTTCAGTACACACCAACTATTTGTTTGGTCCAATTCTCGATAGCCTGAAAACTTGCCCGAGCTTATATAGGGTCCGTGTTGAAGGACACCAATTGACAGGCGATATATCCGAAGAATTTAGTGTTTATCCAAATCTTGATTATTTAGATCCGAGCTACAATAATTTTATGGTGAAATCTCACAAAATTGGGGAAATGCCAACAATTAGAAACCCTACTAATTGGGGGAAACAACCTCAGCGGTAGCATACCACTTGAGATTGGCAATGCAACCAAAATTAATAGCTTGGATCTTTCTTCAAATCGTTTGGTTGGGAGTAATTCCAAAGGAATTCAGAAGATTGACCTCTTTGTTGAAGCTGGTGATGTATGTAAATCAACTTTCGGGTCGTATACCTTCAGTCATTGGCTCATTGACTAATCTTGAGTATCTCGACTTTTTTTTTATGTGTAAAATGTATCATTCAAAAAAATAGGACTACAAGTTTACGAGAGGCATTCCCCATGAAAAGTTAGAAACCTAATGATTACCCACAAATCAACTCATAAACCAAAGCACTAGGCATAAAATGAATCAAGCATAACTATAATTCAACACTAGTTCAAGCCCAACTCCAAGATAGACTAGAGCCTGAACTAAACAAGGCCCAGCCCAAATTAAGGGCTTAGACCAAACCAAAGTACAGTCCTGATCAATCCATATAACCAAACAAAGCAACTAGGATACCACACGCACCCAACTCAGTAAAACCTTCCTCCACCACATCAACGCTGATGATAAGGCCGCCGTAGTAGCCGCAGTCGTAGCTTCCGCCGCCCTGGCCAACAATGTAGCCACCGACGCAGCCACATCGCAGCCCCCAGCACAGCACCGAAACGGTTGAAGCAGGAAGCACCAGCAGTCGCAACAACATAGTCCAATCATCACCGTAGCCACAGCAGCGCTGCCTACTTAGCACCTCCGCAGCCGTAGCAACACCGACGACCCATCACCACTAACACCACCGTCACAGAAAACCCTCTGTCTCAGCATCAAGACGCCCGGTCTGGATCTCCCACCAAAGTTAAACCCAAAGCTGGTCTCCGAAAAAGAGACCAGCATCAGGTTGGAAGGTGAGCCACCGCAGTGGTAGGCACACACCACCGCATCTCATCCCAACTTCCTTGGATAAGCAGCGAAGTTGAATCCAGGGCAGAGAGAGGGAAATCAGAAGGAAGAAGAGAAGAAGGAAGAAGAGAAGGAAGAAGAAGAGAAAAAGAAGAGGAAATGGGGATTGAAGGAGTTGCCACTGACCTCAGCCATAGCTAAGGCCGGCGGCTAGGGTTGGGAGGTTTGGTTTTGCTGGCAGGAGAGAGAAGAAAGGTTTTCTCAATTTATTTTTACTTCATTTTTCCAAGTTTGAGTATCTCGACTTGTCAGCAAACAAATTCAATGAGTCAATTCCAAACACCCTAGGCACTTTGCTCAAATTACACCACCTGAAACAAGTTGATTCAAGAAATTCCATTTCAATTGGGGAAGTTAGTACAATTGACAAAAATGGATTTAAGTTATAACACATTGAAAGGAAGAATACCCTCATAAATGAGCAACATGGAGAGTCTCCTGATGCTCAACCTTTCCCACAACAATCCTTCAGGTTCCATATCGACAAGTTTCAAAGATCATGAACGGCTTGTTGTATGTTAACATATCTTACAATCACTTGGAAGGTCCCCTTCCCAACATAAGTGCATTTCAAGAAGCTCCACTTGATGCAATACAAGGTAACAAAGGATTGTGTGGCAATGATGTTGTAGCTTTGCAACCCTATATCAAACATGGCTAAAAAAAAGAACACAATATCGTATTTGGAATCACATTCTCCCTTGTAGCAGTACTTACACTTGTGTCTTCTTTCTTTACCATCTTTTTTGTATTAAAAAGAAGAAAGAAGCATCTTCGCCATCCAAAAAATGATAACATGGAAGAAATTTCCTTTTTGATATTCAATTTTGATGGGAAAAGGATGCATGAGGAAATCATTAGGGCAACATAAGATTTTGATGGGAAGAGGAAGCATGAGGAATTCTTAAATGAAATAAGGGCGTTGACTTAAATAAAACACCAAAACATAGTGTGGCTTCATGATTTTTGTTTACATAAACGACACCCATTGGTTGTGTATGAGTATTTTGAAAGAGGTAGCTTGGCATCAGTTTTAAGCAAAGGTGAAGAAGCTAATAATCTGGGGTGGAGTTTGAGGGCAAATATTGTTAAAGGTGTAGCTCACGCCTTGTCCTACATGCACCATGATTGCTTGCCGCCAATTGTTCACCAAGACATATCAAGCAAGAACATTCTGCTGGATGTTGACTATGAGGCCTCTATTTTGGACTTTGGCACTATTAAGTTCTTAAACCCAAACTCGACTAAGTGGACTGGTGTTCCAAGCACATATGGCTACATAGCACCATGTAATTATATACGTTATTTTAAACTGGATAATACTTGCATCCCACCATGGTATCACCATTTTGATATATCGACTAATCCTTATAATATATCATAATAGAAACCACTCATTTTCTAAATTATCATTTCAAAATCATTTATATAAAAAAGAAATTAACCAAATTGGAGATCATTTAGTCATTTGTATATATAAACTAATTGGATGGTTCAACATGAGGATCTCAATTGTTTCCAATAACGTTGATTTATTTCATACATATGAACAACAAAACGACCTCCATTGTTGTTGATTTTAAAAAGTTGATCTCCAAATGACGATTTTAGAGTTAAACAGTTCACATTATGATATATATATAAGAATTATTCGATAAATTGAAAGAGTGGTACGAGGAGGAACCCCACAGGTGGGACATGTGTTGGGTCATAATTTATACACATTTTATACATAATTTAATAATTTTTATTTATGTTTTGTTAATATTTTGTTCTATGAAACTAGAGAAAATAATATATTTGTGAGAAGTGTACAGAATTAGATAGAGCTTGGAATTACGAGAATTTGACCGAAAGAATCACCTCAATTGGAGTTATGATGAAGAAGTTACAAAGAAATCAAGATCATGTCCTTGACGAGATCCGTGAATCCCGCGAGCTAGCCCGCGGGCCCACGATCAACTTCGAAATCATCCCAAAATCATCCCAAGGTCTATCCCATGGGTTGGAGATCATTTCAAGATCATATCAAGAACATTCCAAAGATTACTACGGATCCCGCGGGACAACGCGCGGGCCCACCAGGGTGCCTTTGACAGCTTGTGTTCACACCTATTTTCCATGTTTCAAGGGGATTTCATGCCTATTTCATTAGAACATATTATTTTTTATCCTTTTATGGTTAGGAAATGTTTTAATTAGTTTTCCTTATTGCTTAGGAAACCTTTTCCTTATAGAATTTAATGTAAATTTCTATTTATTTGAGGATTAATAATTCTCCTATAAATAGAGGACCTAGGGTCTTGTAAAAAGGTCCAAGAAAAATATACAGAAATACACCACCGAGCAAAAACACTTTTCTTTTACTTTGTAGTTTCTTTTTAGGTTAGGGCTTCTTGAAACCCTAGTCATGGTTCTTCTTTAATATGATTTTGGCCCTTGATTTATATTGTTTTGAATGCTGAATATATTTGAGATTAATGTGCGTCATGAGCTTAGTTTGTGTTGATAGGTTTGGTCACCTTATTGGCATGATCTATCGATGAATAATTGCTTGTTTGACAGATCATCTTCTTTTGATTATTCGCATCAACGGTATATGGCTTTACATATATTTGTAATCTGAATTCATGACGTACTAGATAATTAATCATTTTCTAGGGGTAGTGTGGCGTCATTAAATTCTCTTCGTACTTCATGCATCATCTTAATTAATTTAGTAGACGTTTTAAACAGGAAAATGGCTTAGGACATGCTAACTAAGTGAGAATAAATGTGTAAAGTGCACTGTAACTGGACCTTTGCATGGGCACCATATTCAGATGTTTCTTAACAATTGAATGCTGGAAATCATGTTAGGAAGTAATTGTGTGGTTAATGGTAGATAGAGTGCCCTAGCATATTACTTTTATTATTTGCTTTATGTTAGTTATTTTATTTGTTTATTTTTAATTATGTTTAAAACACCCATCGTCTTTATGTGTTTTTATTTTATTTTCTATTTTTATTTTATTAAGTTCTGAGTTAATTAATCAATCTACGTAATTAAGTGGAACATAGTTAAGACAAGTGCTCGTGGGATTCGACCCTTACTTATTTGCTATACTATTTACACTATTTGTGCACTTGGAAGGTTAAACTGAATAGAATATGCTTCATATTTGTGTTGTTTATTTTATCCGATAAATTTTTGGCGCCGTTGTCGGGGACTTCGTCCCTTGACGGTGTCCATTTATCTTAGATTGTCTTATTAACTCAGTTTATTATTTTTTTTTAGGTACGTGCTTATTGGGCGGCAACCCAACCCGGTTAGATCTTTCCTTTCCTTTTTTCTTTTTCATATTTTTGTTTGATGCCATGCCTCCACTTCACTATTTTAATTTAATCTTTGCTTTATCGCATTTAAAAATTGGAAAACTTCTTGAGAAGGGAATTTTTGAATAAAAATAAATAAATAAAATTTAATGCGGGTTTTTCTAGTTTATTCAAAAAAAAAAAAAAGGTTTTTGTTTTATTAAGTTAATTACTTTTTGCTTATTAATAAAGATGAATATGTTAAGTTAATTGTTAATGCTTTACTAAGGTTATGCCATGTTTAGTTTTGTATCATAACTATGCACTTCACAATGTCATACTTTATGTGATTAAGTAGACAAGATGATTATGTTTAAATGACCTTTAGAAAATTAGTGGAGACTACCCTTGTGAGTTTTTTAGCCTAATGTCATTCTTTGAGAGGGATTTACTTTGTTTCTACTCTTAAACACTCTTCGATTTTTGTTCATAATTGTTGATCTCATTAACATTATTTGATTATTAAAGAACTATCATCTTATGTAGGTGCTCTTGATTCTAAGTTTGATTTACAATAAGAGATATTAAGCCTTTATCCTATCATTTTGTGTGCTCCATTAGCCAACTTTGAAGCCAAACACTTAATCCTTTCTTTCATTACCTAAATCATAACCCATCCTAAACACTTACCCTGCGTTTTGGCCTGCTCCAATTGAAGTTCATGAAATAAAGAAGATGCAAATTATGATAAGTGTTGCCGTGTGGAAATTGCAAAATTATATCCAAGTTGGATAGTGGTGACATCTCAAGTAGTTAGGGCAATATAGTTCAATTCTAAAATAAAAAAAAAAAATAAAAAAATAAAGGAGAAAAACGTTGAAGAGAAAGCAAAAAAAAAAGACAAATTTTGGCGTTAAAAAAAAAAAAAAGAAAAAAAAAAGAAAAAAGGAAAAAATAATTTGGAATTGAGCTAAGTGTGATTTGATTTAAATTCAAAAATTATAAGTATGGTCACAAATATGAAAACATGTGAAAGTGCGTTGAAGTGTTTAGAGTTCAAGAAGATATCAAGTCATGACACTTCATGCCTAAGTTCTTCGCAATCTTTATCCTTTGTTCTTTAACCCTAAGCCTAGCCTCATTACAACCCATAATTGAAGACGTAACGGATCTTATGGGAAATTATGCTTGGAGTTAAGGTTAGTATCTACGTTCTTAATTTTCAATTTCTTTAATGGGATCTATTTTCAGAAATTATAGTTCTTTCATTGTTTATTCATATGTGATTATATTTGATTTCCTTTACATAAATTCCATCACATATGCTTGATAAAGAGTGTAAGCCTAGGATTCGTGTGAAAATTGAGAGTTATTTAGTGAGGATAAGAGTCGAGACGAAATCTTTCTAAGGCATTTGGATGTAGTTATCTTTAAGTTTGATTACTTAAAGTTTTGGTATTCACACTTAACACATGATGCATTCTTGTTTATGGCATCTCTTTAGTTTGGCAAAGCATGATAGACTTACATTGATTCTTATTAATTTGATAAAGAGTTTTTATTTTTTTAGTTGTTAAGTAAAATGTTTGTGGGTATCGTAACTGGCATAACCCTCATGAGACAAAATTCCTCCTACTAGGGACACCTAGGGGTTTAAATGTTCTATCTTAGATAAGATTGATTCTTTTCTATTTTAAAGTTTTTAGTTTTTTATTCTGTGTTTTACTCTAAGACTAGCAAAAGATAGGTTTGGGGGTCTTTGTTAGGTAATAATTTATACATATTTTATACATAATTTAATACCCTTTTACTTATGTTTTGTTTATATGTCGTTTTATGAAACTGTAAAAAATAATATATTTGTGAGAAGTGCGCAGAATTAAATAGAACTTGGAATTACGAGAATTTGAGCGAAAGAATCACCTCAATTGGAGTTATGATGAAGAAGTTACAAAGAAATCAAGATCATGTCCCTGACGAGATACACGAATCCCGCAGGCTAGCACGCAGGTCCACAGTCAACTTCGAAATCATCCCGAGGTCTATCACGTGGGTTGGAGATCATTCCAAGATCATTTCAAGAACATTCCAAATATTACTTTGGACTCCGCGGGAAGTCCGTGGGTTAACGTTCGACTTCAATATAACTTCGAAATCATCCAGCGGGACAGCGCGCGGGTCCTCCAGGATGCCTTTGACAGCTTGTGTTCACACCTATTCTCCATGTTTCTAGGGGATTTCATGCCTATTTATTAGAAAATATTATTTTTGATCCTTTTATGGTTAGGAAATATTTTAATTAGTTTTCTTTATTGCTTAGGAAACTTTTTCCTTATAGAATATAATGTAAACTACTATTTATTTGAGGATTAATAATTCTCCTATAAATAGAGGTCCTAGGGTTTTGTAAAAGGGTCCGAGAAAAATATACCGAAATACACCACAAAGCAAAATCACTTTTCTTTTACACTGTAGTTTCTTTTTAGGATAAGGCTTCTTGAAGCCCTAGGCATGATTCTTCTTTAATATGATTTTGACCCTTGATTTATATTGTTTTGAATGTTGAATATAATTGAGATTACTGTGCGTCATGAGCTTAGTTTGTGTTGATAGGTTTGGTCACTTTATTTGCATGATCTATTGATGAATAATTGTTTGTTTGATTGACCATCTTCTTGTGATTATTAGCATCAACAGTATATGGCTTTACATATATTTGTAATCTGAATTCATGACGATGTAGATCATTAATCATTTTCTAGGGTTATTGTGGTGTCACTAAATTCTCTTCGTACTTCATGCATCATCTTAATTAAGTTGGTAGACGTTTTAAGCAGGGAGACGGCTTAGGACATGCTAAGTAAGTGAGAATAAATGTGTAAAATATATTGTGACCAGACCTTTGCATGGGCATCATATTTAGATGTTTCTTAATAATTGAATCTTGGAAATCATGTTAGGAAGTGATTGTGGTTAGTGGTGGATAGAGTGCCCTAATCTATTACTTTTATTATTTGCTTTATATTAGTTATTTTATTTGTTTATTTTTAATTATGTTTAAAACCCCCATCATGTTTTTGTTTTTATTTTATTTTCTATTTTTATTTTATCAAGTTCTTAGTTAATTAATCAATCTAAGTAATTAAGTGGAACATAGTTAAGACAAGTCTTTGTGGGATTCGACCCTTACTTATTTGCTATACTATCTACACGATTTGTACATTTGCAAGGTTAAACTGAATAGAATAAACTTCTTATTTGTGTTGTCTATTTTATCCAACAATATGCAAGTATTATTGTTTTAAAGGGCCTTCAAAACTGAATAGTTATAGTTAGAAACTAATAACATATATATATATATATATATATATATATATATATGCACGGACCCAGCCTATGGCTGGGTGGGCTCCAGTCCCTCTAACATGTGAGAAAGTACAAAAGTTTTATGTATAATAGTTCATATTTAGCCCATCTCGCTCACTTATTGTGTATCGATTGGAATATTTAGCTCACTTCTAATTTCAATAATGGGTATATATATATATATATATATATATATATATATATATATATATATATATATTGCTACGAGCATTTTATATTGAACTTGTTTACACAATGAATGTGACCGAGAAATGCAATGTTTATAGCTTTGGAGTTTTAACATTGGAATTAATCATCTGACAGCATCCTGGAGATCTTTTCTCAACTATATCAGCAACGGGCTCGTCATCGTCTCCATCAGCCACAGGTGAAATTTCAATTGCAGATGTCTTGGAGAAACGCATTTCGTCCCACGCCTCAAGAAGCATGCGAAGTGGTCTCTCTTATGAAGATGGCATTTGCATGCTTGAATTTCGGCCCACAATCTCGTCCCACAATGAAACAAGTTTCTGAACACCAAGTTTCTAAACACCTTGATGTTCAGAGGATGTATTTGTCAAAGCCATTAGATATGATACCATGTAGTGAATTATTGCTTTATGTGGATATTTTGAGTAGCTGATCAGAATGTGAGCCTCTTTCACTCCATTTATGTCTTGTTCTTAGAAGAAAGGATTCTTCTTATATGATTGCTTATTGTAATTTGTTTCATGCACTTGTTTGATATGGCTCAGTATATTTTATATCACTATAAGAAAATCGCAGTAGCCCAACTAACTTTTGCCCGACGGACAATATCTCGCGGGGTAAGGTGATATTGCCCGACGGACATTTACAGTCGCCGGGTAACAAGTTGGCGGGAAGACAAAACCGTTGGCGCGCAAAATTGGACATTGTTACCCGACAATGTGGACTACCCGTCGGGTAACATGGTAAACAACGACGACCAATCGTCGTCGGGTAATATTAGACGTTGACTCTTTATTGCCCGACGAATCATTTAATATTACCCTGCGAATACTGTTCGTCGGGCAACTGTCTAAACACTCTAAATACCAGAGTCTGTTTTTTTTCTTCTTTCTTCTTTCTTCTTCTTCCTCCTCTCTGCTTCTCATCCTTCTCTCTGCTCTCTATCTCTCCCTGTCACTCATTCACTCTCTTTATATACCTATTATTATCTTCTCAATACCATTTTCATTACCAACAAATCTTTTTTCTCTATCAATCATCAAATATCAAATATTAATGTATGAAATTTTTATTTTTTTGAAATTTTTATTTTTTTGAAATTTTTATTTTTGAATAGGAATTAATTATGTGTTGTGTTGTAGAAATTTTGTAGTTAATTTGAAGGAATACTTGTGAAAAGGTATGTGTGTTTAACTCTCAAATTAATTTTGTTAAGAATGTTGGATATAATTATGTTAGGAAATTTTGTATTTATTGTGGAAAATGTGTAGAAATTTTTTAGAATTTTTGGAAATTAGAAATTAGAAAATTTGTTAGGAAAATATGAAAATAGAAAATATGTTATGAAATTAGGAAAATAGAAAATTTGTTATGAAATTAGGAAAAAAGAAAATATGTTAGGAAATTAGGAAATTTTGTTGTAAAATAGGAAAATTAAAAATATGTAATGAAATGATTGAAATTAGAAAATATATTTGGAAATTAAGAAAAATGTTAGGAAATTAGGGAAATATAAAATATGTTAGGAAAATAAGGAAATAGAAAATATGTTAGGAAATTAGAAAATTAGAAAACATTTTAGGAAAATAGGAAAAAAAAATATGTAATGAAATTATTAAAATTCGATATTATGTTTGGAAATTAGAAAATATGTTAGGAAAATAGGGAAATAGAAAATATGTACAGAAATTATAAATTTTAAAATTGTGTTTTATGCATAATTTATATATGTTTGTATTTTTGAATTTGTAGTGATATTTTTTTTAAAACGCTTTATTTAGTTCCAACGGAGTGAAATACATTCATATTTTATAACCGTTTATGCGAAGTTAATCGAGTTGATTAACTTCGTATAATGAAATTCAATGAAAAACCTTAGACCCGTTTGAGAGTCAGTAAATCCGATTAATTGACTGACTCTTGAATTGTCCATATATTCGGACAGTTTGGGGGTGCGTAACTATGTGTTGTGTAGTTGACGGTCTACGTGGTTAGGTTTCGATTGTGGGAAATTCGGTTTGTATCCCCTCAATGTTCTTCGAATGCATACTAGATATTTGTTTATAATATCTACGTCGTGCATTTGGGGAACTGTCGGGAGATGCTGCCGAAATTTCCCTCGATCTGAACTTAGCCTCGTAGGTCGCAAACTACACAGCACAGAACGTGCACTCTCGAATCGGATAGGGCCAAATAACCGGAGGCATAAGGAGAAGAGTTGATTTTGATTTTAACTTGTTCTATTTACTAGGCAATGTTAACTGAATTACTTATGTTGACTCTATGTTGTGAAAGCAGGCACAATGGACAGAGGGTAGATGCAAATGTTTGATAGATCTTCTTATCAATATTTGGATGGGATCGACAACTTCATTGCCTTTGCACGTAGTCATTGCAGTGATACAAGAAGTGTCAGGTGTCCGTGCCGTAAATGTAATAATTGCGTTTGGATGTCGTTGAATGAGGTCCAAACTCATCTGGAATGGAATGGGATCGTACACAACTACACTAATTAGATCTATCACGGTGAAGAAATATTTTCTGCATCGACATCTTCGGTTCCCGGGACCAGTAGGGACGAAAGTGGTTTGGATGGGCGATGTGATAATGATCCAGTCGTTGAGTTATTAACCGATGCTTTTCCTCCGGCATCGGATGATATGGAAGATTATGCACCAAGGTTGCAACCGGAAGACTCTGATCTCCATTATGAGATATTGTTGAAAGAAACTCAGCGCGAATTGTACCCCGGTTGTAAATCATTTTCGGTTCTAGGGGCAATTGTGGAGTTGATGCACATGAAAGTTGAGTATAATCAAACGAACAAGCATTTTGATCACATGTTGGACATTATCATCCGAATGCTGCCTGAAGACAACTGTCTGCCAAAAGATCATTATAGCTCGAAAAAGTTGTTGAAGGGGCTTGGTTTAGGGTATATCAAGATCCATGCATGCAAGAACAACTGTGTTTTGTTTTACGGTGAATTCGAGCAGCTTGACAAATGTCCCGTGTGCAATGAACCTAGGTTTCAAAAGAACAAGATTCCTAACAAGGTGTTGCGTTATTTTCCACTGAAGCCAAGGTTACAAAGATTCTACATGTCGTCTCACACAGCCCGTGATATGAGGTGGCACAAGGATGAACGCTTTGACGATGATGTACTGAGGCATCCGGCGGATGGAGAGGCTTGGAAGGAATTTGATAATATGTATCCCGAGTTTGCTGCAGAGCCAAGAAATGTCAGATTAGGGCTCGCTACTGACGGGTTTAATCCGTTTGGGAGTTTTGCAAAGCCCTATAGCACTTGGCCGGTTGTTATGGTTCCATATAACTTGCCTCCTTGGAGATGCATGAAGAAAGAATTCACAATCCTCAATACTTTGATACCGGGGCCCAAATCGCCGAGTAATTTCATCAATGTGTATTTGCGGCCATTGATTGACGAGCTCGTGGATTTGTGATAAAATGGTGTCCGAACATACGACAAGTGCAGTGGAGAAATGTTCACCCTACGAGCGGCCGTAATGTGGACAATTAATGATTTTCCTGCTTATGGTATGTTATCGGGATGGAGCACCAAGGGCTATCTTGCTTGCCCGACATGTGGACCAGACACAACGTCCTTTTGGAACGCATCTAAGGTATGCTACTTGGGTGCGAGAAGGTTTCTGCCCTGGGATCATCGATGGCGAATGCAATCTGACTCATTTGATGGTAAATCAGAGTTAAGAGGTCGACCAAGGGAGAGGTGCGGTGATGAGATATTAGCCAAACTCAACAGTATACATGAGTTCGTGACAAGAGGATCGAAACCAGTCAAACAGGAAAATTGGACGAAAAAAGCATATTCTTCCGGTTGCCATATTGGTCGAAATTGAAAATCAGACACATCGCCGATCCTATGCACATCGAGAAGAATGTTGCTGAGAGTGTTCTGGGAACGACTTTACCCATTGAAGGAAAGTCAAAGGACACAAAAAAAAACTCGTATGGGCATGAAAGAAATGGGGATTCGGCCTAATTTGTGGCCAAAAGTCGTCAATGGAAAATACATCATGGCTCATCCAAGTTATACATTTACGCCGGACAATAAGAAAAAATTCCTAAAGTGGTTGCAGGGTGTGAAATTTCCCGACGGGTACGCCGGCAACATATCCCGGAGTGTTAGCACGGACGGTGAGACCATTTCTGGTATGAAGAGCCATGACTATCATGTTTTGCTACAACGACTCATTCCGATTGGTATTCGACCCTTATTGGAGGCTGGTGTTGTTGAGACGATAGTTTATTTGTCTCAATTCTTCCAGATATTATGTGCCAGGTCGTTGGTTAAGGCGGACCTTAAAGAAATTAACGAGGATATTGTGTACATCATGTGTCGGCTTTAGCAAATATATCCACCTGCATTGTTTGATGTAATGGTGCACCTACTAATACATCTGCCGGATGAGGCAAAGCTAGCTAGCCCAGTGCATTATCGTTGGATGTACCCCATCGAGAGGTATAACTTATCCCTGCTATTTGTTAATATTTCCTTACTATCATGTATAATCTGTGAGTCTTAATGTAAATTTCCTTGCAGAATGTTAGGTACGTATAAGCGGTACGTGCGGAACAAGACACGTCCCAAAGGCTCCATAGTCGAGGCGTACATTGCAAAGGAGGCACTCACATTTTGTGCAATGTACCTTCGAAATGTTGAAACTGCCTTCAATAGGGCGTCTCGCAATGACGATGGTGGTCAACGTCCCGAGACCCTATTCGTATTTGCCCAACCCACACGACCATTCGGCACTGGTCCAATCTCGGAGCCGTTCATCAATACTGATATGGAGGTGGCTCATTGGTTCATTCTCAACAACTGTGATGAAGTCTGGCCCTTCCACGAGCATCACGAGTCATTGATGAAAGCCCAATTTCCTTCTAATTGGGAAGAAATGGACAAACAACTATTTCCACGTTGGTTTTCTCAGCATGTAAGTCAAATATTTTATTCCCAAATTTCTTAAATTATTTTAAGCTTACCTATTTCTTTTTTTGTGTATATCTTACCAGATGGCACAGCTGAAAGATGTCAACTCGCCAAATTTCAATAAAGAATTAATGCACCTTGCCATTGGCCCATTTCGAGGAGAAACGTACGCTGGTTGTCACGTTAACGGAGTAAAGTTCGTGTGCACAGAACGAGACGACAAGTTATCTACGCAAAATAACGGGGTCTTCGTGCCGGGGGATGGGGAAAATGCTAAGACGGGTTTCTACGGCAAATTGTTAACTGTGGTTAAGGTGTTATACGCCGATCGCAAGGAAGTCATCTTGTTCAAGTGTCATTGGTTTAATACGAACCCAAGTATCCCAGGAAGTGTCATCAAAGATCAGTTATATACTTCTATAAACACAAACACCCGTGGTTTGAGAGTGATCCCTACATCCTCGCTAGTACGGCGAAACAAGTATTCTATGTGGATGATCCAAAAGCTGGTAGTGGATGGAGAGTAGCCGAGATGGTGAATCACAGAAACATTTGGGACTTGGATGATCGATACCATGAAGAAGATGGGGAAATAAACGATGACCAAATCATTTATCAGGTAGATTCATCGGCATCCACCCAAAACGTGGATGGAGTTCGGACCAATGACAACATAACACCAATTGCGATTGATGACATTTTTATTGATCTGGAGGAATTAGAACAAATTGAAAGTGATTCGGAGGAATCAAGTACTGTACACATGTCGGATGACGAGCGTGATTGGGAGGGGGAAAGCGAATCCGAATGAAGCGTTGTAATTTCAAAATTTCATTCATATTTGAAATATCCATCTTCAAATCAATAAATTTTATTTTTATGTATGTTGTATGATTTCATTGAAAAAAATAGTTTTTTTACTTTCTTAAAGTGAGGAAACCATACATGCCCTCCACAAAATACACAACTTCAAACTAAATGAAGGTGGCAGATTTAGTACAATATTTTGATGAAATGTCAATTTTTACTCTTTAATGCAATGTCAAAAAAATTGAACCAAACTTTCATATTAACCTAATAAGATACAACAATTTAGTAAAACAGCTGTTACCCGACGGATAATTTATCAGTTACCCGACGACATAATCCTTAACATAACCCGACGGTTTCGTATGAATCGTCGTCGGGTCTGATTTAGTTAATTAAATTTACAGTTTTATTAGACATGTTACCCGACGGATTATGTCTGGTTTACCCGACGCCAGACTAAGTAAGCTTACCCGACGGATATATAAGAAGGTTCGTCGGGTCGGATTTAGTTGATTAAATTTTCAATATGTTACCCGACGGATAATGTATTTGTTACCCGACGGCAAGCTCCGTATAAATACCCGACGGAGATATTTTCACATTCGTCGGGTTGGATTTAGAGTATTAAATTTACAATTATATTGTAACTGTTACCCGACGGATAATGTATGGGTTACCCGACGACCAACTCCGTATACATACCCGACGGATATATATCTCCGTCGGGTCAGATGTATTTGATTAAATTTACAATTTTTATTACACATCTATTTACCATATTAAAAACTTTACATTTTTTTTTTACTTCCGATTTTCAAAAACTTAAAAATTGAAACTGACCGATCTAACCATCCACATTTATGGTCGGTACCCAAAGATCATCTGCGAGAAAAATTTCCCCAATTGGAAATCCCGGGATTAGGTAACGGTGCGCGACGATTCAACGGTTACAGAACGTTTCATCACGATCGGAAGGCTTGAAATCCTCAAAACCTCAAGATTTTTTACGGGCAACATCTAGCCACGTAAAACCACATAGTGAACGGTTAGATCACTCAATTTCATTCGTTTGAATATCAATAGAACCAAAAATTCAAAAATTTTATTGAAGTTTCCTTCAAGAGTTTAACCTCCTTGGGCGATATGTTTGTTTTCCGATTTTCAAAAACTTAAAAATTGAAACTGACCGATCTAACCGTCCACATTTATGGTCGGTACCCATAGATCATCTGCGAGAAAAATTTCCCCAATTGGAAATCCCGATATTAGGTAACGGTGCGCGACGATTCAACGGTTACAGAACGTTTCATCACGATCGGAAGGCTTGAAATCCTTAAAACCTCAAGATATTTTACGGGCAACATCTAGCCACGTAAAACCACATAGTGAACAGTTAGATCGCTCAATTTCATTCGTTTGAATATCAATAGAACCAAAAATTCAAAAAAATTATTGAAGTTTCCTTCAAGAGTTTAACCTCCTTGGGCGATATGCTTGTTTTCCGATTTTCAAAAACTTAAAAATTGAAACTGACCGATCTAACCGTCCACATTTATGGTCAGTACCCATAGATCATCTGTGAGAAAATTTTCCCCAATTGGAAATCCCGGGATTAGGTAACGGTGTGCGACGATTCAACGGTTACACAACGTTTCTTCACGATCAGACGTTTTGAAATCCCTAAAACATCACAATAATGATAGATTGGGTTTTAGGCATATAAAACTAAACTTTAAACGGTCCTGATGTTGCATATATTTTCGCCGGACTTGGTTTTCGGATTAATTCCAAAAACGGCATCAGGAAGGTTATGCCCGACGAATATTTCAACATTTCCGTCGGGTAACTTGAATTAATCGTCCAATTTTTGAAAATTTCAATTTTCCGCCTAATTTTTCGCGAAATCTCAAATTTGCTGCTTGGTGTTACCCGACGAATAATTAACATGGTCGTCGGGTAACCGCAATATATTGTCCAGTTTTTTTAAAATTTCAATTTTTCGCCTAATTTTCCGCGAAATCTCAAATTTGCCGCTTTGTTTCCCCCGACGAATGAGTTACCGTTGCCCGACGGGTCCGACCGACTTAATTTTCGCGAATTCTCAAGAGTCCCCCGTTTTGTTGCCCGAGGGAGTATAAAGGTATAACCCGAGGGATATTCGACAATCATCCTTACCCGACGGGTGGAATTGCTGTTACTCGACGGATGGCAAACCTAATATTCCGTATTTCGATGATGCTATTGCCCGACGGGGTGTTAAACGTTACCCGACGCATTTATTTAATTGTTACCCGACGGGTGGTGAAACTTTACCCGACGCATGAACCTTTTTCTTATGCCCGACGGGTCATTAAAGTGTTAACCGACGGACGTATTCGTCGGGCAATACCAATCAGATACATAAATCAGACCGAGGCTTCTTCTTCTTCCTTCTTCTTCATTTTCTGGATTTCTTTTTGCTTTGGTTTTTCTTAAGTTTCCATTGAACCGAGGCTTCTTCATCTTCCTCTCCCTCAAGCAGTCAAGGACGCCTTGCATCTTCCACTTGCATTTCCTATCGGCTCCGCTCTCCCAAACAGTCAAGGAATCTGTTTTTGTCCACGGAGGTTTGCCGTCACCGCCGCTCCCCTCACCGAGGTTTGCCGTCGCCGCCGCTCTCCTTGTTAATGTTAATGTTAATTTTGATATATTGTTTATTGTTAATTTGGATATATTGGTTTATTGGTTTATTGTTTATTGTTAATTTTGATTAATTTGGATATATTGGTTTATTGTTTATTGTTTATTTGTTTATATTAGTTTATATTGGATATATTGGTTTATTGTTAATTTTGATTTGAAAAATGAATTTATGAAATTGGATATTGTTATTGTTAATGATTATGTATATATTTATGTTTGGATATATATATTTGTTAAGGTATATATAATAGTTGAAGATTTGTTGAAATTTTGATGTTTGGTATAATGTTGAAATTGATATAATGGTATGATTTTTTATATGGTATTTATGTGAAATGTATGAATTTTGGGTATTTGAATTTTAAAAACAATTATGGGAAATTTTGATATGGTGTAGTATAAGTGGATTTTGGAATTATGTGTTTTATAAATTTTTAATTTGTGAATTTTTGGATTTGGATATTATTAGTATATGTTTGGATTAATATGTAAGTTTGATTTTGGTCCCGAAATTTGGATTTAGGAATTTAGGTATAATGTTGTGAATTTTGAGTTTAGTACGCTTGAATTAATTAATTAGTTGTTTAAGTTTAATTTTCGTTTGTGTTGGATTTATTTTAAAAAAATTAGAATTTGATGGTTTTAGTTTTTAGATACCAATTTACTAATTATTACTAAAACAAATTGATGCTTTATTTATTTATGTTTATTGGATTTATAAAATGTTGGTTAATTTTAAATGTTATTTTATTTTTATTTTTTGAAATTAATATTTAATATTTAATATTAAAAATGTTTTCTTTCTTTTTTATTTAATTAAAAGTATGTTCTTTAATTTTAAATTAATTAATTTATATGTGTTATTGTAGATGTCGCATCGCACCTTAATCACATCTAGGACTCGCCCTTGCCCGGATCCTGTTGATGGTCATGAGCCGGAAGAGGCAGCCCCTGACTCAGTTGCCTCAACAGCGGCGTCGGTTCATGCACCCCTGTCAGTCTATCAGCAACCGGGTGCTCGATCGGCTCGTAGACAGCATAGCAAGAAACGGGGGGAACCCCGTACCGACCCCCGGCCCTCACAGGACGACGTCGAAGGAGACGAAATGGGGCCTAATATCGGAGCACTCCCTAAGGGTAAGTTTATTATTTTGTTTATTTAACCAATCGTTTTTATTTGCTACTCATTTTATTTATCAATGTTCATCGAATTTGCAGGTAGGTCAGTGAATGTGCGCATGATCAACCGAGGTTTGACATCCCAGCGTATTTGTAGGACGACAAATGCAAAGATACTGGTGGTATACGTGCCACGCCTCCGGTCCGCGCCGGTCAAAATTCTCAGCCTCCTAGTTCATGACATTGGTGTGATTCTTCGCACCAAGTCAGTAATGATGGGGGAGACTTTCCGAACCCAAACTGCAGAGGAGATCTCGCGTTGTTGGGGAGAGTTATCGGTATGTTTTTTTCCCATTTTTAACATTAATTTCATATTTTTTAATTATTTTTTTAACTTTAATATTTGATTGCAGATCAATTTTGAGTTCGACTTGGAGAACGTCGAGCTCAGTAGGTACTTGTCCCAACACTAGCAGTTACGGTACGCCGACTGGAAGTACGAGCTCCACAAGTACTTCTTGACTTGGCCTTCTCTAGAGGAAGCTCGGGCAAATCCTCCAGAGGAGTTAGACGGGCCGAAACTGCCAGGGTGGTTGTGGTTGTGCGACCATTTCATGTCACCCACTTATAGGGTACGTATTATCTATCTAATTAATTAAATTATTTAATTTTTATGTTATTTTCCATTTTCAAATCTAATTTTTGGAAATCCCGAATGAACAGCGGAAATCGATTGCCAACAAATTGAACCGGGGGGCAAAGAAATTCAACCACCACGGGGGGTCGTGATCCTTATCGGCCCGGCAGGAGGATCGGCACATCGCCGGGTCGATGTTCCCAAAGGTGGATGCCTGGGGGCAGGTGTATGCTGGACGGGGGGATGAAGAGGCTGATCGAATTCACGTAAGTTTATTTCCTTCTAATTAAACATTTTTTCTTAATTTCATAATTATTTTTCTAATTAATATTTATTCGAATTTGTAGGATGCGATGGTGCAAGACGTCCAACAGACACAAGATGAGCTCACCCAACAGCATCCAGATGTGCCTTTGCATCAACAGCTCCCTAATGTCGACATGTCGATCGCTATTCTAGAGCGACGACTAGGGAGGCGCCCAGGGAGGGTCGTTCGGGGAGCGAGCGACGGGATTGTGCGGGATGTCTCGACTCAATCGTCGTCTTCATCTCGGGTAGGCTCCCAGGAGACGTCGGATCGTATGAGAAATCTCGAGGTTGAAAATGCTATGATCAAAGCCCAATACGCGGAGATTCAAGCCCAAAACCAACATATCAAGAGCACCCTTGACAACATCCTTCAACGTTTAGGTGATCGTGGATTGGATGATATTTTCTCACCACCCAACCAACCGCCCCCTCAGGATCCCTGCTATTTTGACAACTCTACTAATTCTTAGAGTATATATAAAGTATTTTTATAGTCTTAATGATGTCCAAAAATTACATTATTTTTTTAATATTAATTTAATTTTATTTTTATTCTTTATATTAATTTTTAATTAAATTTTTTATTGTTTATTATTTAATTTAATATTTTATTTTCAATATAAAGAGGAGGTTGCCCCACGAATTCTGTACATGTTACCCGACGAATTGTAACAATACACGCGACGAATGGGGGACATGTTACCCGACGACATATAAAACTATTACCGACGAATGAGTTAAATGTTACCCGACAGATATTCACACTATACCCGACGATTGAGTGATATGTTACCCGACGGATGTGTAAAACGTTACCCGACGGTTGTGTATCATGTTACCCGACACGTGTATATAACAGAGCCCGACGACTATATTTAACCTTACCCGACGGTGTTTCTTAACGTTACCCGACGGGTATATATGACTTTACCCGACGGTCTACAAACCTCCCCCGACGTATATTTAATAGATTACCCGACGGATAAGTAAGACCTTACCCGACGGTCTTATGATGTTGACTTTATGTTGCTCGACGAATCTTCCAGCGACGAACTTTACCGCCGGGCATTATGTAATTGCTCGACGAGGTTACTGTGCTCGTCGAGTAAACTGAAAGCCCGACAACGGTAGCCCGACGACTATTGCCCGACAGAGATTCGCCGTTGTATATGTTACTCGACGGATTACTTACGTGGCTCGACGAACTGTTTTCGCCGGGCAACTGCTAATTTCTTGTAGTGTATATTTATGAACAATAGTGGATGCACGTACAAATATGCTCCTCTAGCTTATCAATGAATTTTCTAAATTGATTTTGGTGCCTAAATTAAGTTATTACATTTTGTAAAGAATAATCAATTCAGACCATTTGATAGAATTTGAGGACTACAAAATTTAATAAATAAATTTATGAATCAAAATGACACTTGAGATATAATTCAGGGACCATTTGAAATATTAATCTATATAATTAAATTAAATAGTACTAAAAGAGCCATAAAAATCATATAATAGAGTTCCAAAAGAAAAACCATTTATTGTTAGATTTGTGATTCTTTTGTTTTAAGAATGTCTTGGAAAGTATTTAGCATATTGGTATATGTTATATTTTTATTTTGGCATTTTCTTTTGTTATGAGAGGGGTTACGAACGAAATAATGAGATGACAGTATTAGCAACTGATGAGCCAAAAATATACTTGTATTTCTTATATATTTAATTAGTTATTATTATTATTTTGGGAGGAATTGATACTCGAATTTATTATATTGACAGATTTATTCTAGAATGAGTATTTGGAGCAAAAGAAGGAAGTGTATCAATGAAATCCCAATTCAAGTAGGAGAGGGCATATGCTTGCCTATTTCTATTCAAACTAGGAATTAGATTTTCTTATTTTTATTTTACTCATTTTCAAAGTAGGATTAGTAATCTTTCCTTATAAATACCCAAGTTTGGCTTAGATTTAAGGAGACCAAAATTCAGATTACAAATCTCCATCTAAGAGCACGGCAAAGCTGGGATTTCGGCTACCCTTGTTCTACAAACTGTTTGCTCTCTTAACTTCAATTTTAATGAAATTGTTTCTATTCATTATGAGCATGAGTAGCTAATTTTCTCACTAGGTTTAGACCTAAGCCTTAACATGATTATTTGATTTATCCTTTTCCTATGTTGTCGTATATGCATGCTTTGAATCTTTAATCACTGTTTAAAACTATCTTATGTCTTAATGCTTGATCACCCTTAGGATATTTAGACAAGTAATTTGATGCAATTTTATAGGAATGCCCACCTAAAAATTGGGATTAGCTTCTTGTGATTAAGGATTGTAATACATCTAGGTTAAATGCCATAACTAAGAGATTGCATGGTTATAAAAGATTTTCATGAACTTAATGAATCTTGCATGTAGAATTAGATCTAAATGCCATAGACTAATCGCATGTAAGGTATACGTTTTCACTTGACTGCCCACGAGGAAAATATGCTTTCGAAAAATCTAACCTTCAAAGTTGCATGTATTGATTCATAGATTCTTTTCTAAGTCACATATGATTGTTAATGGTGAAGGTTGAAACCCTAGTACTTGTTTGATTGTTTAATTGTTTAATTGTTTAATTGAAATTGCATTCGGTCACCTAAACTCTTGCAATTTATTTAATTATTAATTAAGAGTGAATACTAAAATAAGAAACATCAATATCAGTCCCTGAGGAAATCGACCCTGCTTCCAGTGCTATACTACAATAGCTTCGTACTCTTGCAGGTATTATTTGTGTGATTTTAACCCTTGTTTTACAGGCGGGAAAAATCCTATCAAGAAATTGGCGCCATTGCCGGGGACTGTGCCGATTACTCTTATTTTAATTTACTTTTAGTTAATTATTTGTTTTCAATTTTGCTCTCTACTTCTCCAATTCAACATTTAAGCACACTTGCAGGACTATCTAATTGTGCATGGTTATTGCTACACGATCTACGAACCCGATTCTAGCACAATTCGATCCTGAACCTGAAAGAACAGCAAGAAGAAGAAGAAAACTACAAGCAATTAACGCAAGGTTCACACTCCAAGGCACTTTCCGTGCGGATTTGTTCACCGGGATAGACAGCACACTGCCCGCACCAATGGAATTAACAATACCTGAAGTCAGTGCACCGCTTAGCAAAAGCCTTGCAGCACGCGGGAATGGAACCCCACAATGCATCGTGTACCCCGAGGTAAAGGACGGAGTCACTTTTGAGATCAGGCATCACATGCTTGAGCTTCTACCCACTTTTCATGGACTCCCAAACAGTGATCTAAACATGCACATATCTGAATTCTTGTCAGGGTGTGACAACATCATTGTTCGAGGAATTTCAAATGAGGCAATTAAGTTAAGGCTTTTTCCTTACACCTTGAAGGATAAAGCTCGGGCTTGGCTACATTCATTACCTCCGGGGAGCATAACAACGTGGGAACAATTACAGACAAGGTTTCTAAACAAATTCTACCCATCATCCAAGACTCTCGCTTTGAAGAAAGAAATACTGACTTTTGCCCAGAAATCTAACAAGTCGTTTCATGATACTTGGGAGCGGTACAATGACCTGTATATGCGTTGCCCTCACCATGGATTGGATTCAGACATGCAGATGAACATCTTTTATGATGGACTCAACCACATCACCAAAAGTTACGTCAACGCATCCGCAGGTGGTTCTCTCATATCCAAAACAGCCCGTGCAGCATTTGAAATATTTGAGCTAATGGCTAACGAATCTCAACAATGGACGGATGATGGCTCTCATACGAGGGGACACGTCTATGATGTAGCGCAAGGACATGGTACCCCTAATATTGCAGCACAAATCACCCAATTGGAAAAGAAGATCAACAGTTTGATGCTCACCACTGCTGCCCCAAAGACAACACAGGTTTGCGCCATATGTGAGGACCCTACACATAATGTCCGCCAATGTCCTCAGAAGGATGGGTATCCCAACCTTGTCCAAGAACAAGTAAATGGCATGAATTCCTTCCCAAGACCCCATAATGATGCCTACCCCAATACATATAATTCTGGATGGAAAAATAATACAAATTCTAGGTGGAATGGACAACACCAGGTCCGGCCCAATTATCAGCAGAATTTTCAACAGCCACTCAACAATCAGACCCAACAGGCCGCACCACGCTAATTGAGTGTAGAAGAGCAGCTTACCAGGTTTATTGAGATCTCTACCCAGAATCAACAAAACACCCAAGCATCAATTAAAAACTTGGAGCAGCAAGTTAGCCAACTGGCCCAAGAAATTTCTAGAAGGGATAAAGGGGTTTTTCCTAGTCAACCTATACCAAACCCAAGAGGAGCCGAGAATTGCAAGATGGTAAGGACTTTACGAGGGGGAAAGAGTTATGACAATCGGGAGGCAGCAAAGTCAACCCATTCAGAAACTAATACTACCGAGTCAAATATTGAACCTGAACCTCAGGTTGAATTATTTACCCCCGAAATTCAGTTTGCTCCATCCAACGCCCCTGCCTACACCCCGCCACTGCCATTCCCACAAAGGCAGCAGCGCCGCTCAAACAAAGACCAACAGACCATTGACTTCATGCAGACATTAGCAAAGGTCCATATCAATCTACCTCTATTGGATGCTATAAAGCACATCCCTTCTTATGCCAAATTTTTAAAGGAGGTATGCACCGAAAAAAATTTCAGAACTGGAAAAAGTGATTTTGACATAACAGTGTAGTGCAACCCTTCTACACAAACTACCGCCAAAGACAAAAGACCCGGGCAGATTTACTATTTCCTGCACAATAGGGAATTCCGAATTTCAGCAATCTCTAATAGATCTCGGATCAAGCATCAACCTTATGCCCTACTCAATATTTAAGCGATTAGGAGCAGGAAAGCTCAGGCCTACACCAATGGTTCTCCAGTTGGCTGACCGATCCCTCACTTACCCCAAGGGCATCATTGAAGATCTCATCATCAAGGTGGATAAAGTATATCTACCCATCGATTTTGTGGTACTCGACATGGTGGAAGACAAAGAGACACCCCTAATTCTTGGCCAACCCTTCATGGCCACATCCCGCACATTGATAGACGTAGAAGCTGGCACTCTTACATTTCGTGTGCAAGACCAAACTGTGGTATTAAACCTATTTGACATGGCTAAAAGACCCACTGAAATTTCAGAGTGTAGTATAATTGAAGTTTTGGAGGATGCAACCTGCATGGCACAAAGACAATTGCTCTAAACCGACCCTCTAGAGGCAGCCCTCATTAACCCCATCCTCAGCCAAAATGAGGAAGATATTGTAGAAATAATGGCGGCACTAGATAGCAACCGACCAACCTATCCACGGTGGCGACCTCAGATTGAAGCACTTGGGCCACCAAAGACGCCACAACAGCCTTCCATTGAGATGGCCCCTCAGCTGGAAAAGAAGCCTCTTCCAGCTCATCTCAAATATGAACACCTTGGTGATCAAGAGACTCTGCCCGTGATTATTGCAGCAGACCTCACTGACCTAGAGGAAGACAAGCTACTTCGAATCCTACGCTAATACAATGAGGCTATTGGGTGGACTATAGCCGACATCAAAGGCCTTAGCCCTTCAATCTGCATGCATTGGATCTTACTGGAAGCTGACAGCCAGCCCCCAGTTGATGCACAAAGGCGATTGAACCCAATCATGAAGGACGTTGTTCAGAATGAGTTCCTAAAACTCCTAGATGCTGGCATTATCTACCCAATTTCGGACAGCCCATGGATAAGCCCAACACAAGTTGTTCCTAAGAAATCAGGAATTACTGTAATTACAAATAAAAAAGGGGAGCAAGTTCCTACAAGGATGACTACGGGGTGGATGGTGTGTATTGATTATCACAAGCTGAATTCAGCCACACGAAAGGATCACTTTCCACTCCTATTCATTGATCAAATGGTGGAGCGATTGGCAGGTAAGCCTTTCTATTATTTTTTAGATGGCTACTCAAGGTATAATCATATTCCTATTGCACCTGAAGATAAAGACAAAACTACATTCACTTGCCCATTCGGCACTTTTGCCTATCGGCGTATGCCATTTGGATTGTGTAATGCACCTGCCACTTTTCAGCGATGCATGATGAGCATATTCTCGGATATGGTGGAGCGAATAATTGAAGTGTTTATGGATGACTTCTCCGTATATGGAGATTCCTTTGACCACTGTTTAGACAACCTAGCCACAGTTTTGGAAAGATGCCGAGATACCCATTTGGTATTAAACTGGGAGAAGTGCCACTTTATGGTGAAGCAAGGTATCGTGTTAGGGCACCGAATTTCAAAGCGTGGAATTGAAGTGGACAAAGCCAAAATTGACGTCATTAGCAACCTACCACCATCCACTGCGACGACGCCGTTTTGTCCACATCAATGCGACGACGCAGTTTTCTTGGCTGCTCCTCCTTGCTGTCGTTTTAAGAGCAGGGGGCATAACTCAGGTCTCTGTTTCGATCCCAGGTGCTATTCTTTCTTTCTATTTTATTTTCCTTTTATTTTTGTGTTACTTCTTTATTTTGTTTTGTTTTTCTTTCTTCTTTTCTTTCATCTTTCTTCGTCTTTTCTTCTTTTGCACCCTGGGGACATGTTGCATGATAAGTTTGGGGGTAGGAAACTATCATTTTGTTTGTCTGTTTTATAAAAAAATTTAGTAAAAATATAAAACAAACAAAAATAATAAATAAAGAACAAAGATTTTTGTTTAGATTTAATTTGATTTTTCCTTCCTAAATTATTTTTAATGCACTCTATTTGCTATGATCGAAATTTGAAACTTCATAAGTGAGATTAAATATTAGAGCATGACCACCAAGAACATATAGTTGATTTTTGCACACAATTCTTACCATATTCAATTTTGCACATGCACATCAACTTATTCGTGGGATTTAAATTTGTTTCAAACATGCTAATTTTTCTTATTCTAAGATTGTGGGTTATTTAATTTGTTACCATCCAAGGTTCGAAAAAGTTAAAGCCATAAATAAATCGGAGGTGAGTCCGAGTCCTAAAATAAGGGTGTGTATTTACCCATCAATTACATGCTAGCCTTTCCAATTCGAGTAAATAAATCTTTTGGGACATTTGTTGTCTGGTGCCCTAAAGTCATCTGATTTGGGAGTCATCGATCTAAAGCTCGTTACATGGGTTGGATAGAAAGCTTGCTCAATGTTAAATAAAATTACATCATTTGTTATACAAAATAAATTAAAAGTAAAATAAAAATAAATAAATAACAAAAATAAAAATAAAAATTTCAGGCAAGAATGCTTTGGATGGTGATAGGTTAAGTGATTTTACAGTTGATGGGTACAGATGTAATGCAAGTGAGGGACTGGTTTAACACTTACAATTTTGTTGAGATTCACATTACACGAATATGGTTTATGGATTGCTCACCAGAATCTGGTAATCTTCTGTTTTGAAAGTGTGGATTTGCTCTCTCTTTTAGACTTGCTTATGACTTGAGAATTTTGATTTTGCTTTTATGAGTGTTGCTTTATATTCAATGGAAAGAAGGTTAAATTAAGTTTAACAAATTTTGAAAGTGTTTGTGGGTATCATAACTGGTAAACCCCCAGGAGACACAACTCCTCCTACTAGGGACACCTAAGGGTTTAAAGGCGTGTAGTGTTTGCTCAGCACTATCGAGTTCCCTGCGAAAGTGGCATTTTATTTTTCTCAATGTTTTCTTAGTTTTGTTTTATTTACTTGAGGACAAGTAATAATTCAAGTTTGGGGGTATTTGATGAGCCAAAAATATACTTGTATTTCCCATATATTTAATTAGTTATTATTATTATTATTTTGGGAGGAATTGATACTCGAATTTATTATATTGACAGATTTATTCTAGAAGGATTATTTGGAGCAAAAGAAGGAAATGTATCAATGAAATCCCAATTCAAGTAGGAGAGGGCATATGCTTGCCTATTTCTATTCAAACTAGGAATTAGATTTTCTTATTTTTATTTTACTCCTTTTCAAAGTAGGATTAGGAATCTTTCTTTATAAATACCCAAGCTTGGCTTAGATTTAAGGAGACCAGAATTCAGATTACAAATCTCCATCTAAGAGCACGGCAAAGCTGGGATTTCTGCTACCCTTGTTCTACAAACTGTTTGCTCTCTTAACTTCAATTTTAATGAAATTGTTTCTATTCATTATGAGCATGAGTAGCTAATTTTCTCACTAGGTTTAGACCTAAGCCTTAACATGATTATGTGATTTATCTTTTTCCTATATTGTCGTATATGCATACTTTGAATCTTTAATCACTGTTTAAAACTATCTTTATGTCTTAATGCTTGATCACCCTTAGGATATTTAGACAAGTAATTTGATGCAATTTTATAGGAATGCCCACCTAAAAATTGGGATTAGCTTCTTGTGATTAAGGATTGTAATACATCTAGGTTAAATGCCATAACTAAGAGATTGCATGGTTATAAAAGATTTTCATGAACTTAATGAATCTTGCATGTATAATTAGATCTAAATGCCATAGACTAATCGCATGTTAGGTATACGTTTTCACTTGAATGCTCACGAGGAAAATATGCTTTCGAAAAATCTAACATTCAAAGTTGCATGTATTGATTTATAGATTCTTTTCTAAGTCACATATGATTGTTAATGGTGAAGGTTGAAACCCTAGTACTTGTTTGATTGTTTAATTATTTAATTGAAATTGCATTCGGTCACCTAAACTCTTGCAATTTATTTAATTATTAATTAAGAGTGAATACTAAAATAAGAAACATCAATATCAGTCCCTGAGAAAATCAACCTTGCTTCCAGTGCTATACTACAATAGCCTCATACTCTTGCAGATATTATTTGTGTGCTTTTATCCCTTATTTTACAAGTAGGAATCCTATCAGCAACCATATTATATTCACAATAAATACTGACACATGCAACTATCAAATCACTATTCATTATACTCACAATAAATATTGACACATGCAACTATCAAATCACTCTTCATTATACTCACAATAAATATTGACACATGCAACTATCAAATCATTATTCAAGAGATGACACTAGGGGGTAGTCATTTCCGTTTTAGATTTGAAGCAAAGGATGGGAGAGATGGTCGAGGGAGGAGCCTCGTGGCATGGATTGGATCTCTTGGGTGATAGCCTAAATTCCAAAGTTCCAAACCGTGCTTTAGCCGGGTCTCACCTTTTTCACTGCGACAATGTAAGAAGCAGCCAAAGGTAAGGGAAGAGTGACGCCGGTCTCCTCCTTGTTCCCAACAGAAGACGCAAAGAAAGTAGCAAAACGCGTGCAAGACGCCATTGACTAGAAGCACCACCAATTGGACGACCTTCGACGCTTCGCCGCCTACAACACCAGCCTCAACAACCTCGTCACCCGACTCCCCGATCATCTACACCACGAGGATCGCTTTTTCTTTTTTTTTTCTTTTCTTTTTTGTTTTGATCTTACTTTTAGGGTTTTTTTTTTTTTTAATTTGGTTTCTTTTTTATTTCTAATTTTAATATTTTAAAAATAAATAGTCTTTATTGATTTTTTTAGGTAATCATAAAGTTTAATAATTTTTTTAGTTACTAACTTATATATTTACTCATTTACCCACATATATACCTATTAAATTTTTATAATTTAAATATTATTTAGGGTTATAAATTTCTAAATGCATAATATATTATTAGTGTTTAGTAGTAAATATTGAAATTGAAGGGTTTATTACAAAACTTTTTAACCTAAATGGTCAAATATATATAGTTTTAAAAGCTTAAACAATCACAGGTTAATCAGGTGTTGAACACGCCCTATTTATTGAATGGATTACATGAGTTACATGATTCATTAGATGGTTGACCATTCTTGACACGATTATGAAACGAGTCGAGCTCGAGTTGAGTGCATAAATTTGGGTAAAACAGAATTCATGACACGACACGAACTAGTTAAGTCTCGACCCATTGCCATCCCTAGATGACAGTAGCCGGAAAGAAGGCCGGTCAATCACCTTCTATATATTTAGTGTTGTAAATAATTGTAACTTTATGACTATTTCTATGTAAGAGTAGTTATGTCATTTTATTATTATCTCTAAACCCTAGCATATATATTTGTTATTTGTTATTGGGTTAATTCTAATTACATTATTCTTACTGTCTCCCAAACAAACGTTCTTCCTTTTCATACATATTACTGAATAATCACAACACGTTATCAGCACGAAGATTTCAGGAAAAAATTGGAAATTGTTCGTTCAAGAGGAGGATTATTGATGTACAACAAGTATGGTTTTTCGAAAATTCAATTTAGTTTCAATATGTTCAATGTTATTATTTTATTGTTGATTCAAATCTTAGAAACATGAATACTAGGATTATTTGATTAATTGATTGATTATATGAATTGATAGTGAACTAACATGAAATTTATTCACGATGATATATGTGAAAAATAATTTTACCGTACCTTTCATATGATTATGTTTTATGATCATATGATAATGTTTCATAATTGATGATGAATTCATGGTGCATATGATTTTGATAATTGTTAATTCATGGTTGGCTTCTCTGTTTGACGATGATGATGATCATGCGTGTGATGTTGATGCTCATGGGCATCCATGTCTTACTGCCCAGATGGGCGCGTTCCGTGGCTTGCGGCTCTTTCCACAAGGGCAGTTTGGGGAAGAAAATTGGCTGAGCAGATGCTAGGGCAAGACTCCAAGCGAATAGTGCAAGCAACAGCCCAGCAAGCTGCCTATCTTTGGATATTTCAATGGCCCAGCACTATTAATCTATCTTTGGATGTTTCAATGGCCCAGCACTATTAATCTATCTTCGGATATTTCTTTTGTTACGAGAGGGGTAATAACACCTACGAACGAAATAGTGAGATGACAGTATTAGCAACCATATTATACTGACAATAAATATTAACACATGCAACTATCAAATCACTCTTCATGAGATGACACTAGGGGTAGCAATTCCTGACAGCTCGATAAACGATTCAAAATTCGCAAGAAACTTATCTGAGTAAATAAGGACAATCAAAATTTTGTTTCATGTTTAGGTCAACCAACTATAACCTGTTTATTGAACGGGCGTATCTCAAGTTTAGCCGTATAATGCTCTATTAACCCGTTTAATAAACGTGTTAATCACTAACTTATATATCTACTCATTTACCAATATATATATACACCTATTAAATTTTTATAATTTAAATATTATTTAGGTTTATAAATTTCGAGATGCAAAATATATTATTTGTGTTCAGTAGTAAATATTGAAAGTGAAGGGTTTATTACATAAATTTATAAGCCCAAAAGGTCAAATATATATAGTTTTAAAAGGTTAAACTATCACACGTTAATCAGGTGTTGAACACGCTCTGTTTATTGAATGGATTACATGAGTTACCTGATTCATTAGCGGGTTGATAATTTTTTACACGATTATTAAACGGGTCGAATTCGAGTTGAGTGCATTTGATTAAAACAAAATTCATGAGACAACATGAACCCGTTAAGACCCGACCCATTACCATCCCTAGATGACAGCAGCCGGAAAGAAGGCCAATCAATCACCTTCTATATATTTAGTGATATAAATAATTGCAACTTTATGGCTATTTCCATGTAAGGGTAGTTAGATCGTTTTTTTTATTATCTCTAAACCCTAGCATATATATTTGTTATTGGGTTAATTCTAATTACATTATTCTTACTACCTCCTAAACAAACGTTTGGCATATTTGCTTATTTGGACATAAATAAAAATTCTTTCTAAACGAAAGGGAATGCTTAATTCCACAAAAAAAGTATTTAAAAGAAGTATTTTTGACGAGATACAACTATAAATTCCTATTTATTTGTTACTGAATCGACCATAGACCAATTCCCTTTTTACTTGGGAGTATTGAATACACTCACAATTCTGACTTTCATGTTACTCTTACTCCTACCAAGAGACATGTCAGATACAGGGCATCCCAATTTGATTGAATGGGATGACAGTTTCTCATTTTTAATCTGTAAAATCATAATTTTTATCAAATCACACATCGCAATATACTAGGCCTTCTAATTCTTTAAGAGGTTTAGGGTTTAGGGTCCTTTTCATACGTATTGCTTAATATTCAGCACACGTTATTAGCACAAAGAGCTCAGGAAAGAATTATAAATCGTTCGTTTAAGAGAAGAATTATTGACTTCCAACAAATATGGTTTTTCGAAAATTCAATTCAATTTCAACATGTTCAATTTTATTATTTTATTATTGATTCAAATCTTAGAAACATGAATCCTAGGATTATTTGATTAATTGATTGATTATATGAATTGATAATGAACTAACATGAAATTGATTCATGATGATATATGTGAAAAATGATTGTACCGTACCTTTCATATGATTATGTTTGATGATCATATGATAATGCTTGATGATTGATGATGAATTCATGGTGCCTGTGATTTTGATAATTGTTAATTCATGGTTGGCTTCTCTGTTTGACGATGATGATGATCATGCGTGTGATGATGATGATCATGGGCATCCATGTCTTACTGCCCAGATGGGCGTGTTCCGTTGCTTGCGGCTTGTAACACCAGGGCAGTTTGGGGAAGAAAATTGGCCCAGCTGATGCTAGGGCAACACTCCAAGCGAATAGTGCCAGCAACAATCCAGCAGGCTGCCTATCTTTGGATATTTCAATGGCCCATCACTATTAATCTATCACAGGTTAACCAGGTGTTGAACACGCTTTTTTTATTGAATAGATTACATGAGTTATTTGAGTCATTAGTGGGTTGACTATTTTTTACATGATTATTAAACGGGTTGTGTTCGAATTGAGTGCATTTGGGATCAAATAGAATTCATGGCACGATACGTACCCGTTAAGACTCGACCCATTGTCATCCCACGATGACAGTAGTCGAAAAGAAGGCCGGTCAATCACCTTCTATATATTTAGTGTTGTAAATAATTGTAATTTTATGGCTATTTTCATGTAAGGGTAGCTAGGTCATTTTATTGTTATCTCTAAACCCTAGCATATATATTTGTTACTTATTATTGGGTTAATTCTAATTACATTATTCTTACTATCTCCCAAACAAATGTTCTTCCTTTTCATATGTATTACTGAATAATCACAATATTTAGGTCTTTTTGGGAATTTATCACTTATTTTTTATGCATTATATATGGATTTACCATATACATTTGTGACATAGTTCTTTAAACATCGATAATTATGTTAAAGATTTCATTTCGTATCTTCTTATACTTCTTATTGAACCTTGCCAATCAAGATTTTTGACTCAGCCTCTAACTATATATATTGTTCAAGTCACTTAATACTACGATCTAGGAGTATTCATCTTCACACATTATGTGGGAGATCTCAGGTTCGACTCTTGTAAAATGGGAGATCAATATCCAATGTGTATAATACAATCTCTTCCTTTCCCATAACATTTTATCAAAAATTTAATGTACCACTAAATGCCCCTTCCACCAAGGCTCGAGCAATCTCAAACGCATGAGGAGTGTTCGAGTCCAAAGAGTAAGTGGGGGTTGGAATTCTCAAAGTAGAGAACGATTGGCTAAAAGAAAGCACTCACAATCTATTAATATATTATACCACTAAATAGTTGTCAACGTTCCTGAACTTTATTCAAATTTTATCAACTGTCTCTAAAATTCGATGGAGTCTATTGACCTTGAGTTTTACCTAAATATGCAACGATGATCTTTTTGTCAATTTTTTGAGTGTTTTCCGTTAAAAAATATCACGTGGAATAACTTCTCTACCCTTAATTTTAAGCAAAAAAATTTTAAAAATTGATAGAATAACCATTGTTGCACATTTGGGTAAAGTTAAGGGACGACCGACTCTATTATTGAAGTTTAAGGACAATTAGTAAAATTAAGTAAAATTCAAGGACGATGACAACTATTTAGCCTATCATATGATCATAAAAGGAAACCATGAAGTTTTAGTCTTACAAGACTGGACCAAAAATTTCAAACGAAAATTTTGTTGACTAATAACATTTTGGCTTATTTATTAATTTTCACTCATTTAATTTTCATTGAGTCTTACGTTGTCCCATGTATTCCATTATGTCTCATTTTATCACCACTGCTTATGTTTCATGTTTCACTTTGTCTTGTTCGATCAACTCCGTTAAAAGAATCATTAACTTGCTCATGTGGTATGGGTATACTCATAAATTCAATCACTATCAAATTTTAATTTAATAAATTAAAAACATCAAAAAAAAGTTAACAAGAAAATTAGGACCCATCACCATATCCCAGCAAAGAAATTTTTTTTTTTCTCATGCTTCTTCATTCCAGATCTCTCTTTGCCAAGTATGGAAGGAGCAAAGGTCTAAACCCAATAAGAATTTTTAGATGAATTATGGTCTCACTGTCTGTTCTTCGTCAATATTTTGAAGTTTTCTAAGAAAATAATTTGGGTTGAAAAAAGTTTTTAATTGTCCCTTAATGTTATTGTTAAGTGATGTTCATCTTCATACGTTATGTGGGAAATTCCAAATTTGACTCTGATAAATAGTAAAGTCGATGCTTGATGTGTCATGATATAAAAAACACCGAGAAAGGTTTTTTTTTATTAGAAGAGTTGTTTTATATATTTGAGACATTGTGAAGAGTATACAATGACAGAGACACAGTCTCTTGCATACTCAGAAGTGAATAGTCGGAACAAGAGCAAGATCTTAAAAAAGATATGCGGCTTGAATTAATTCACTGGGGACAATACCAGAACAAAAGGAGAAAAAAATACAGGAGTAAGGCATTGTACATCAAACTTAGTCTTTGTACATCAGACTTAGTCTTTCCAATAACAAATGAGGATGTGGATATGTCCTTCGTGCCGTCTCGTTAAAAACCTTGCGAGGAAAAACCCAGTGAAAAAAAACTTTAGCATAGGAAAAAAAGTGCGACACATTGGAGGCTGATATATATTTGGGGACTTCCTTAGTATTCCATTCTTCACCTACGGGGGACCTGCAATCTAGAAACAATTAGTTGTCAGCAATACGGATTACAGCAAAATAATTTCAGTTAACCCAGCAAATATCAAGAATTAAATTGTTAAAATTGTCATAATCTAAGTGAAAAGAAAACAATGAAGTAAGCAAACTGACGAGAGGGCAAACTGAGGGAAAGAAGTAAATTTGAAGGACAAACCAATAGTATGCACTTAATATAAACTTACAGCGATGTCGTTAGTGCTTTGTTGTAACAAATTTCAAGTCTTATAAAACCATAAGAAACAATGTGAGAGAAGATTTTAGGCATGTTTCAAAATTCCCGAAAATTTTGAGATTTCATAAAATTTCGATGAAATTGTTAACGATCAACAATAAGAAAGGATTTAACGATCAACAAAGGAGAAGAATTAACCCATCTTCTTAGCTGTAGACGGAGGTGAGGCATTGGAGTCAGCGGCCGCCTCTGGATGTTATACAAGCCCACTAAAATATCCTAACGATCAACAAAGGAGAAGAAATAACCCATCTTCAGTCCAAGTTAATAACCCACTAAAATATCCTAACTCAATAGCCAAAAGGAAGCAACTTTCCACCATAAAACAATCCCATGAATGTCATACACTATTTTATAACCATGCATCAAATTCAAGCACAGAGCAGACGAAATTTACAACCCAACTCAACAAATCAATTGAATAGTAACAACTATTTATGATAATGAGCAAAGCAAAAAGAAATGTACCTAATGCAAAGAAGAAGACGATGAGGAAGTGAAACAACTGAGGAAAACAACCAGAAGCTCTTCATGGCCTCGGAATAAAAACTTAGAAAAAAAACCAGCAAGAAAAGATTTAATATTTGGCAAAGATAAAGAAATGGGTTCGTGAGTTGGACCAAAAAAAGAGCAAAACCAACAAACAGAAAGAGTTGAATGCAGACGCCGACGCAGTGCTTCTTCTTCTTCTTGTTAGGGCATGCCATTGGATTTTGAGGCATTTATGAATGAAAATCTTCACTCTTTTCCTCTCACTGTCTCATTGTTTAACTTAGAACAACGACATCGCCCATCGAAATGGAGAACTAAAATATTTCCCATGCTTAATTTGAGACCAAGAACAACAATCATAAGTTGAAAAAATCGGCGAATTAATGCAAGTAAATTTATAATAATCCAGAAATAAGAATTTAAAACTGGGCTTCCATTTTCTTTCCTTCCATCCCCAGAATCAAATAACCAGTCATTGAACATAATAACAATAATTTCAGCAAATTTCATTCTTGGTATGAAAAATTCCAACAGTGAAGCAAATTGGGAATTTTTTTTATGAAACGTGAAACTTACGGCCAGCAACAAAGAAGTCCAACGGAAACTCAAGAGTGAAAGATCTGAGAGATGAGAAAAAATTGATGTATCGGAAAGTGTGTCTGAAAGCGGATGAGGACTTGAAGAGACCGCGTATTGAAGTATTCTCGATATATGCAGTGCACATATAGCCACTACTTTCCATAGTTTGGTGATCTATTTGGTCAGAAACCAGGGTTCGTCAACAGAAGAGATCGACGGTTGTGGACGGTTTTGGGTGGTTGTGGACGGTTTTGGGGGTGGTTTTGGAAGGTATCGGGGGCGATTTTGGGCTAATATTTTCAGGATAATTCTTTTTCTGAAGTGGACCTCGAAGGAGACCCCTATGTAACTTGAGATGAGATGAAGAACTTGTAGATCCTGCATCCATTATTAATATCCACAAAAGAATGTATGTATATAAAAAATGAACAACTGGAACGAAAAAGACAAAGATAAAATGAAAAATCGTGCAAAAATGTTGATAGTATACAAACCAAAGCTTGCAAAAGAGAGTTAGATTTGTTGATAGCCATTATAAGCCGACCCGAATCTGACAAATAGTACATGACAGAACTTAGTCGGGACTACCTAAAAACAAACCATAGGGTCCACTAGAGGGATCCACAGCCGGCCCAAAACCACAAAACCTTCCCTAGGCCTAAGCCCAGGGAGGCTAAGAGCGCTGACCAAAAGGCACAGGTAGCACACAACTGCCTACCAGGACAGCGCTCGACAGCCTACCTGGGAAGCGGATAGCCAGAGGAGGTAAGGCCAATGCAAACAACACCTGACACCTTTATATCTACAGCTGTAAAGCAAGAAACACTTGTCACATTTTCCATGGTGGAGAAAGTCTTGCCTCGAAAGTGCCCCTCACGCTATTTCAAAAGACTTTGGGCAGAAATACTCCAACTTCCAAGACCCTAGATGTTAGCCTAGGGGGACAGATGTCACTCATCGGGTGGAATCCCCTCAAGTCAAGGCCTGACATGGGGCACCCGCCGGACTGGTACCCGGTTCCACGACGGGTACCACAGTCCAAACAGAGGAGGTAGCAACCATCATTCCTCTCCTTATAAATACCCTTCTACTTCTACATCACAATTTAACTTCAAGTAAGCAAAGAAACTCTGCAAAACACTTCCTCTCTCTAGAATCCTATTTCTTCTATCTTCTCTCTAAGACATCTACTTACTTAGGCATCAGAGACCAAGTGGTCGGAGCCACACCGGACTCCCATGCTTGATTTTCCTTTTCCTTTTCATTTTTCTTCTCTTCGTCATATTTTGTCTTAGGTTCAAGATGACGTGAAGAGGGACCCACTCACACGGACGAGCCCAAAAACTTGCATTCCAAGTAACTCTCCTCCGTCGTGGGAGGAGATCCGACCACCTAGTCCACAGAACCTAGGAACCATTCCATCCCCCACGGGACTCCGGAGTTGTCGGGTCTGACCCACCTGTCAACAGTTGGCGCCGTCTGTGGGAAGCTGACGACTAGCTACCATTCTTCCCTGAAGAAAAGACTAGCCAGCCAGCTGACCCCACATGGCACCACATGGCCTAGGAGCCCTGGCTCCCTATAACAAGGAAAGAAACAAGAAGAAGCGCCAACAAGAGAAAACTCGAATAGGGGACATGCAAGGAAGAATGTCTGAACTTCTCAGTGGAATGGAGAATATACAAACTATTAGCAGCTCACTCCACACTTGGAACATGACCTTCCAAGCCCAACACAACCACCTGATAGACCAACTCCTGCAAACTCGAGAGTGTCTTGACTAGAACTCTGCACGCACCAAAAGAGTTGAAGATCATCTCTTCATACCCACCGGAACCTTTGACCTATCTGGTGCCCCAACCCTTGGGAACCCAAGAGCGTCGGATAGCCAAATAGTGGGAACGGTCACCGCTGAACCAGCTACCCAACTAGGCGTAAACGACGCTTGAAAGGACCATTTCCGAATTTCCCCTCGAAACCCGGAAAGAACCCTGCTCCCATCTGACAACCTAAATAAATTCCCAAAACACCCTTAAGTCCTTACAATTAACTATGAGAATTCTGTCAAAATTTAGGGAGAATCTCCCCTAAGAACTGGTTAACCGTCTTCCACCTGTTAGACAAGGGATCATATAGCACTCCAAATTCCAATAGATATCAACCATCCAACGATGAAATCGAAATTTTACAATCAGTCCAAAAGTGTTATCAGAGCATCTAGGTAGGATAAATAATTACATAATAAAATATCCTACTCGAAAGTCTAGGTAATTGCGCAGCTGAAATTCTAATGCCTCCGCCTCTGGATTATGCCCACGTCAACTCAACAACCTGGAGGGGATTTAAAACACGAAAGTTGTGAATGGACAAAAATAATCATTTAGAAATCATTTTTCGAGGAAATCTTACATTTTCCCCCCTCCACGAGTAAAACCATGCATGCATAATACAAAATCCCTTTGTATATAAAATAATATATATAGATAATCCGAAAACCAATGGAATTTTCATCTTTTGTTAAAACACTTAGTTGGACCCACGAAAATCCGTAATAATGAAAAACATACCGCGGTCCACAATTCTGCTTTGAAAACCCTCCTCAAAGGAGTTTAAATCATGGAAACCGACCTGGACACAAAATATATCAAAACATATCCTATTGTTTCCGAAAAACCCTCCACACACCCGATATACCTCGAGTTGTGCAGAAACCTATGCTACGCGCAGACAGCCTCAACGACCTGGTAGAGAAAATACTCCTCGACACCAGCTTCGGAGAACCCTCAATGATCTGGCAGAGCAAGACCCCTCAACGCCAATCGGAGAAAACCTTGACCCTCGGAGACAGTAATTCAGTGAGAACCAAAAATTCATGTTTTGAAATCCTTGTTTCCTGGCCTAAGCCAAATTCATTGAAAAACCGGTTTATGGCCAAATCCATTAGAATTACAAGTACGGGTTTAAACCCAAAATCATGGACTCAATATCCATCACGTCAAAACGACATAAAAATAGAGTCCAAAAACCTGGCCACATCCCAAAACATCACTTTCACTGAAATATTGAAAACGCATGTCCAGTAATAATTTATTAGCATAATTTCTAAATTCCAGAAATTTACAAAACAGTACGTAATAATACGTAATAAGCAATTATATCAAAATACCTCTTGTAAATTCAATGGATGACATGTTCTCTATTTTCATATATGAAAAGGGTTGACCTACTTTCCCCTTACTCTTGCTAAATGCCCAGTCAAATTTTCTCAAGTACCAAGTGTTAGAAAAATGCCACACCTGCTCCGGACAGCTCCCATGGCCAACATCGCCATGGATACCCAATTCTCGTTTCGAATGAACAATCATGACAGCATCCTACACACCCACCCCCGCATGCTCCATGGGAAGCTGCCCAACCTGCACCACTGGTACTGCCAGGTCACCTACCCGGGTCCTAGAAGTGGTACCACCTCCCAGGTTTTCGCATCCTAACACTCAAAAAATTTTCAAAGCAGTTTGGGCCTCACTAGTTACTACTTATTATTTCCTTTTTTACATGTTTTCAGAGTCTGGTTGACCTAGCATACACAATTGCACACACTAAAACTCCCTTACCTTTAATTAAGTTGCAACCTTGACAAAGTCAAGTATCTAAATATCACCTACACATGTCCTACCAATCATCCATACAAACACTTAAGGAGAGGGCAAAACAACAACCCCCTTTCCAAAGTCAGTAATAAAACATACATTCAAAATATCAAAATTATAAACAAGCAATCGTACTTAGTTCAAATTAAAATAGCCTTAAAAGAGAAAACCACAAAAAAAAAAGGGTAATTTAAAATTTTTCCCAGGCACTATAACACCTGACAGGTAAACCAGACCAGCTAGTTAGCATATTTAATTGTCCACAAAAGTAGCCCACGACCCAGAAAGCGGTACTCTTGGTCAAAAAGAGACGTACACAGCAGTTGGTACCTCACAGTGGACACCCAACCTATGGACCCGCACCTAAGTCTGACGCCTGCATTTCACTCATATCAGCGGTACCACCAGTCCTCTCAGATTCTTTACCCACCGGTTGTGCCTCCTATGTACCCAACACGTCATCTAGCATGGAGGCACCTGGTTCCTCGATGGCTTGGCCGTCTTCTAGGGGTGCCACCGTCTCCTGCTGACCCATCTGCACATCAGTTTCCTGCTCTTTAGCCCCATCAAGCCCCTAGTTCACCTCTGAACCCTCTTCCTCTGCGCCCACTACGTCAGAAACGGTCATGTTCAATTCAGGATGCCTCTTTATAATCCTCTGTAAAGCATCAAGGCTACCATCAACCTTGATTTGGGTAAACCGGTCTATGCCTTCATCAAATGTCATCCATCTCTCAACTACATCTTTGGTGGACAGCCCAGCCTCAACTACCCTCTTAGCTTTCTCTTAATCGCTCAGCTTGCCTTTCAAGGCTGCCCTGTCATCCTTAACCTTACCTAGCTCCGACTTTAGGCTCTTTACATGCGACTGCGCCTCCATACGCTTTCTCCTCTCAACATCCACAGCTCCCCAAGCATCAGCTAGCTCACCCTTTTTGTAACAACCCGGAATTTCAATTATTGGATTTAAGTAAATTATTTATGTAAATGACGATTTTGCCCTTGCATGTTAAAGGGCATGGAAATCAAGTTTTGTTTCAAAACATTTTCGGTGGTGTTTTGGATACCGTTGCGTGGGTCTCGAACTCACGAGTTCGTAGACAGGCGGCACGCGGAAAACGGAGTTCGTGGACGGAAGTTATGGGTCTAGATGTGCAAGGGCATTTTGGTAATTTTTGACTTGGGGTAGATATTTTTAACCCCCAAATCAGATATTATCTGATCCACCTCATCCTCATCTTCATTTCATCTTCATCTCCTTCTTTCTCTCTGTGACAAACATACACAAACAACCAACCCGTGGGAAAATCATCCAAAAACCCACAAAGTCAACTTTGATTTCAAGGCTCCAACTTCCAGTTTTGATCAACTAATCATATTCTACTCTTTCCCACT